>CM045743.1:26166439-26288939 GCA_024760905.1 Plotosus lineatus
AACCTGGAGCCACATGGCCTTTAGTGGCATGAGTTTGACGTCCCTGGTTTAATTGTTCTAGAGTCATGGGGAGGCCGGAGCTTTCCAGTTACACTCTGAACAGCTTACCAGTACATTGCAGGGTCAACTCGCACTCAACCATTCACTCTCACAGATACACCTGGGGTCAGTTTTAAACAGCCAGTAAACCTAATGTGCATGTCTTTGGACTGTGGCAGGAAATCTGGGTACCTGGAAGAAGCGCACACAAGAGCAGGGAGAACATGCAATCATCAGAATGAAAGCCTCACCAAACCTATTATTTAAACCCGGGACTTTCTTGCTGTGAGGTGGAAGTGCTAACCAGTATGAGAACAGTCTCCTCTTAATTAACACATTTCATAATCTCAGAGCTGTTTATTATAAGTGTTCCCCTGAAATGCTTAATTTTTTTGAGGATAAATTTTGTTTATACTTGTTCATACAGTATAAGAGGCGTGTATACTGGAATTCGTAGGATACCTTCACTACCAATCTGACTGTGCACTCCATTTGAATAATTCATATTGTTTTATTTAAGTCTGAAGGAGAATCCAAGGCCCTGTTAATACTAGCTACTGTAATGGAATGTTTCGGCAACAGATTGATCGAACGCATCTCTCACTTAATGATGCTGCCTCCTGAGTCTTAACTTTCTGCCTGATGAAGGGAGTAGTGTGTGTGTGTGTGTGTGTGTGTGTGTGTGTGTGTGGGTGTGTGTGTGTGTGTGTGTGTGTGTGTCCTGCTTTTTACCAAAGAAAAAAAAATAAAACCATGGAAGAGGAGTCCGCCAGATGCTAATGATGGTCAATAAACATCCACATGAGTGAGTCTTCCCCCTGTTACTGCAAACCGTCCCATATAAATGTCTGCATTAGTGCTCGGTAGCCAGCGAAGAGGAGATTAAGATTTTAACTGGATTACTTCGCCCTTCAACCAGCCCTCAGGCTTCGGGTTGAAGGCGAGCGTATGTTTATTTATGAAACAGGTCAGATCACTGGGCCGAGGTCACGCGTGCACTTCAGAACACATCATCTTTCATCATGGCTCCATACATTATGTTTTGTGAATCGTAAGTCCCTCCTTTATCTCTTCTTCCCTCTCTCTCTCTCTCTCTCTCTCTCTCTCTCTCGCTCTCTCTCTTTCTCTCTCCCTGGGACAGGCAGGATTTATGCGAGCCCTCGTCCACATTCACGCTCGACTCTGCTTGCATGGCAGGGGAAAACTCTAGCCCACTTGATACAGTGCCTTCTTGGGAACGATAAATCTGGTGATAGAACAGAGCTTATCTTTTACAATGGTGTCAGGGAGGAGCATCCTCCAGCTGCTGTCACAGCTGTCTACGGCATCGGGAAGCAAAAAGTAATAGATGTGCAGCTCGGGCTGCCGGGAATGCAGCCCAGAGTCATGCAGTCATGCCGGTATACATCAGGTGTCGATTTTTGTAGCAGATATATCGACATGGAAGCCATGCACAGTAACATACTTTATCACAATGTTGCTGAATTCTTAATTCTGATTGGTTGAAATAGCTACTATAGATTTGTTGTGTTAAATTTATAGAAGGAGTCTTTAGTTTCTGCTCAGGGATTTTTGGTAAACGGCTTCAGGAAAGACTTTTTTAAATCAATTTCTATATTATGCCACATGTTTCAACAATCATAGCAGTCCCCTGTGCAAACATTGCACCATACATCACTTCCTTGTTTATGCTTTTGAAGACCTCAAGATACAGGTCGGCACAGGACTCGAAAGCAGTAGTTTCTTGCTGTGAGGCAGACAAGTGAACCACTATGCCACCCTGACATATGCTCCAGCTTCCCTAGTAGGATTAGGCAATTTGGCAAACTAAATGAATTAATGCTTGTGAGTCCTGGGTTTGAGTCTCTGGCTCGGCGAGGGCATTTCCGTTTGCATGTTCTCTCTGTGCTTGCATGGGTTTCCTCCTGATACTTTTGCTCCCTCCAACAGTCCAAAGACATGCACATTAGGCTAACTGACTGTTAAAATGGAGTCTGAGGGTGATTGTGAATGGTTATGTCAATTGGTCTTCAGATGGACTGATGAACTGTTCAGGGTGTACCCTGCCTCTGCCTGGGGTCAGCTGAGCTAGGCTCCAGCCTTGCCACAATCCTAGTATGAGTAAGTTGTTTGACCAAATGAAGAAACAAATAAATGAATGTACAGGGATCCCTCGCTACTTCGTGTTTCAGTTTCTGCGGCTTCAGTGAATCACGGGTTTTTCAAAAATATTCATTGAAAAACAAAAAAATAAGGAAATTAAGGAAAAATAGGGAAAAAGTTAAGGAAAATGCCGCAAAACAAGGCCAATTATGCAAAAAACACCCAAACAAACAAAAATAAAAAACAACCCAAAACCCCCCAACAAAACTGCTTACATTTTTATGTGAAGTGCACATCTGAGTGTGTGTGTGTGTGTGTGTGTGTGTGTGTGTGTGTGTGTGTGTGTGAGTGTGTATTTATATTTTATTTACATATTATGCATTATTTTTTGAATTTTTGTTATTATAAGCATTTATAGTGTTGAATATGTATTTATTGATATAATACACATATATATGCATGTATACATCAGTCAGGGGGGTTGATCCTACTTCGTGGAAATCGGCAAGTCGTGGGGGGGGGGGGGCTTGGTCCCCATTAACTGTGGAAAGTGAGGGATCCCTGTATCTCTATCCGATATTCCTAAAGTGTTTGAACACAAATTTCTTTCAGAGTTCAATCAAACATTTAACTCTCTGTCCTCGTCCACACCAAGCACCCAGGGGTGCAATTGAAAACCTTTCCCTCCCAAAAAAAATCCTGCAGTTATCTCAAAGCTCATGAAACGCTATTCTCTCTGTGATGTGCTTCAGATGTTAAGGCACCACATCAAAACCGTGCATTAGATGAGGTTCAGATATTTTATTCCAGCAGCTGGCTGTTTTCACTCTGATAAAATATATAGTTTGGATTCCGCTCTCTTCACGTAGCCGGATTCTACTCAGGGGAAGTCTTTCTTCAGGTGAAAAAGTAATTAAGCCCAATGACAATGAGGTTTTGTTTCTGAGGCTTTCCACTGAACCTGAACTAAGAGGCCCCGACACCGCCAATTTACTCCACGTGACCGCACGTTGGATAAGTACAAAGCATATTTTAAACATGAATATTTAGGCTTTGAAGATGTTTGAAGCTCAGTGAACTACAAAAGCCCCGACAGCACCCAATCCCCAAACAACCTCCTCCCCCCATAGACCAGCCCAGTACCAACCGTCTTGAGGGTGTCATTTTATCTCGGAGGTATATCATTGAGTTTTGTAAACTCCACACTGCCTTGATCTGCATAGTGGTGCTATCAGTGTGATCATACCTTTACTCTGGGTGGTTATCAGCAGTTTCTTCACAACCCTATCTCCAGAAATGATCACATCATCCGCCCCGCCTATGTTCCTTCAGAGGAGCAAAAGACGTCCTGTCTGTGATGTGTCACCAGTTTGGCAGTGGCTTTGCACTAGTTACTCTGACACAAAGAAAGCAAACATTGGTCATGGCTAAAAGCCTGTGTGTGCACTTTGGAAGCGACGCTAATCGCTTCACTTGCTGTGTCATGTACAGCTGCGTCTGGACAAGATGGACTGTAGGAGAATGTACAGCTCTGTAGTGGGATCATCCTGATTGGTCTTTATATTCGAGACAGCTTTTTTTTTCTTAAAACTATAAATCATTCATTCATCTATCTATTTGCATAATCCTACTAGGGTCATGGGGAAGGCGGGGTACGTGCTGAACATCAATTGCAGGGCAACACACACACACACACAACCATTCACACTCGCAAGCAGGGGCAATATGGAACACCCATTTAGCCAACTGTGCATGTTTTTGGAATGTGGGAGGAAACCAGAGTACCCAGAGGAAAGTCACACAAACATGGGGAGAGCATGCGAATTACACCCAGAAATACCTGGGATTCACACCCAGAACCCTATTGCTGTGTTTGCGCTCTCCGAGTCCTCTTATCAGACTTTGCACTGTTTTTGGTGAAAAATACACATGATTTTGTCCTTTATTTCCTCGATCTGATACAGAAGACAGAATTTTGAATGTTGTAAACCTAAAGTACTCCCACCCTCTAACTCTTGTGTGTGTGTGTGTGTCTCTCTCTTTGGTTTGACCGTAATACAGGAAATCATAAGGAGCCCATGTAGGCCTTTTGACTTCATTTTTTCATTCATTTTGTAAACTGCTCAATCCTAATTAGGGTTGCGGGGAGGCTCATCTCAGCCGACTCTGAATGAGGGCAGAGTACACCCTGGACAGCTCGCCATCCCAGGGTAGAAACGTGCTTATGGCTATGCAGCGTACTCTTGACAAGGTCAGCAATGGTTCTTTTACAGCCTCTCACCATAGACAGTGAGAGACTTGGCTGGCCTTTGATGGGGAGACAGTGACAACTCGTTGAGAGCAGGACTCGAACCCCCAACCTTGGGATCAGTGAGCCAGCACCTTTACCACCAGGCCACCACTGTCGCCTTTTGACTTTATCTTGGAAAACAAAACTATTTCTTCTTCTGACAGCAAATACGCTTCAAAGTCAGAAAGTATAGACTTTGGACTGTAGTGTGCTTTGATTGGTTTCTTCATTAGTGGCAAAAAAGGTGGGAACTATCTGCTCAAAATGTCAAAGCAGCGCTACAGATTTTTTTTTTATTTTTTTTTTTTAATAAGATGAATGTATTAATATAATCTGCTTATGCAGAGGTGTGTAAACAGCAAACACCCACATATGAGACTGGATCATTATTAATGACTATATTTAGCTGCAGAAAGCACCACTTTTTAGACGTGATGATATAAAATATGGAGAATAGTTGCGCATACTGTGATAATTTCTCATAAAACTCATGAAATTAGATTTTAATGCCGACATGCTAGCGAGCTGCTAAGTTTACTGGTTAAAGAAAAATTGCAGAATTGGATGTTGCAGGGGGAAATAAGCTTGTGATGCAGGTTGGCTTAACAAGAGGAGCTTGAGGGGAGGGGCTGGGATTAAAACAAAAAAATAAATAAATAGAGGGTGGCATGGTGATGTAGTGGTTAGCATATTTGCCTTGTACCACGAGGGTCTGCATTTCTCTGTGTAGCTTTTCATGTTCTCCCTGTGCTTGTGTGGGTTTCCTCTGGGTGCTCCAGTTTCCACTGACCGTTAAAGGACATGTGCATTCCGCTAAATTGCTGTTCCAAATTGCTTCGAGTTGTGAGTGCGAGTATAAATGGTGTTGTGTGCGCTGTTCTGTTATGCTCTGGCGAGCTCTTTAGTGTGCAGCTTGCCTTCGCCCAATGTAGACTGAGATGGGCTCCGGCCTCCCTGCAGCTATAATAGGATTAAGGAGTTCCGCAAATGAATGAATGACAGTTAATAAGTAGATAGATAGCCTACCCGGAAATTTTTAATTGCTAAGGATATTGTTTTATTTTGAAGTGGTGAATCCAAAATTACTTTCTGCAGCGCTAACAGGCATAGCCTCGCACTGTGTAATGGCTCAGTGGCCACATTTATCCCCTGCAATTCCTGCCGCCTTTATTTGTTTGTAAAGCAAGAAAGCCGACAGACTCCATTTTAAGACGGTGAGGTGTGGCTGAGTTCCATTCTGATTGTTCTAAGATGCCTTCAGTGATAACAGGCCTCACTCTCGAATTACCTCCCAAAGCACCCAATCAAAGAGTGGTAATCTCGCATGAAGAACCATTCATACACATGAAGGCATACAGATGGGTTGCACAGGGTCCACATGCTTTTGTCTACCATGTATCCTATTACGATGAAGGTTGCATACTTCATATATACTGATAGCTGTCCTCATGTACATGACAGGACACTATAGGGAGAGGGACCAAAAGATCCATCCATAGAGACTGCAGTGGAAACAAGGTCAATCTTCATCACTCTATGGTTCCTCTTCTCAGTTCATTTTCTGTAACCGCTTCATCCTAATTAGGGTCGTGGGGAGCCTGGTGCCCATCCCAGCCAACTCCGAGCAAGGGCAGAATACACGCTTGACAGCTCGCCAGGCCATCGCAGGGCGGAAACACACCGACGGCTTTGCAGCCTATTCTTGTTGAAAGTCAGCAATATTTCTTTTACATGCCTCACACCATAGACAGCGAGAGACATGGCCGGCCTTTGATAATCCAGTTAGCTGAACTGGGGTGGGACAGTGACAACCTTGTGGAGAGTGGGACTCGAACCCCCAACCTTTGGATCAGCGATCCAGAGCCTTATACCACTAGACCACCACTGCCCCGTCGTTCCTCTTCACTGGAAAGAAAAATTCGGTCCTGCCAATCCCAAACAAGAATAATCGAACGGTCTGCTGAATTGGACGGAGAGAAGTCTGTTATTTAAAGTTATTTTAGCTCTTGCTTTTCCCCCAAATGTCTATCATGGAGACTTTCCTTTTAATCACTTTTTAAATTGTCACTCTCTAACTCATTCATTTGCCAAACTGCATAATCCTACTAAGGTCACAGGGTGGCTATAGCCCATCTCAGCTGACACAAGATGAAGACATGGTGCATCCTAAACACTTCACCAGACCATTGTAGGGCCAAAACACACAACCATTCACACTCACATCTGGGGAAATTTTTTTGGAAGAGCTATTTAGCCTAATGTGCATGCCTTTGGCTTGTGGGTGGAAACTGGAGTGATCCCATTCAAGCACAGGGAGGACATGCAAATTCCACACTGAAGTACCCAACAAAGTTCAGGATTCAAACCCAGATCCTATTTGTGGTAAAACAGACATCCTGACCACTACATTGCAGTGTTGCCCTAATATTGTCTAATCAATAATTAAAATGAAAATGATTTGGTTGAAGCATTCTGACAGTTAATTTGATCCTTTTTTGCAAGATCCTGTTCACTTTTCTCGTATTGAAAGTAGAGTATCTCACAAAGCTAATGAAAATTTAAGTAGTTCTAGATAACACATAAACAAGCTAATGACATAGAATGCACTCAGAGAAAATTAGCTAGCTAGCGCAGGTAATGAGGGGTCAAGTAACACTGGGGCACTTTACAACTGCTCCAATTTGTCTTTCAGGAAAACGGGCCCTGGTCTTGAATTACGTCCCAAAGCGTCCCATCAAAAGAGTTAGCACGAGTTAACTCCGGGTACATTTCACAAAAGAGATGAAGCAGTTAAGGTGGGGGTTAGTGAAGTAATACTATATAAGTACATACTAATGGGTAGTGAAGGGGTTTTGTGACCAAGAGGTAGGTGGTTCGATTCCTAAACCAGCAGGAAAAATGTTTTTTTAACCTTTTCTCCACCTTCATGGCTGAGGTGCCCTTGAGCAAGGAAATTAACCCCCATCTGCTTTGAGTGAGTGTGCTCACAGTTTAGGTGTGTGCTCACATTGACTGCGTTAAATGCATAGCCACTAATTAATTGGGATTAATACAGTATATATATATATATATATATATATATATATATATATATATATATATATATATATATATATATATATATATATATATATATATATATATATATGCAGTGGTATGTCACCTTACGAAATTAATCTGTTCCAGAGGTGGTTTCGTAACCTGGATTTTTCATAAGTTGAACTGCATTTTACATGTAAAACATGTGATTCGTTCCAAGGCTCCCAATGGTACCCCTAAACCCTTTAAAAATTCTAAAAGTATCCCTTTTAAGGCCTCCTTCTGCTTCAATATCGTATCGATGGTAGACGGGATTGGCCATATTCCTTTGCGATATCACTCAACTGCATGCCACGAGCCTGCTTCTACTTTTCACTCTCACCGGGAATCACACGTGTGTGTGTGTGCACGCGCATGTGCATGTGTGTCTGCGTGCATGTGTTGACCATGTCTTCTTAGCAGAGTTATAATCTTACAAATGTTTATGCAAGGTTAAAAGCCTGAGACAAAAAATAAAGTTGCAATGAGCACACTTGAAAAACTCACGAAACAACAGTAACTCTGTCCTTTACACAAAAAGCATCAAGGGTATTATGGAGATGCAGCTCCATAATAGCCAATGGGAGCGAGCCACGTCATCCCTCTTAGCCAATGGGAGGCCAGCGGGTCAGGATGCTGGGAGATAGCCAATGGGAGGCTAGTGGGGCGGAATGTTGAGAGATAGTCAATGGGAGAGCAACTCATGCATTGTTTGAATTTTTGAGATGGTGCTTTTGTAATGTGAACTTGTTTCGTATCCAGAGACAGAAATTTTAGGAAAATGTATTTCGTAATTAGATTTTTCGTTTGTGGGGACTTTTGTAAGGTGAGGCACCACTGTGTGTGTGTATATATATATATATATATATATATATATAGAGAGAGAGAGAGAGAGAGAGAGAGAGAGAGAGAGCGAGAGAGGGGGATCCTCACTTTCCACGTTTAATTGGGACCAAGATCCCCGCGGCCGAATTCCGTGAAGTAGGATCAACCCCACCCCCCGACTGATGTATACGTACATGTGTATGTAAATATGATATCAAATACATATTCAACACTATAAATGCTTATAATAACAATTAAACATTCAAAAATAATGCATAAATATAAATTAAATATAAATACACACTCATAAAGACGCACACACATGCAGATACAAACCTCACATAAAAATAAGTAGTTTTGATGGGGGGGTTTTAGGTTGGTTTTTTTTGGGGGGGGGGGGTTGTTTGTTTGTTTGTTTGTTTTTTTGCATAATTGGTCTTGTTTTGTGGCATTTTCCTTAACTTTTTCCCCTGTTCTTCCTTAATTTCCTTATTTTTTAATTTGATTAATATTTTAAAAAACAACATGATGCACTGAAGCTGCATGAATTGAAGCACAAAGTAGCAAGGGATCCCTGTATAGGACCAACACACACTCATGCAACCATTCACACACACACATTCACACTTGGGGCAATTTGGAATAGCCAGTTAACTTAATGCACATGTGTTTGGATTGTGTGAGGAAACTGCAGTACTCGGAGGAAACCCATGCAAGCACGGTAAGAATATGCAAACTCCAGCCAGAAATGCCCTTGCCAAGCATGTGACTAAAACCCAGGACCTTCTGACTGTCAGTAAGAAGTGTTAACCACTACACCCAATCCACCACGCCACCCAATTATTTGTGATGTTTCATTTTACACTTTCTCAAAAAAAAACTATTTCCAAATGTTCATTTGAAACATGCAAATGCTGCTCATTAAAAAGAAAGTTCAGAACAAGTGCCAGTCCCAGATTTATATGTCAGCTGACTGATTTTAAGATTTTTGAGTGATAGCTCAGACCAGCGTTTTCTGATGTTAAAACGAGTGAAGGTTGACAGGTCAGAAAATATTATGATTCACCCTTTTTTAAATGGAGTGTATTTACATCAGAATAATATTTTGGCTCCAGTGGTAGCTGGCGATTGCGAGTTCACACAGAATACTTTCATGCTGCCGTCTGATCTCTGATATCGTTAAATGATATGGAAGAAATGAGAGAGAGGGGGAGCGAGAGAGAGAGAGAGAGAGGGAGAGAGAGAGAGAGAGAGAAGGGGGAGAGAGAGAGAGAGGGAGAGAGGGATGAGTGTGCTGGGTTTTTGAAGGCAGTTTCTAGGTCAGGGTCTTGGATGTGCCTGTAAAATCTTGAAGTCAGTTTATCTGAGTAATGTGGAAGAAAGACTCAGTAAAGATGTAGAGATAAAATGTTTAAATGTTAAACACTCAGTAAGAACATGCAAAAAATATATTCCCATATATCAAAGTGCGATACCACGTTTAGAAATTTTAATGGACAGCATTTTTTTTAATTAGAAAAATTCATTATATACTTATTTTTTTATTATTATCCCCGTGCTTGTGGGTTTCTTCCCAGAGTCCAAAAACATGCACAGTAGGCTAATTGGTTTTTTTATAATCACCCCTTAGTGTGAGAGTGAGTGTGAGGGGTTGTGTGAGTGTTGGCCCTGTGATGGCCTGGCGAGCTATCCAGGATGTACCCTGCCCTCACCCAGAATTTGCTGAGATGGGCGCAAGCCTCCTCGCGACCTAAATTAGGATTAAGCGGTTTAGAAAAGCGCCCATCTCAGCAGGCTCTTGGACAGCTGATGAAGGTCAACAATTGTTCTTTTACATGCGTCTCACCATAGACAGTGAGAGACATGGCTGGCCTTTGATAGTCCAGTTAGCAGCAATGTGGGGACAACAGTGACAACCCATGTATGAAAGGGGCTTACATCCCTGTCCTTGGGCTTGGTAATCCAGCACCTTACCCCCGTGCCACTACTACCCAGTAATGATACATACAAAACCTAAAATCAGGTCATGTTTGTAAAGAAATTTAACTAAATGCAACATGGACCCCAACCAGTGTTTAGGTAAGGCTACATACACAAGTGTGGGGTCGGTGGTGTAGTGGTTGGAGTGCTTGGCTCATGATCGGGAGGTTGTGTGTTCGAATCCCAGTTAGACCCCCACTGTGCTAAGAACCCTGGGCAATGTCTTAACCACAAGTGTACCTCTGTTTACCCAGCAGTATAAATGGGTACCAGTAAAAATATACAGTGATACCTCAGCTCACGAACATAATTGGTTCCCAGAAAGTGTGTGTAAGGCGAAAAGTTCGTCTTCCGAACATTTATTTCCCATAAGAAACCATTAAAATGAGAATAATCCGTTCCCAGGTCCCCATAAAACATAATTTTCTACTAAATAAGCCTTAAAACTACACAAAAATATACCTTATTTTATGTATAATAAATGTGCTATTGTATTGTAATTAAAGAAATAAACTGTACTGTATAATAAAGTCGTTTTATTTACCTTTGTGACGGTAGTTGATGGCTTGATGGAATGGAGTGGGAGGAGGAGGGAGGGAGGGACTTACTGTTTGGAAGGAGAGTTTGGAAACGCCTACTGTTTGGAAACACCCTGAGCCACACACGCACCCTTAATAGCTTCCTTGTTCTTAAGGATGGGAGCAATGGTAGACTTAGCGTACTGGTACTGGGACGCTAAGTCACACAAACGCACACCTCGTTCGTGTTTTTCAATGATCTCCGCCTGTGGTGGGGTCTTTTTCGGTCCCATAATAGCAAAAGTCCACTCAATATGGTCCAAAATGCCTAGCAAACACAAACCACTTCCGCATTCAAAGAAAGGGGGTGACGAACTGTGACGCCGTGAGCGTGTGTCAGCTTATCGTGGCCGCCACCGTGGCGCTGTTCGACCGCGTGGTTTGATTCGTCCGCCGAAAACTAGTTCGTCAGCAGAAACAATATGCTTGCAAATTTAATGTTCTTAAGGCGAAAAGTTCGTGAGCTTAAGCGTTCGTCAGCGGAGGTTTTACTGTACTGGGAAGGTAACCTGCGATGGACTAGCGTCCCATTCAGACCCAGTTGAACTCCTGGTCGCTTCATGCTACATCCACAATTTAACGTCAGGCAATGTTTGCAAAGAAAATTTTTATTTTAGGCAATCAACGCTCAGGTGATGTTACGTACCCAAACTAAGATCAGGTATCGTTGGTAAATAAACTTGGCCAACTACAGCTTGTTGGCCAATGACTGTTCAGGTACTGCTAATCAGTGTTCATTTAAAACTACATGGACAAGCTCACACTGGGTAATGTTTGTAAAGAAATTTGGCTATCTTTGGCTATAATGTTCTTATTTTTATGTGAAACTTCCTGAGGAAATATTCAGACATTCGATTTGATTCTTCTCTGAACATGTGTTAGCCGTTGGATAATATCATGAACATTAGCTGTATAATATCGAAATTGATGGATTTAGACAGGAATCATGTTTCGAAGGTTTGTGTTTGAGAAGAGTGGATGTGGCTTTAAACCCTCGAATATTTTGGTGTGTTTATCATTCTGAGTTTAATGATGATCGGCTGATGAGGGCTTCTACTGGATCATGGTTCCAGTCCAGGGCTAATAGCTGCTCCAGATCTTGAATTTGATAAAGCATACACTTGTGTTTCCAAGATCTTGACTCCAATTTACGTCCGCATGCTTGTATAAAGCTGATGCCCAGCCCTCCCACCTCTATTTGGTACATTTCACTAAACATCCAGTGAACCAGTATGTTCAGCCTTATCTTCAGTACGACAATTATCACTGACCCATGCCATCTGTTCTGATGTTGTGCTTACTTTATAAAAGCATAAATATAAGTATTTCTTATATTCATTTAATTTTTTAACAGTGTAATATAAATCAGGAAAAATTTCAACAACAACAAAACACATCAACAAGCATGACAGATGTGTGCACAGATGTGAGTGTGAATAAGAAATGAAGGGAATGTGTCAGTAATAAAATAAATAAGAAATAAAATCATTTCATCAAAAACCATATAACTGAAGCACGAAGTAGCGAGGGATCACTGTATATTAAAAGTATATTTCATCTATTTTTTTCCTCACCTAATATGTGTGATATTCAGTCATTCATTTCCCAAACTTTTAATCCATTTAGGGCCATGGGGAAGCTGCTGGAGCCTATCTCGGTCTATACTGGGTGAAGGTGGGGTACATTTCTGAACAGCTTGCCAGACTTGCAAGGCAACACACACGAGTATTCACTCACACTCACACCTACGGGCAACCAGGAACAGCCAGTCAGCCCAATGTGTATGTCCACGCGAGATGCAGAACTCCACGCAGTAACGCACTTGCCCGGGAATCAAACACAGGACCTTCTTTCTGTGAGGCTGGTGTTAATCACTACACCGTCCTGTTGCCCTTTGCGAATGCCATGAATAATAAAAATAACTTCAGTGTGTTTGCTTGTATCCAAAAATAAAAGAAATCCTCTGTTTGCATGAAATTCATGAATAATACAAGTTTTGGGGTAGTTGTGCAAACTCTAAAATGGTTGACAATAAATTTATAATAAACAAACAAATATATACCAGCAAAAAAAAAACAAAAAACAAATGCAGGGCAGCCACACAGTGGCATAGTGGTTAGCACGTCCACTTCCAGGTCCACAGCACGTCCACTTCCTCAGGTTTCCTTCACATTAGGATAATTTCAGTTCAGTTCATTTTCTGTAACCGCTTCATCCTAATTAGGGTCGCGGGGAGGCTGGTGCCCATCCCAGCCAACTCAGGGCGAGGGCAGAGTACACCCTGGACAGCTCGCCAGGCCATCGCAGGGCGGAAACACGCTGACGGCATTGCAGCCTACTCTTGTCGAAAGTCAGCAATGGTTCTTTTACATGCCTCACACCATAGACAGTGAGAGACATGGCCCGCCTTTGATAACCCAGTTAGCTACACTGGGGGGACAGTGACAACCTTGTGGAGAGTGGGACTCGAACCGCCAACCTTTGGATCAGCGATCCAGCGCCTTATACCACTAGACCACCACTGCCCCATTAGGATAATTTGTTGTTCCATATTATTCTTGGCTGTGAATTTAAGTGTGAATTGTTGGCCCTGAGATGGTCTGGCAATATTTTCAGGGTGTACCCCGCCCTCACCCAGGCTCCAACCTTACCATGAGCCTAGTAGGGTTAAACGGCTCAGCAAATGAGTAAGAACAAAATATACAGTACACATCGCCCCTGCTGGGCTTGCTGTAGTACCGCGCTTTATAAAAAATTTGGAATGACCCACTTTGTTAATGAGTCCTGTATTAATTTCCTGAATCCAGAATCTGTTCCCAATCATCAATTAAATGTTTTTTGTCCAGGGCTCCACCACTGGTAGGAAAGTCATTGCATAGATTACTTTGTGTAATGCTGTCAACAAACACATCAACCCTCGGGAAAAACATAACCTCATTGGCGGAGGTACAAAGAAGTTCTGGCTACTTGTGCATGTAGGTAGTCGTGATATCCCATAATACATCATCCTGCATAAACAGACTAAAGATAAATTTAGCAGATATAAAGAGTCATTTATGGGCAGTGGTGGCCCAGTGGTAAACTGCTGGATTGCCAATGCTAAGGTTGGGGGTTCAAGCCCGACTGTAAGCGGTCATCACGGCTGTCGTCCCCAGTGCAGCTGCCGGGTTATCAAAGGCTGGCCATGTCTCTCATTGTCTATGGCGAGAGATTCAGGTAAAAGAACCATTGCTGCTTTTCAACAAGAGTTGCTGCATAGCTGTTAGTGTGTTTCTGGCCTGCAATGGCCTGATGAGCTGTCCAGGATGTACTCTGCCCTCGCCCACCTGGGCAGATGAGCACCAGCCTGCCCGTGATGCTAATTAGGATTAAGTGATTCAGAAAATGAATGAATAAAGGAGTAATTTTTCAATACTTTTGACGGCAGAATGACTCTCTCTTAGATTTACATCTAGCTCCTGCCCTTACTTTTTTTTACGTGATATACCTTAGAGAAAGGCTACAAAAATTAATTTAATAGAATTATTAAGTTATTGCTGCAAAGTATTTGTATTATTTTGAAGACACGTTCTTGTTTTTCTTCTCTGTACTAGTATACACACCTACCCTAAGGCTACTATAAATCTGCAGCCCAGAGGTCACCTCGAGCTTAACGCTTCTCTTAAATTAGCACATGACTAGAGGCTGATGACAGCGCAGGTCTGATCCCGAGCAGGCTGTGATAAAAAAAAAAAAAAACAGACCCCATGCCCGGAGCAGCCTCGGCCTTCCTGCACTCTTTCCACTCTTTCCCTTATATCTTGTGTATTCTGCCCTCTTCTTCCTCCATGTTTGGGTCTACCATGGCACACAGCGCCTGACACAGAACAGGTACTGAGACACAGGCAGGGGTCGCAACATCAGAAGCCATATCAATGTTATATTGTTTTCCTGCCTTGCCAAGATTTGTTAAGACACATAGAACTCAAGGATTGAAGAGTGGGCTGAAAACCAATCAGAGGGAAGAATCGCCGATGTGGTGATTTAACCTTTTTGCCCACAGGAAGTGATGCGCCTCCTCTCCAGACTTATTCCTATTGGGGTAAATAATTGATGTCTAGCATTGAGGTGTTAGAAATAGAAAACGGAGCAGAGGTGACAAATGGGCTCTGCAAATGGGTTTCCTTCCTTGTCTGTAGAGTCAAAGGCCGGATATTGAGCCAGGCAGACAAACCTAGAGGGCCGTGTGTCTGTCTGTGTGTGTGTGTGTGTGTGTGTGTGTGTGTGTGTGTGTGTGTGTGTCTGTCTGTGTGTGTGAGTGTGTGTGTGTGTGTGTGTCTGTCTGTGTGTGTCTGTCTGTCTGTGTGTGTGTAAGTGTGTCTGTCTGTGTGTGTGTATTTCTGTGTGTATGTCTGTGTATGTGTGTGTGTGTGTGAGTGTGTCTGTGTGTGTGTGTGTGTGTGTGTGTGTGTGTATGACTGTCTGTGTGTGTGTGTGTGTGTGTGTGTGTGTGTGTGTGTGTGTGTGTGTGTCTGTCTGTCTGTCTGTCTGTGTGTGTGTGTGTGTGTATGTGTGTGTGTGTGTGTGTGTGTGTCTGTCTGTGTGTGTGTGTGTGTGTGTATGTGTGTGTGTGTGTGTGTGTGTGTGTGTGTCTGTCTGTGTGTGTGAGTGTGTCTGTGTGTGTGTGTGTGTGTGTCTGTCTGTGTGTGTCTGTCTGTCTGTGTGTGTGTAAGTGTGTCTGTCTGTGTGTGTGTATTTCTGTGTGTATGTCTGTGTATGTGTGTGTGTGTGTGAGTGTGTCTGTGTGTGTGTGTGTGTGTGTGTATGACTGTCTGTGTGTGTGTGTGTGTGTGTGTGTGTGTGTGTGTGTGTGTGTGTGTGTGTGTGTGTGTGTGTGTGTGTGTGTGTGTGTGTGTGTGTCTGTCTGTGTGTGTGTGTGTGTGTGTGTGTGTGTGTGTGTGTGTGTGTGTGTGCCATATTCAAGTCAGACAAATCCTTTGGCTTATGTTCCTTGTTTGAGAGGGAATTTTGAGAGTTTCTTTGGACATCCACTGCCGGAGTTTCATTTTGTAAATGGTCTGATAAATATAGGTGTGTGTTTGTTGAGGGCAGACAGCAGCTTGACTGAGAGAGGCGTGCTGATGAAAAGAAGCCATAATTGCAGGATGCTTAACCATATACAGCCCAAATATCTGTGGAATTATGTACACCAGGAGCCACTCAACTGGCTGGGGGGGGTAAAAAACAGGGTTTCAACCACAAGTGTCCCAGTTTGGGGAAAATTTTTAAAGGGTGCTTATTTCATTTCTTAACAGTCAACACTGTAGCTGCTACTCGTTTATAAGTGCTAATGGTAGCTGTGGTTCAGGGTGGAGAGAGCAGGAGCTCAGAGCCAATGTGGAAGCCATCCCAAAACATCTCCTTGCCAAACTTGCTTGTATAAACATTTGCCTCAATGATAAATGAGCTGTGATGTTGCTTTGTAATGTATGTATCAAGTTTATAAAGCTGATCCTTACCCCATCCCTCTCTCTCTCTCGCTCTCTCTCTCTCTCTCTCTCTCTCTCTCTCTCTCTCTCTCCTTGTAACAGATGATGATTACTTGGGATTGGGCGAGCTTCCCGAAACCTTCCCTTCGGACCCGCCCGAGCCCCTCCCCCACTTCCTGATGGAGCCTGAGGAGGCCTACATTGTCAAAAACAAGCCAGTCAATCTTTACTGTAAAGCCACACCTGCCACACAGATCTACTTCAAGTGCAACGGCGAGTGGGTGCCCCAGAAGGAACACACGGTCGAGGAGCGTGTGGACGAGACATCCGGTCAGTACCATCTTCTTCATGACCATTACATTTATGAAAAGTGTAGGGACAATGAAAACCCCACCCAAACACCATACAACACTCACATGAGCACTCCTCACAGTCTCGTAATGAACAATGAGTGTTTTGTACAACCACCATGCCCATAATGAGAGTGAAATCTCTCTGCAGCCTTCTCTAAAATAAAAAAGCCCATAAAACCAACAAAGGACCTCTACTGTGCTGCTAACATGATGTTTATGTTTTTTGTCTGGTTCTTGAGACATCATTACGACTCAGACAGTGCTGACACCGAGCTCTTTTTCGTTGGACATACAGCTACTAATAACAGACACACTTGGGACCGAGAGAGAAAGCCCAATGGAGAACATATGATGCCTACTAAAGAGAAATGAGAGACTTCTGAGTTTGTAGTGGATTTTGCTGGAGAGTCATGTTTTAAATATAGAAGGCCAAAAGAAGGTCTGGTGGAGGTGAGGGTCTTTTCAGAGCCATCCTAAAAATATTCATTTCATAACACGGTTGCCAACGAAACACTCTTATTTTTGTGACAGAACTAATGTTGCCCTACCATTGCTGCCAAATGAGACACCATTTGGCTCTTTGGGTCTTAATACGTATTCAATCCCTTCGAAGTTTTGTATTGTATGAGGTTTTTCTGTCATTGTGTGCATTTTTTCTTAAGATCATTGGTGGTGCTGTTGTGCTTAGGAAAAACTCACTCACTCATTTGCTAAACCACTTTATCTTACTAGGGCAGTGCTTCTCAAATAGTGATGCCGGTGGGGGGGGCATGGTGTGGTGCGGGGGGGGGGGGGGTGATGCCGAGGGGAGCACGTATGTCCCTGGGGAGCATGCTTTTCTGGAATAGTGTATGAGAATTAAGTGTAATTGCACCTCCACTACAGCAGTTGGCAGTGACATTCTCATTGTCACGCTATGGTGTAGCAGTTTTTCGCACGAGCGAACGATATGAAGTGCAGTAAACAACCCCTCAAGAAACAACACAGAAAAATTTCTTAACAGGAACAAAGAAAAAAGGTGGAGAGAGATGGAGATATTAAGACATAAATAAGTTGACTGAGTTTAAATAAGGGTGTATTTCAGGCACATCAGTGTACTTTAAATCTTTTCTGTTACAGCTTAAAAAACAATGTTAATGATTTTTTTTTATTGTAATTTGAACTGTATTTCTTTTCTGTTTTTAATGTTAATGAAGATACAATGTTATGCAGAGGTGTACTAATAACAATTTTATAGACAAATAATACTATTTATAGTCGCTCGCGGGGCGGTGGGGGGGCACGAAATACTTTTTCTTCCTAGAGGGGGCGCCACAAAGAATAATTGAGACGCACTGTAATAGGGTCAGGGAGACTGGAGCCTATCTAAATGCAATGCAATAAAAGCAATGGGGTATAGGGTACACCCTGAACAGCTCACCACACCACACAACTGTCGGCTCAGTAACCCATCGACTTAACCTCTAAGCCATCATTACCGGGGACAGCAGTGACAACCCATTGATAGTGGAGCTTGAATCCTCAACCTTGGGATCAGTAATTTAGCATCCTACCACAGGGCCACCACTGCCCTGGGATTACTGCAGTATATCAAAAAAAAAAATCAAATAATAGCTATAAGGGTGGCAATGTGGCGCAGTGATTAGCACATCCACCCCACAGGAAGAAGGCGCTCTCATAGGTTTCCTCCTACAGTCTAAAACACGCACGGTAGGCTAAATGGTTGTTCCAGATTTCTCCTTGGTGCCAGTGTGGGTGTGAATAATTATATATATATATGTTGGTTGTGCGATGGCCTGGCGAGCTGTCCAGACTGTACCTGCGTTCAGCCAGTGTTGCTGATATGGGTGCCAGCCTCCCCGTGACCCTAATTATAACAAAGTGAATGAACAAACAATAAGATAATAATAATAATAATCATAATAGTAAAAAATATAATAATAATAATAATAATAATAATAATAATAACAATAATAATAATAATAATAATAATAATAATAATAATAATAATAATAATATTGTTATTAATAATAATAGTAATAATGATAATAACGATAATAATATTGTTAATAGAATATTAATGGGACTGCTGGAGCATTTCTACCAACCATACCTGAGTCCTTACAACAGTTTCATCCGAATATAGAAACCTGTCTCTTGTGTGAATAAAATCTCATCTTTGATTTGATTGGCTGACTCATTCTGATAAGAAACATCACACAGCACTTTCTTGTAAAGGTTCCACTTTTGTGCAGCCCAAGTGGCGGCATATTTTCCATTATTGCGGAAAGTGTTATCTAAATGGTACAACGAGGCCCATTATTTGCATGGGGAATTTAGCGCTTTCTTTCTCTGGCTCTCTCTTTTCATCACCATGTGATGACTCTTTCCTGTCTGTGTATTCACAGGAATATTGACTAGAGAATCAAGTCCTTGCTGGCATGTATCTCTTTTCACATCATTCTCTCGGACTCTCTCTCAGACAAAGACAGAACTCTGTCCTCATCATGTATCTCATGAATGACTGCGAACGACAGTCATTACGCCAATTAACAGCTCATTAAAACGGAACTGCCCTCTAATTGTAACGTGTTTAGCCCTGATGAGAGTGGCATGTTTTTATGGCTCTGTTCACTCAAGTCGAAAGTGTGGAGGCACAGTGCACGGCTGAACACAAACACGCACCTCTATTCTGCCTACTGTCTGTGGACGGTTAATAATCAGCAGCTCAATAGAGTCTTTAAAGCACAGATAGGAAAAGAAAGTGGTTGGGAGAGTCACGTGATTGCTACCTGTGGGCTACAAGGACAACTCAATTTCCTTCTTTGGCAGCTGAATGCAGCCAATCAAATAGCCCCTGTTGTCTGTAATCGTTCCGAAGCCCTTAGGGCAATTTTATTTTATTTTTTTCTGTCCTTTATTTGTTTTTTTTTATATTCTGGCCTATGTGGTGGTGCTGCATGGTAGTGGAGCCAGATTTAAATGTGCACACAATGTTTAGATAATGCAGGGTATAAAACACACACACACACACACACACACACACACACACACACACACACAGAGAGAGTTTTGTATTCTAGTTAGAATTTTACCATGACTTAAAATAACACCGGATAATACCCCATGAACACATTGCGTTTCTGTTGGAATAAAGAGTAAAGCATATGGCAAATTGCTTTTTAAAATTTTCCTTTGGACGGCCGATAGCATGAAACATCCAGCCAGCGCTGGCAGGAACACACGCGATTATACATCTCTACAATACAATGAGTTTTGCCAATTGTTGGAGTTTTAGCACTGTAAATACATCTTTGCAATATTCTATTCTTTTTATCTGTATCTAAGCCTTCCACATACTTGCACAACATGTTATTCTGAGAAGTCTGAGCTACCCACACGTTTATGGCAACACAAAGGGTTTGACGATTACACGTTACCATGTATTTACTTTGTTGTTGATTGAAACTAAGCATATACACATTAAAAAAAAAAAAATCAGCTAAATGTTGCCAAGTCTTGGCGGTGTCAATCCTCCTGGTACAAGTGTTAGTGATATTTCTTTGAGTCGATGATCTACACAACGTGGTGTTTCTGGTGCAACCTGATCTGCTGGTGTCCATCGAAAAGTTCCTTAAATGCTTTGCTTTTTATCCATTTACTGAGCTATTTCGTTTTCGCCTCTTCCAAGGACAAGATTATTTCAATTTGTTTGTTTGTGTGTTTTCAAAAGGTTAAGTGTGACTATTCATGAAATTTTTACCAGAGGCAGGGCTTTGAACACACCATTAAATTTTGTACAGATAATGAATGAACGAGTCTCTCTCACACTTTAACTCTATCATAGATATACAGGGATCCCTCACTTTCCGCGGTTAATTGGGACTGAGATCCCCCTGCGGCCACCGAAATCTGAAGTCGGACCCCCCCCCCAACTGACGTATACATGCATGTATATCTTCTTCTTCTTTTCCTTTTGGCTGTTCCCTTTTTTCTCAGGGGTCGCCACAGCAAATCATCGCGTGTTTGATTTGGCATAGTTTTTTTTTTTTTTTTTACGTCGGATGCCCTTCCTGATACAATCCTTTTAGCAAGGGACAAAAACACACTGACGGCTTGGCAGCTACTCTTGTAGAAAGTCAGCAATGGTTCTTTTACATGCTTCACACCATAGACAGTGAGAGACACTGGGGGGGGGGGCAGTGACAACCTTGTGGAGAGTGGGACTCGAACCCCCAACCTTTGGATCAGCGATCCAGTGCCCTATACCACTAGGCCACCACTGCCCTGTATACATGTATATGTGTATATAATATCAATAAATACATATTCAATGCTATAAATGCTTATAATAACAATTAACCATTAAAATAATTCATAATATGTCAATTAATATATAAATACACACACATACAGGTACGCAACGCACGCAGATGTGTGCACGCACTCAGATTCGCACCTCACAACAATGTAACTAGTTTTCATGGGAGGTTTTGGGTTGGTTTTTTTGTTTGTTTGTTTTGTTTGTTTAGAGAGGTTTTTTTTGCATAATTGGCCTTGTTTTGTGGCATTTTCCTTAACTTTCCCCTATTCTTTCTTAATTTCCTTATTTTTAATTCAATGAATATTTAAAAATAAAACACGATGCAATGAAGCTGCATGAATTGAAGCGCAAAGTAGCGAGGGATCCCTGTATTCATTTATTTTCTGTTACTGCTTATTCCTAATTAGGGTCGCAGGGAGGCTGGCGCCCATCTCAGCTGAGCGAGGGCACAGTACACCCTGCACAGCTCGCCAGGTCATCCCAGAGCAGAAACACGCTGACGGCTATGCAGCCTATTCCTGTTGAAAGTCAGCAATGGTTCTTTTACAGCCTCCCATCATAGGCAGCGAGAGACATGGCTGGCCTTTGATAATCCAGTTAGCTGCACTGGGGGTCTTTTGTAGATAGTGGCAGTTAATTTATTCATTCACTATCCATCCTGCTTATCATGTTTCAAGTTGTGGGAAATCTGGAGCCAACCATAGCTGTCTCTGAGCGAAAGGCAGAGTACACCCTGAACAGCTCCTTAGATGGGGATGAGATGGGGTTCTCCATGCCACATGGGGGCAGTATTGGTATCAGATATATTACAATGTCCTATCTGCAATATTCCATGAAAATTATTTTTGGACAGCACAGTGGCGCAGTGGTCAGTACGTTCACCTCACAGCAAGACGGTCCTGATTTGATTCCCCACTTGGGTGTTTGTGTGGAGTTTTCATGTTCTCCCTGTAATTGTGTGGGTTTCCTCCATGTAATCTGGTTTCCTCCCACAGTCCAAAAATATGCACAGTAGGCTGATTGGGGGTTTCAAATAGAGACCACTAATTAAGACTACATGTGAGTGCTTGTATGCTTTCCCTGTGATGGCCTAATTAGACAACCCTAATTAGGATTAATTGGTTACAGAAAATGAATGAATGAGTGTTTTTCTGGTTACAGACGCTCCCCAACTTACGTTTTTGTTTGGTTCCGGACGGCCGAACGTAAGTTGAAAATGAACGTAAGTTGTTACTGTATGTTCCGGTGACATATGACGTTCATACTGCACTATACATCCATAAATACCATTACCGTATCTCATAAAACACCCCTAAATCAATTATTATAAACATAACATTGTAAAATAATATCAAATAATATCAACATTAATTTCAAATAAATTAAATTCAAGCAAAACGATTTCAAGTAGATAAATTTTAATCAAATCCACTCATCAAATATCAAATACAGTATCAAATATAACCTTGAACATTCTCTATGATGGTTCCGATGGTCGACGGATGGTCACTTTACATGAAGCTGAGCCGAGTCACTTTATATAAAGCTTAAAACAGCCAATCAACACTTACAATATGTGAGGTGCTCCACCGAAAGTAGTTCACTTTCTTGTGCCTGACACAAAGCGCGGGTTATACGGACTTCAGGTCTTTCAAGTGACCAAGGGTGCCGTTGAATACTCTTTTAGTACTCAGCCTGTACTGATGTGATTCACCAGCAGAGCGGAGAGTTCTCTTTCTTTTATGGATTCGGGTTTTCATTCATTTTACAACTCTCTTTGCTTAACTGAGTATGCGTGGTAGATTGTGCCGATCCGAGCAGATAGTTAATTCAGTACGTATTGGGAAAACTGGAAATACCGGCATATGCCGGAAAACTTGTACCCACGCTAGTAGGCTTACGCTTCTGACCAACCATATTTGCTTAGGGTTACAAAAGTCTGCAAAACAGTGTAAACACAAAGATCACAGAGACGACGTCTTAACACAAGGGTAAGACGCTATATAACTGATATATATATATATATATATATATATATATATATATATATATATATATATATATATATATATATATATATATAATATTGTATTTTTTAATTATCCCACTCAAGGATCATATAAAAAATTGAATGTTTTTTTTGTGTGCCACACCCTACATTGGGTAAAAAATTACATCCAAATCAATGCATGCTGTTTCATTTTATCTCGCACACACACAAACCAGCACAGTCGTAACCGAGGCAGCCATGTGTCATTTATTTATCAGGGAAATAATTTCTCTTCTGACATAAATTTGTGGAAATTAGGCTTAAAAAAACTGACTCGTTTATTAAGTGCTCACACTTTCAGGTTACAGGACCACCAGGAGGCAAAACATGGATGCAAACTTAGCTCAGAGCATAGGATCGTCCTGTTGTGGCATAGTTGTCCCAATTAGTAAACATCTTTGTAGCAAATATTGAATGGCTGTGATGAGTAAACACAGATCTGGCATCGTAAGCGTGCTGTCCGAGTTCCAAGCTTGTCTTCGTGTTGAGGTTGTTTGGTGTGATGATGGGATGCTTCCGTCACTTTTTCTCCAAATCACAACCTGCTAACTGCCTCTTCCCATCTTCTCTTCCTTCCCCCAGTTAATGTTTTCTCGCTCTCTCTCTCCTGTTTCAACTTTCAGCTCTCTTCCTCTTCCTTGCTCTCCGTTTATCTCCTTTTATTTGGGCTCTGGGTGCCTCTGCCCACTCTACTCCTCTCTAATTTCCCTTGATTGACAGAAAAGAACCGCAGATAGAGGCTGGTCAATAGCCATCCAAGCCGGCTGAAACATAATCCAATGCCCACACTCATCCTCTACCCCTATCCCGTTCTCTCTATCTCTCTCTCTCTGTCTCTGTCTCTCTCTGTCACACACACACACACACACACACACACACACACACACACAGACACACACACACTATATTGGGTAGAGGAGTAGATTAACAGGCATTTAGGCCAGCAGCGGGCCGAGCTTGAGTGTTATCTGCTCCAGGCACCAGGCTCCATTCCATGCCTCAGTCTTTTCTCTTTCCTCCTCCACCTCTTCTGGAAAAGAAAGAAAGAAAGGAAGAAAGCTTGTATGCAGGATCATTATCTTTCTCCAAATGGATTTTTTGGAAGTGGCTTCAAGGAGAAACACCTACTCAAATGTTCCAGCATCGATTCGCTCTCTTTAACCACTGCCTCAGAATCAACAAAAGGACAAGGAGGAGGTTTCAAATCACACCTGAGTGACTTAAGGTCACTTTTGAAGGAATAATCAGACAGATGTTCTTTAATTTGATACGGATTAGTGTAATACTGTTAGTTTGAAGTTCTACAGGAAATTACCAGCTTTTTTTTTTTTTCCGATGGCGCACTCACAGTAGCCAGATCAAGTCCGTAATTCCGTTACTCAGTACACATTTTGGTTTGAGCAATAAATAACTACTGGATACGGCAAGCAGTGCTTTTAACATTGGAGCCAGCCTGACTCGGATGCGCTGTGCACTTATCCCAAAAGAGCGGGACGATCCGATGCCGAATTACCCCCTCTGTTTTTCTCTCTCGTTCCCCGACACTTAGGCACTGCCTGTTCTAATCTCCAGCTGGTCCATCGATCGCTATAAATGAACCTAAGTTAATTATGTCGAGTTGCAGTGGTGTAATGCACACCATCACCGTACCCTCCCCTCCCCCACCCCACCACACCTCAATTGGGAGATGAAACGGAGGCAAGTTATTTTGGAAAGGCAAATGAAAAAAAAAAATCCCGCATCTCTCTATCCCTCCCTTCTTCCCTTTCTTGTCTGCCTCTCACAGTTCAATAACATCCTGAAGCTAATAATGATAACCATGCTAATAAGGGATCCATTTTCGGCAGTCGGCCCCCTCGGGCAAGATGCAAGAAATTACGTAAAAAAAAAAAAAAAGAAGATTGAATTGGGAATCCTAATCAAGGAGCATTTCTTAAAAATTCATAAGCATGCCATATTAGATGACAGTTATTCTTCTGTGATTATCTTACCGTTTTATTTGGTATTATGCTATATAACGCTGTATACACAGACCAGGAGTATGATGTAATAGGTGGTAAGAATACGCTCTCATTTCCCTGTACTCGGTTGTTTATCACTCTTTTTGTACCTCACAAAGGTTAAATAAGTACGCTGGGGAAATTTGTGCGACTCTGTAATGGATGTTCACACCGGTACATAAACAAGGTCAATTATGCCATGTGCCAGTGAGCGGCGGAGATAGCTACTCTTAAGAGAGCGTTGTAAAAAGTGACCCCAACAAATCCAACTGCCTCTCTCTCTCTCTCTCTCTCTCTCTCTCTCTCTCTCTCTCTCGCTCTCGCTCTCTCTCTCTCTCGCCCTCTCCCCCATTCTCTCACACCTCTTTCCCAACATAAGTATGTGATACTCTAGCTGGTGCCATCTTGCTAGATTGAGATCCTCCTTCAGAATCAGATGAAAAGATATCAATGAATGTGTGTGTGTGTGTGTGTGTGTGTGTGTGTGTGTGTGTGTGTGTGTGTGTGTGTGTGTGTATGAGAGAGAGACTGTGTTCTCCCCAGTCAAGCTTTGATATCCTGATTTATCAGATCAGAGTATGGCTGCATCATCAAATGCTCAAATACTGGACGCTAGCCAGCAGTTGAATTATAGCAAAACTCCCAAAGGGCCATTTTGAGATTGAAAAATCTTTGACGTGAAACTATACATCTTAAAGTTCTGCCATGTGATTCACAATCTTTTTTGAAAATAGTTAAACTACTCTACTTTTAATAAAAAATTATGTTAAGGGAACACATGACTTTTTAATGTATAAGCTAGTTAAATACATCATACAGTGGGTGGGTCTTGGGTTCAAATCCTGGAGTCGGCTTGAGCGTTTCCGTTTGAAACTGCGTGTTCTCCGTGTACTTGATGGATTTCCTCCAGGTACTTCAGTTTCCTCCTACAGCCAATTTAAGCACATTATGCTATTTAAATGCTGCTAGGTGTGAATGGTGGTGTGCATGTTGATCTTGGTTTGTATCGCAGCTTTCCCAGGGTTGGCTGAGATAGACTCTGGTCTCCCTACAACCCTAGTAGGATGAAGGGATTTGGCTAATAAAAGAATATTGCACAATCCTTTGTAGTAAAGCCAATGTCATACTGCCCAGGGTTATTTTATTTCTCATAAAAAAAAATTTTTTAAAAAAAGTAGGCAGTGGTGGTCTGGTGGTAAACGTGCTGGATCACTGATCCTAAGGTTGGGGGTTCAAGCCCCACTCTCAATGGGTTGTCACTGCCCCCCCCCCCCCCCCCCCCCCCCCAGTGCAGCTAACTGGGGATCAAAGGCCGGCCGTGTCTTTCACTGTCTATGGTGTGAGGTTCACGTAAAAGAACCATTGCTGACTTTCGACAAGAGTAGCTGCATAGCCGTCAGCATGTTTCCGCCCTGCGATGGCCTGTCGAGCCGTCCAGGGTGTACTCTGCCTTCGTCCGGAATCGGCTGGGATGGGCGGCAGGCTCCCCGTGACCCTAATTAGGATTATAGTGACAGAAAATGAATGAATGAATAAAAAAAGCACAAGTGTGCAATTTGAAATCAATCCTGATTATATATTTTTGAAATCAAGTACAATGTTATTTACGAAGCCACATAATTAATATCTCAATTAATTACTTTAATTAATTACTTTTACGTCTGTCATAGAAATAAAAGGCATAATAACCAGTTTAAAAATAATACTTATAGTTATATCTAAAATCACAAATAAGTTGATTAACACTCTAGCAACATGCTGCCAAGTGATTTGTGCGTATTTCTGAACATGTATTAGTGAATGTCACGGTATTTTGTTAATATCTCACAAAAACATTTATTACATTTGCTAACTTACATTATAACTTTATTAACGTGCTCTGTGGGGTGGTTACTCTTATGAAGCTCGGGAAGTCAATAGGTGAACTTCAGTACGATCACGTGACCAGGTGTCACCCATGGTTACAACAGCATACTCGACATACTGGAAGTACTCAGAGGAAACCCACTCAAACATGAGAACATGCAAACTCCACACAGAAACGCCAGAGCTGGGACTCGAACTCAGGACCTCGCAATATTACTTTACTTTATAATACTTAAGTTGTCAAATGTCTAAAAATAATAACCTGAACGATATGTAGCTCATGCCAAAAGTAATAGGTAAAGTCTGTTGGGTTTTTACACCCGAGCCTCGTGGCTCATCAGGCCGGTGCTTATCCCCGGTTTCCGTAGCGTGAAGCGACCAGGAGTTCAACTCCCCCTGGATGGGACACTAGTCCATCGCAGGCTACCTTCCCAGTATATTTTTACTGGTACCCATTTATACTGCTGGGTGAACAGAGACCTTGCCCAGGGGTCTTAGCACAGTGAGGGTCTCAGTGGGATTCGAACTCGCAACCTCCCGATCATGAGCGCAGCACCCTAACCACTATGCCACCAGCCCCACAAAGGTAATAGGGCTCATATATAATAATAGTACAATATAATAATACAGGGATCCCTTGCTACTTCATTCTTCAATTCATGCGGTTTCAGTGCATCGCGTTTTTTTTAATAAATGTTCATCGAATTAAAAAATAAGGAAATTAAGGAAGAATAGGGGAAACAGTTAAGGAAAATCCCTCCAAAACAAGGCCAATTATGCAAAAAAAAAAAAAAACCTAAACAAATAAAAACAATAAACAACCCAAAACCCCCCATCACAACTAGTTACATTGTTGCATGTGTGTGTGCACATGCATCTGCGTGCGTGCGTGCGTGCTCGCGCACGTATGTATGTGTCGTCTTCTTCTCATGCAATTCCATCTGTATGAGTGTGTATTTATATTTTATTTACATCTTATGTAATTTTTTAATGTTTTATTGTTATTATAAGCATTTATAGCATTGAATATGTATTTATTGATATTATGTACTTATATACATGTACGTATACATCAGTGGGGGTTGGGGGGGGGTGATCCTACTTCGCGGAGTTTGATGGTCGTGTGGTCGGCCCCAATTTACCACGGAAAGTGAGGGATCCATGTAATAATATAATAATAGCTCATGCCAAAGGTAACCTGAATGAATATTTTACTTTTGGACTGTGGACAAACAAACATACACACTTTTTTTGCTGAACGCAAATTGTTGCGTCACGGTACATGGAAGGATATCTTGTTGTTATAGTGGGGATTGGGTCGAATAGTGCACGATGGACGTGTGGTATGAAAGTGAAGATGTCAGACTTTTTATTTTATTCTATTTTGTTAAGGGACTTTGGGTTCCGGGAAAACTTCTATCTAATGATTTGTTTGTCGAACCGCTTAATCCTGCTTGGGTTGCCGGGAAGCTGGTGTCTATCTCCACCAATATACATACTCCTGGTTTTCTCCCACCGTCCCAAGACGGGCACATTAAGCTAAATGGCTGATATAAATTGCAGTGTGAGTACATATGGTTGTGTGTGTTGCCCTGTAATGGTCTGATGAGCTGCTCAGGGTGTATAGTGCCTTTGCACCATCTCAGCTGAGATAGGCTCCAGCCTCTTCGCAATCCTAATAACAGGATTAAGTGATTCAACAAAAGCATGAGTGATATAATGATAAATAAATAAATAAATAAATAAATACTCACATGTTGGGCATCGGACCATAAAATGATCAGATCTGTCAAGAATCAATCATGGTATCTACACTGGTGTTCCACATCATGCTCGTAGTAAACGTGAGGACAGACTGATTTCAATTACAGTTTTTTACCCCCACCCCACCCCACCCCACCCCACCCCCACTCGCTTTGTTTTCACGGAATATGCTTCGTAGTTTATCACGCAAAGTATCTGTTTCTTATGCATGTGCCACCCACTGAGCTTTTACAGCTGTGACTTTACAGTATGGAAGCGAGAGTGTCATCACACTTTGCAAAGTTTTGACGTTTGATCAGATAAAAAAATTAAGTAAGGGTCAAAATAAATACGTAATACACAAGCTTATGAGTATCCATTTTACTTCACTTAGCCGCGCATTCAAAAATGAAATGCTTTAATGCCGTCACCTCACAACAAGCGGGTTCCACGTTCCAAACGACTACCTTTTACATACAGCGTTCTCTTCATGCCTGTGTAGGTTTCCTCCACGTTGGCGAGTTTCCCTTCACAGACCTAAAGGGTGGATCAGATCAACTGGCTACGTCAAATTGTTCATAGGTGTAACTGGCTGCCTGTCCCTCTGTGACTCCTGTCCTGGGTTTACACCGCCTCTCATGCAGTTTCTTCTGGGATTGGCTCCAGCTCACCCACAACCTGCTATTTATAATTCAGTTTCTTTAGTATAGAGAATAAATGATTGACTCTAATTCGGGAAGCAGTGTTTTCTGCTCTGTTAGCATGCTAGGTGGATGTTATCCTGATTAACGTAAAAGAGAATGGAAGAACCAATAAAATTAGATGTTTCTGATTCTTATATTTTTAAGATTATGGCGGAAGCAGGTGAGGTCTGAATGCACGTGTGAACAGGTTCAGAGCTACATAGTGGCGTCATAACTCACTTAAAGAGTTTCAGTATATACTACGTGCAAACGTAGATAAAAATCTTGATTAAGTTTTCTTTTCTTTATGTAGCTATGTGCAGTATGTCTGACTAGCTTACTCAACAAATATAACATTCTGATAGTTCATATAGTGGACCACCCTCGCTCTCTTTCTTGATCACGGGGAAGAAGGAGCTTATCTCAGCTGACATTGAGAGAAGGTAGGGTTTAAACTAAAAAGTTTGCCACACCATCACCGAACCAACACACAGCCATTCACACTCACACGTAGGTGAAATTTGGAACTGACAATTAGCCTAAAGTGCATGTCTTTTTACTGGAGAAGGAAACCGGAGTACCCAGAGAAAGCCCATGCAGGCACAGGAAGAACATGCAAACGCTGTATAGAATTACTCTCACCAAGCTGGACAAGGTGGACGTGCTACCCAATAGTGGACTACTCCGATTAAACATCCTACAGAGTGTAGTACAGTACAGGGATCCCTCATTTTTTGCGGTTATTTGGGACCGAGATCCCCACACGACCATCGAAATCCGCGAAGTAGGATCACCCCCCCCCAACCCCCCCGACTGACTATAGGTACATGTATATGTGTATATAATATCAATAAATATATATTCAATGCTATAAATGTTTATAATAACAATTAAACATGAACAAAAAACATAAGATGTAAATAAAATATAAATACTGTACACACATATACAGATGGTGTTGCATGAAAAGAAGACGACACACATAGCGCGCTCGCAAGCGTCCACACACACATGCAACAATGTAAGTAGTTTTGATGGGGGATTTTGGGTTGTTTTTTGGTTCGGTTTTTTTTTTTTTTTTTTTTTTTTTGCATAATTGACCTTGTTTTGGTGGGATTTTCCTTAACTGTTTCCCCTATTCTTCCTTAATTTCCTTATTTTTTAATTCAATGAATATTTATTTCTTTATTTTTATAAAACCGCGATGCACTGAAGCAGCATGAATTGAAGCGCGAAGTAGTGAGGGATCCCTGTATTTATAAGTATGTTTCCATGAATGTACTGCATACTACAATTTGTCATGTACAGGGCAGGTGAGTTCCCTTCTATAGGGTCGCCATGTTGCACAATTACAATAGTCCAGAATGGACAAACCTCTAGAGGTTTTTTTTGTCTTTTCTTTGGGAATAGGTGTTGCTTTTTCTTTACCCTCAGGAAGCGTCTTGTAGCTACCACCATCCTTCCTCTTTAGGATTATGGCAATATAGTGAATACGTCTGCTCATTCTTGTGCCTGTTGGATTTTGTTTATCGCGCAATGCTGAGATATATTATTGGTTGTAAACATTCAACCCATCATTCAGTGTTGATTTCACTTTTTGACTGGTCCTTGTTCGAATCTTGTAGGCTGTTCAACTGGGATCTTTTCATTTACAAATCTATCTTTTTTTTTTTTTTTTGCCTTCATACATATCACACCTGGGGCAGTGGTGGCCTGGTGGTATAGGGTGCTGGATTGCTGATCCTAAGGTTGGGGGTTCGAGTCCCACTCTCACCAAGGTGGTCACTGTCCCCCAGTACAGCTAACTGGGTTATCAGAGGCCGGCCATGTCTCTCACTGTCTATAGTGAGAGGTTCAGGTACAAGAGCCATTGCTGACTTTCAACAAGAGTAGCTGCAAAGCCGTCGGCATGTTTCCGCCCTGCGATGGCCTGGCGAGCTGTCCAGGGTGTACTCTGCCCTCTCCCGGAGTCGGCTGGGATGGGCGCTAGCCTCCTCGTGACCCTAATTAGGATTAAGCGGTTACATAAAATTAACTGAACTGAACTTATCACACTGCATGACACACAGACAGTACGACCACAACTTGAGATGTCAAGACTGCATTTTCAGTTCCGTCTGTCCGTATTGAAGTAGGTAAGGGGGTATTCAGCTCCTTCAATCTTTAACTCTTTGTAGAAGATGTGATAAAGTCATCACTTGGAATATATTCCTGGTTTTAGCATGATATCTGTTGCATTATTCACTCGCTGCTTTTAATGTCTGTTTTATAGATGTAAGTCATGTTACTGTTATTAATGTCTTATTGTAATATATTTTATTGTTGTACGTCCATATTATTTTCTAATTGTAACATTCCTCTCTTGCAAATGAGACTTCATGTCTGAAGAGGATATCCTGTCAAAATAAAGGTTCAATAATTTTTTTTAAATTGTGTTTTGACAAGTGGCTGAAAAGGCAAAAATTTTCTGGAATTTTAGTCAAATGACACGACATGGAAATGCTGCCTTTCTGAAAAACAGTGTAAGAGATACACCAAAAAGAGAAAAGCTAGTTTTTAATAACATCGCTCAGTTGAAAAAAAACAAAACAAAACCTGAGATTAGGGGTCTCCGATTTTATCCACAAATGGCCGGTGTGGGTGCAGGTTTTCACTTCAACCAAACAGTAGGCACACCTTCCACCTGTTTCCACCAATCACTGATCATCAAAAGAAAAAAAAACAAAAAACTAGATTCAACATTACTGTTTCAATTCTGAAGTAAAGCCATCTTGGTGAGATCACCTTGCTTTAAGACTTGAAGTAAGGTGATCTGACCAAGATGGCCCCACTCCAGAGTTGAAACATGGATGTGGAATCTAGTTTTGTTTTTTCTTTTCTTTTGATGACTGGTGATGGAAACAGGTGGAAGGTGTGCCTACTGTTTGGTTGAAGTGAAAACCTGCACCCACACCGGTCCTTTGTGGATAAGATTGGAGACCCCTACTTTTAGACCATTTGTTGTTGTCTTTTGCCACATTATTTAAATTATCGCTTCTGTTTTGTGAATAAACTGCATCAGAAACGCGGCTTGCGAATGCTAACACTTTAAATCTCGTACTGGAGTAAATGAAAAGACTTTTTTGTTAAATTTGGAGATGCAAGCTCTTGCATGTTCTTCCAGTGCTTGTGTTGGTTTCCTGCAGGTTCTCGGGAGTCTTCCAACAGTCCAAAGACATACACATGAGGTTAAGTGGCTGTTCCATATTGCCCCTAGGTGAGAGTACGAGTGTGAATCATTGTGTATGTTTTGGACCTGTGGTGGTCCGTTAGGCTCTTCAAGGTATAAACCGCCTTCGTCCAGTTGAGCAAATAAGTGCGAGAGGATCTAGATACTTTTGCAGTCAACCATATAGTAATTTGATTGTTTATGTTAAAATATCTCAAGTCATCACTGTCATTATTAAAAAAAAAAAAAAAGTACCTCGTGTCAGTTTCGAAAAGTTAGGAATGTAACAGAGACGTGTCAAAAGTACACCTTGTATTTGCGTCTGTCAGAAAAGCTGCTTGAAACCCTGCTTCAGGTTCAGAGCTGAGGATAAAAAACATAAAGATTGACAGCACTTGACTGCTGATGTCTGAAAGAAACATAGCGTGCACGTTCTGCCCAGTAAGAGCATTTCTATTTATAGAACCATTACGATGTGGTACAGTGCAGGAGCAGAACTGACAGAGTTTCAACTTGCGAGATGAAACGCAAAACATTTCTCGGCAACCTGCGATTGGAAGTTTTCCTGCTTCTCCTGCTTCTGTTCCTTCTGCTGCCTTTTTAAAGTGACAAACACCACCACCACCACCACCACCAACCTGGGCTCGCTCATACAGATCACAACATCAAACACACGCGAGGGTAAACGTCCAGCGTGCCAGGAGCAATGCATGAGCTGAGGATGGTGCGAGAGGTGGAGGCGTGGAGAGGAAGCGTCATTTGCATGGAGGATTATTCTGGCTTTATTTCTCAGGCTACTGTCTCTGGCTGTGTAAGCCAATCAGTGCTGGAAGCTAGCTCCAGGGCTCATTGGATACACACACACACACACACACACACACACACACACACACACACACACACACACTGCAATGCTAGGAGTTCTGTTAAAAATAAACAGAAAAAAGAAAGAGTGAAGAGTCAGGAGCAGAGAGATGATACTTAGCGTTCCCGACTTGTTTAGCGATATCAAACCCCTCATCCACCAATCAAACACCTCCACCTCTCTAATCCGCCATGATCACATATAAATGAGTCTGCAGAGGAAAGAAGGGATGAGAAATGGAGAAATGAGCGCATCGCTGATGTGGCCTTCATTTGATCGGAGGCCCAGCTGAACAGTAATCACTGGGGTTAGCAAACAGGATTCTGGCCCCAAATCCGGCTCCAGAGGTCCAGGACATCTCAATCATCCTGGCATCCAGGCAGATCACAGGTTTCCATCCGGCTCTGCTTTATGAATGCAGCTTTATTGCAGGCAAAACCACGACACACGATGGATGGATGGATGGATCATGTGATGTCCCTGGGTCTTCCGATAACTCATCTTATTTTCCTGTTTATTATTTTCTCTCCCAATCACCGACTTCACCGTCAGAAACGTCGCTTTCAGTTTGTAGGGTTTTTTTATGATTTTGCCTATTCTGGGCAGCACTGTGACTCAGTGGTTAGCTTGTTCACCTCACAGCAAGAAGGTCCTGGGTTCGATTCCCAGGGCTTGGGTATTTTGGTGTGGAGTTTGTATGCTTTTTCCGTGCTTGTGTTTGTTTTGTCTGGGTACTCTGATTTCCTCCCACAATCCAACAATATGCATATTAGGCTAATTGGCTGTTCCAAATTGCCCCTAGGTGTAAGTGCGAGTATGAATGGTTGTGATGTGTGTTGGCCCTCTTGGGCTGACTAGCTGTCCGTGGTGTACTCGCCTGGAGATGGACTCCAGCCTTCCCATGACACTAATTGGGATTAAAGTAGTATGAAAACAAATTAATGGCGCACCATCTATTGAAATAAGAAAGCTTCAATCATATTTTTCATTTAAAGTGACACAGTTAAGAATAAGTTTTGAAACAGTTTCCGCCTCAAAACAATTCATGTTTTTGCTGAGTGTTGTGTTTGCTCGCTTGATTTGTTTCTGCATATTCTCCTAAAATTTCTACCAGAGGCAGCGCTTGTGAGATGGAGCGGTTTAAGTATTTAGGGTATGGTACTGTGGTTAGCATGTCACGCCTTCCAGCCAGAAGGTTTTGGGTTCAAGTTCCAGGCTTGGTGGCATCTATGTCGGCTCCATGCTTGTGTGGGATTCCTACGGTGAATCTGGTTTCCTCAGACAATCCAATGATATGCAGCAGATTAGGCGAACTGGCTGTTTGAAATTTCCCTTAGGTGTGAGAGCGATGTGATTATTTGTGTGTGGGTTGGCTCTGCAATAGACTCGGCTGAGCTAGACTCCAGCTTTCCTATGACCCAAGTGGGATTACGTGGTTTGGTAAATTAAATTTTATATATATATATATATATATATATATATACACAAAAATAAAAGGACAGGACAAAGACTTTCTATTGAAACTCCATTTATATTTATATTATAGTGATAAATGGAGTTTCAATAGAAAGTCTTTGTCCTGTCCTTTTATTTTTGTTTATTTGCTCTACCAAAAAGTATTGAGCACTCTCCTACGGAAGGATCTACTCAGAAAATCCTATATATATATATATATATATATATATATATATATATATATATATATATATATATATATATAGAGAGAGAGAGAGAGAGAGAGAGAGAGAGAGAGAATTTTCTGAGTAGATCCTTACGTAGGAGAGTGCTCAATACTTTTTGGTAGAGCAAATAACAATAAAAATAAAAGGACAGGACAAAGACTTTCTATTGGAACTCCATTTATCACTACAGATCTGTTTCGAGGGGTGGTGAAACCATCCTCTCTCTTCAGGTGATTATAGAAGAATATAATATATATTCTATGAAAATAAAATATATTCTATAATCACCTGAAGAGAGAGGATGGTTTCACCACCCCTCGAAACAGATCTGTAGTGATAAATGGAGTTCCAATAGAAAGTCTTTGTCCTGTCCTTTTATTTTTATTATATATAGTGTGTGTGTGTATTTGTGTGTGTGTGTGTGTGTGTGTGTATGTATATATATATATATATATATATATATATATATATATATATATATATATATATATATATATATATATATATATATATATATATGTATAAAATAAATAAATGTCTTCTTTTCCTTTCGGCTTTTTCCATTTTTCAGGGATCACCACAGTGAATCATTTGATTGGTCGTAGGTTTTTATGTGGGATGCCCTTCCTGACACAACCCTTTAGCAAGGGGCAGAAACACACTGATTGCGATGCAGCTACTCTTTACTCTTTAATGGTTCTTGTACATGAACCTCACACCATAGACAGTGAGAGACATGTCCGGCCTTTGATAACCCAGTTAACTGCACTGGGGGGACAGTGATAATCCTGTGGAGAGTGGGACTCAAACCCCCAACCTTAGGATCAGTGATCCAGCACCTTTTACCACCAGGCACCACTGCCCTATATATAAATAAATGTCTGTCAAATAAATAATTTGCTGTGGTTCCTAATGATGTTGCTAAAGCTACTATAAATTTGTTATAAGCAGCGTTATAGCGAAATATTAGCATTCCGCGTGAGCTAATCAAACCAGTACAGCATATAAGTTTATAAATACAGTAGATGGATAGAGCGCAAATAAAGGTGCGCAGTTTTTGGAAGGAAGAGTAGCGAGCTCTCCCACTTTAAATCGTCTGCTCTAAAAAAATCCACCACAGGCGGCGGTGACAAATGTTGATTTAGTAACTCGTAGTGAAGCGTTGCAGTTCCTCAGTTACGCATAAACATCCTATACAGAGCTTTTAATCTGCACTCAGCGGAGGTGCTGAATTATGTACTGACTCTACCTTCATTTTCTTTGCTCCTCTTACACATTTCTCTTCTCATCCGTCTGCTCTGTCTGTCACCGAATTTGGGTTTCTCTGCTTCCTGTTTTATCCCTCTCTTATCTTACTGTCTATTTCTCATGTATCTCTCTACCTCTCCGTGCCAACTTTCATCTCATTTTCTCTTAATCTGTCTCTTTTTTTTCTCTTTGCCTCCCCTCCCTATTCACCTTTCTGTTTGTCTGCTTTCCGTTTAATTCCAAATTTTCCCCTTTTTAATTTCCCGTCTATCTTTCTCTCGCTCGCTCTCACTCTCTCTCTCTCTCTCTCTCTCTCTCTCTCTCTCGCTCTCTCTCTCCTGTCTGTCTGTCTGTCTGTGTATTTATCTGTTTTGTTTGTTTGCTCCTCTTTCCCTGTATTCTGTCCCTGTATCTCTTTTCTTTTCCTTTTCATGACACCTGTTTCTCTCTTTTTCTCGGTTCTTTCACCTCTCTATCTCTCAATTTCAGTATCTATCTTTTTACTTGCTGATCTACCACACTTTTTCATCGTATCATTTTGACCTCATCATGACATCTGTTTTCTCTCTCTTTACAACTGTTCTTTTTCTATTCTTTCTATCGTCTTGTTTCTCTCTCTCGCTCTCGGTCTTTGTCTCTCTATATCAATCTTTCTCTTTGTTTGTTTATCTGTCCATCTCACTCTTGCCCTTGCCCTGTTTCAATATCTCTGTCTCTCTTCATTTTTCAGTCTCTCCATCTTTTTACTTTTCTCTTGGTCCCTCTCCCCTCTCTCCCTTTTTACAGTTCTAACAGGCGCATCATGTCATTTTACATGTCAGACAGAGGAATGGTTTTTTTTTGTACTTTTTTAATAAAGATTTATTGTACTAATAACGTTTATTTTTTTAAGTAAAAGTCTGTCTCTGTCTCTTAGGTCTGGTAGTGAGGGAGGCGAGTATTGAGATCACGCGGCAGCAGGTGGAGGAACTCTTCGGCCTCGAGGATTTCTGGTGCCAGTGCGTGGCCTGGAGCTCAGCTGGAACCACAAAGAGCCGCAAGGCCCACGTTCGCATTGCCTGTGAGACACACACACACACACACACACACACACACACACACACACACACACACACACTGTCTCTTTTTCTCCTATTTGTAGTAAAAACACGCCTGGAGGGGGGAGAGAGATGGCCCACACACTTCACCCCATCTGAACAGAATGTGACCGCTTCCTCTTGTGCTTTCATTCTGTCTTTGTGTGTATCTGCTCTCTCTGTTGGGGTTATACAGGAAATACATAAAACCCACAAACGATTGTCCAATAAAGTGCAAAAATACACAAATTCCAGACTCTTGAACAGCAGTGCATTTTTTTTAAAGAACAGGAACCAGTTGAGTGGTTCAATACCTGGCCGTTTTATTTACAGTAACATTCTATGAAAAATTACATACTTATCCTCCTCATTCCACATAAGCCTGTTATCAGGGTCCTCCACAGTCGTCTGCCCTTGGTGATCATGTGACTGCACAGAATCTGGATATGTAAACTCTAAGGCCACACTGTAGGGCAGAGCTGGGCACTTGGCACTTTGAATTGGCACTTAAAGTTGTCTGGTCTTTTTTTTTTTTTTTTTTTTTTTGAAGTAAAAATGTGTATTAAGTAATTAATAAAAAAAAAAAACCTGAAGTCAATATATTTTTGGATGATTCTGTCACAACTGTCTCTCGCCAGATTATCCCCGCCACAATGTCGCACCAATGACGGTTTGAGATATCTGCCCTACGTACTTTTCCAGCTGACATTGTTCTTATTGTTAGCGCAGTGGACTGGTAACTTGGACAGACTGTCTCTTTTATACTATAAAAAAAACAAGAAGTTGATTGAGAGAACAGGCAGACTGACAGTGTATAGACAGAGCATTGTTTTATTCTGTCTGCTCAGAGCCTGTGTATCTGCCATGTAGCACGAGTACATATCGTCAACCGAGAATCAACAAGGTCAATTTGAAATTTCATTCAAATGGCAGATATAGACCTTGTTGATTCTCAGTTGATGATATATCAGTACGTACAGAATATAAATTCAGGAAGCATTTTAAGAAACTCAACGATTAACACCCACATGACTATCCCACTGGGTTCTGGTACTCACCACCAGAAGAGTTTGGTGCGCGTCATTCTCACACGTGAAAAACCATGAAAACTCATCACATATCTCTCACTCCGCTCATGCTCTCCACAGTCTGCATGCTGCTCGAACAACACGTACACCTGACTTCACGGCTCTTACTAAATCAAAAGGTGTCGTTTCTGGCATTAGATGTGAAATGTTTGTGACGTCATCAGTAATGTAACAGTTCTGTAATCAAATTAGTAATCAGGATTGATTTATGACGAGGTTTAATATTTCAGTTAAAGTATTATATCTGTGTGTTGAGATTCACATTATCTTTTTCTTATTATAATATTGTAAACCGAACTTTTCTGTCTTTATTATTCACGTCTTCTTTCCTTCGTCCTCTTTTTTAGTATTATTATAATTCAATGCCTTTCTTTTCTTTCTCAATATTCATAGAGTTGTTTTCTTCTTCTTCACTATTCTGAATAATAATATTACGATGATGTTGTTACAGTTGTATTTAGTACCACACCGCTGTTTCTTTTGTTGGTAGCCAGCAGGTATCAGCAGATGTAGTCACAACTGTTAGTATTTAGACAAGGTCATCATTGCAATATATGCACAGAACAAGAAAACTACAGACGCTCCCCGACTTACGTTCATTTGTTTTACATTTTTTTCAATTTATATATATATATATATATATATATATATATATATATATATATATATATATATATATATATATATATATATATATCAGTTATATAGCGTGTTACCCTTGTGTTAAGACGTCGTCTCTGTGATCCTTGTGTTTACACTGTTTTGTGGACTATTGTAACCCTATGGTTGGTCAGAAGCGTAAGCCTACTAGCATGGGTGCAAGTCTCATACACAGAGATGAATTAACTATCTGCTCAGATCGGCACAATCTACCATGCATACTCACTTAAGCAAAGAGAGTTGTAAAATGAATGAAAACCCGAATCCAGAAAAGAAAGAGAACTCTCCGCTCTGCTGGTGATTCACATCAGTGCAGGCTGAGTACTAAACGAGTTCAAAAGCGCCCTTGCTCACTTGAAAGACCGGAAATCCGTATAACCCGCGCTTTGTCTCAAGCACAAGCAAGTAAACTACTTTCGGTGGTGAGCGCCTCACATATTGTAAGCGTTGATTGGCTGTTTTAAGCTTCATGTAAAGTGATTAGGCTCAGCGTCATGTAAAGTGACCATCCGTTGACCATCGGAACCATTTACAAGCAGAAAGATCGCATCATCGAGAATGTTAAAGGTTATATTTGTTACTGTATTTGATATTTGATGAGTGAATTTGATTAAAATATATTTGAAATTATTTTGCTTGAACTTAATTTATTTGAAATTAATGTTGATATTATTTGATATATTTGATATTATTTTACAATGTTATGTTTATAATAATTGATTTAGGGGGTTTTATGAGATATGGTAATGGCATTTATGGATGTATAGTACAGTATGAACGTCATACGTCACTGGAACATACAGTAACAACTTACATTCATTTTCAACTTACCTTCGGCCGTACGGAACCAAACAAAAACATAAGTCGGGGAGCGTCTGTAAAGGTTCTGACTATGCCAGTTTGTTAGTGTGCTTCAATTTTGCATTTATGTGTGCGGCCAAATAAACCATTCAATGTGGAGCCAATCAAACAGTCATCCGACTGACACCACAATTATAAAAATAGCTCGGTAACTTTCATTCATTCATTCATTTTCTGTAACCGCTTAATCCTAAATAAGGTCATGGGGAGGCTGGTGCCCATACCAATCAACTCCGGGCGAGGGCAGAGTATATCCTGGACAGCTCGCCTGTGAGTGACAACCTGATGAGAGTGGGACTTGAACCCCCAACCTTAGGATCAGTAATCCAGCACCTTTACCCCCAGGCCACCACTGCCGCCCTTAGTAACTTTAAAAAAATATTTCGTGACTTTCATTCATTAATTTTCTAAACTGCTTAATTCTACTTAGGTTTACAGGGAGGCTGGCTCCCATCTCGGTCGACTCTGAGTGATGGCAGAGTACACCCCGAACAGCTCACCAGGTCGTCACAGGGCAGAAACATGCGGACAACTATGCAGCTACTCTTGAAGAGTGTCAACAGTGATAGTTTCAGCACTAAGATTGCAGTGACTACCATTTACAGTCGGTCTTGACCCTCAACCTTAGAATCGGCAATCCCTCACCTTACCACCGGGTCACCACTGCCAACAAATTACTCTTTATATCTCATTAATTTATCCTTGGTCTTTTTAGGCAGAATGATGTATTATGGGATACCACGGCTACTTATATGACTTATACGACCCGTTGACAGTGGTGCTTGAACCCCCAACCTTGGGATCAGTGATCTAGCACCTTACCACCGGACCACGACTGCCCTATTTTTGTGATTTTAATATTTTTAAATTGTATTAATTTGCTTTAAAAAATGCTCATAATACATACAAGAAAAACAACTAGAGGCACAATGAAAGCAGATGTTGATGAGTCAGCAGGTCAATGCTATGGCAAGTTTTTAAAGAAGGGCAAGATTGATCCCAGCACTGAGTAAACATCATTAGGCTTTAAAGAGGGGAATGAGTGTGTTTTCCCAAGTAACATAATAAATATATGCTCCACCCATAACAGGAACAACAATAAAGAGCATATGATGATGTCTTTTACATTCACAGGGAACAATAAAAGGTTTTTTTAAGTATGTGAAATTTGTATTTATCCTCCAATGACTTGTGGTTCAAGTTGTGGCTTCACTGGTTGGTTCAACTGTAATTATGTAATTTTTACTTGAAGTCTTGAAAAGGGAAAAGTATACACAAAAGAGATCAGCATTTTAGCACAGGAACAGGAAGTTGTGAGAATTATTAAGTACCCATATCAGAAATACAATATAAATGTTCTGTCAGATACTGGCCAGAATATAAAATTTGACCTCACGCTCCCCTACATCCAGTTATAAAATACGGATGGACGCAGCTCGAAAGCGGTGGGAAGTGAGAGAGAACCCAGGGAGAAGAGTTGAGAGTTCGGGTTTGGCACAGTGGCAACCGCTCCACCCTGTTAAAATAACTGTTGTTGTGGAAACTGTAAACCAGGGATAAAAACAACCTCAGGTTAATATTTACTGTAAAGGACAATAAAACCACCGTGAGAATATTCTGTAAAGATTCCGAAAGGTTGCAAAGCAGCTCGACAGTTTCCACTCCCACTTTTAACGTTCTTTGTATGAGCGTATAGAATGCTTTTAAATTACGACATGAAGTACAGCAGACATGTCGGATGCATTATTTTATTCTTTTTTTTTTTTAAACCTCCCAATCAATCCAATCCCAAGATGAAGAGAAATGAGAAACATAAAAATTACCAAAAAGGAAACATGAGCTCAGTAGAGAGTTCCGGCAATGAAATTTAGCTATAAACATCAGCCTGTTTATTATATTTTGAAAACATTCTGCTCGAAAGCTCCTTTTACACAAAAAATAAATACAAATTTCTATTTGATGAAAGGTGGTGTAGTTGTTGGCACGTCCACGTCACAGCAAGAAGGTCCTGGGCTCGGCGGTGGTGTTTCTGTGTGGAGGCTACATGTTCTCCGTGTTGGTGTAGGTTTCTTCCTGCATGCGCTTTAGGCTTCCAAATTATCCTGCCTGTGAGTATGAGTGGGAATAATTCTGTTTGTTGGCCTGCAATGGTCTGGCAAGCTGTTCAAGATCTACTCCGCCTTTTGTGTAAAGTTGGCTGTGATAGGCTCTGACCTCCCTGTGACCTGAATAGAAGTAAGCGTTTCAGCAAATAAGTAAGTGACTATTTGATGGAACTGTCACTGCCCGCCGACTTGGAAGCGTCCTTGAGATGGCGACTCTAATGGTGCAGGATGTCCCAGTAATGGTCGTAAACATCATCTTATCTTGTCTAATGTCATCCTCATGGTTGAGGGCCGTGACTCTATTCTCATACAGTTCTCTTTGCAGATTTTTTACAGGGTGGGTTGCCAAGCCTTTTCCTTTATCCTCTACGGCAGTGGTCTCCAAACTTTTTATCACAGCAGACTGGTCAACGCTTGACAATTTTACCGTGGCCCGGGGTGGGTGAGGGGTAGCTTGTTTATATTTTAAAGATAATACCCCACCCTTGCCCAGAGTCAGATGAGATGTGCACCAGCCTCCCTAATCAGGATTAAGCGTTACATTTTTAATCGAACTCGAACTCTTCTTTAAAAAAAAACCCCACAGGTAATGATGTACCAGCGGGAAGAATGAAGGCTCAGGCTCAGTCTCACCCAAAATCCCAGCTATTGTTTGAAACATGTCCAACTCGCCTCTGTTTATGTTCCGTCCCATTGTGGGTTACATTTTAGAGCTCAAATGACCGACATGTAACCGAGAGAATTCGGTCATTTTCAAAATAAAAGTTTTTGCAAAAATAAAAAATCGTTCAGACTCAGATAATAAATGAACCAGAAATAAATCATTATTTCTTGTGCGGCCCGGTACCAATTGATCCACGGACCGGTACCGGTCTGCGGCCCAGGGGTTGGGGACCATTGCTTTACGGCACCTGGTAATCCCAGGGAGTTTACCATTCATGTACAGTGAGCTCTCGCTACTTCGCGCTTCAGTTTCTGTGGCTTCAGTGCATCGTGGGGTTTTCAAAAACATTCATCGAAAAATGAAAAATAAGGAAATTAAGGAACAATAGGGGAAAAGTTAAGGAAAATGCCACAAAACAAGGCATTATTATTATAATCATTTATAGCATTGAATATGTATTTATATATATATATATATATATATATATATATATATATATATATATCGGGGCAGTGATGGTCTACTGGATAGGGCGCAGGATCGCTGATCCGAAGGTTTGGGGCTCGAGTCCCCACAGGGTTGTCACTGTCGTCGTCGTCTCCCCCACACACACACACACACACCCCCAGTGCAGCTAACTGGGTTATCAAAGGCTGGCCGAATCTTAATAAAAGAATCTTTGTAAAAGAATCTTTGTAAAAGAATCTTTGCTGACTTTCGTAAAAGAGTAGCTGCAAAGCCGTCAGCATGTTTCTGTCCCTTGCTAAAGGGTTGTGACAGGAAGGGCATCGGACGTAAAAACCCATGCTAAATCAAATGTGCGAATCAGATGATTCGCTGTGGCGACTCTCGAGAATGGGGAAAAAGCCGAAAAGAAAAGAAGAAGATATATATACATATACATCAGTCAGGGGGGTCGGTCCTACTTCACAGAAATCATTAGTCGCGGGGGGGTTTCGGTCCCCATCAACCGCGGAAAGTGAGGGATCCCTGTACGAACCAGACCCAACCCTGCTTTGCTTACGAGATCAGATGAGCTCGAGCATTCACAGGATGACTGAAGGGCATTAAAATTATAAAGAAGTTCTTATGAGATCAGAACATAACTTCTTTTCTAAGAGTTTGACTTCATATTTTGCATAACCTATTGGCTATACCAGGCAACATGGAGTAGTGGTGGCACGTCTGCCTCACCAGAGCAGGAAGGTCTTGGGTTTGAGTCCCGGGCTCAGTGAGGACGTTTCTGTGTGGGGATGATGATTGCATGCTCTCTCTGTGCTTGCAAGAGTTTCCGTTCTCATACAGTCCAAAGACCATAAGGATAATTTATTGTTCCAAATTGTCCCTAGGTGCTGATGTGAGTGTGAATCGTTTTGTGTGTGTGTGTGTGTATTGGCCCTGTAGTAGTCGAGTGAGCTGTTGAGAATGTACCTTACCTTTGCTCTGCGTCCAGCCTTCCTGCGACCCTAATAGGAGAGAGGTTCAGCAAATAAGTGGGTGTCTATCGCTCCTGCTCCATTCTGTCTGTATGCGTTTAGAAAACAACAGAAATATGGTATGTGTATTTTTATTCTTAATATGAACAAGCTTTTACATTTATCTTTATTTCACCTGCATTTATACTCATTAAAAAATATCCAATTTACATTGCACGCTAGACGAGTTAATTAAATTCGGGCGAGAAGTTGGAAGAGTGTTGTTATGGCTAGCTACAGTGTACACATAGGAAAAGTTCAAGATGTGCTTTCAGATGCAGAACATTTCCATGATACTGTACGTACCCACTGAATGCTAATGGTTCGAAGCTTGTGTTGGAAGAAATAAAGTAGCATCAAAATAACCGAGATTGTAATGTTCAATCACACCAGCTGTTTGCAATCAGAAATAAAGAAAAGAAAAAGCTCCAAATTTCTCCAAATTGGCAAATTTTTCTTTTTATAGGGATCCAATATTTTTTCCATAACTCACTTTAACAGTGTAAACAAAATGCTCAAATTTGAAAAAAAAGATTTATTCATCCAACTGCCAAACCACTTACTTTTACTACGGTCATGAGGAGGCTGGGATCTATCTCAGGTGCACCGTGAACAGCTCACCAGTCAATTACATCGCAACACCAACACAACAATTTATATTCACACTTGCACCTCAGGGCAATTCGGAATACTCAGTTAGACTAATGTGCATGCCTTTGGTCCGTGGGAGGAACGCTAATTACCCAGGGGAACCCATGCAAGCATGTGGAGAACATCCAAACTCCACACATTTCGACTCAAACCCACAATCTTCTTGCAGTGAGGCGGACGTGCTTACAACGCCATCGTGCCACTCATTTGAAGTAAAGATGTACGGAACTGGCGTTGAATGACCAACTATGTGATTGCTGTGGGGATTTAATATCAAAATATACCACTGGTAACAAGGTCTTGCTTGAAATGCTGCAGGCCTTGATAGTGAAAGATGCCAATAAAAATAAAAACGCTTAAAAAAAACTTAATTGCAGTGAAGCTCAAGTTGAAATTATGCAGTGAATTATCCGCGTTTAAACGGAAGTAAATCTCCACAACAAATCTATAAATGACTGAAATATCAGGCAAGATGTTATCTTTTCTCATGTGACCACCATTTTCAGACCTTTAAGGCTCAGTGTTGCGTTTAGATTCAGAAGAGGATGAAAACATTGCAGATGGTATTTCAGCATCAGGAAATCAATACAATCTGAAATTCCTGTCTATGGCACGGCCTGTGTAGGTTCACTCAGCATTACCGAAACCATTATCATACTGCAGCAGTGTTGTTGGAGTCTGTTCCTGTGTCCGGCGTCATCCATCCAGCTGAGCCGTTTGCCCATGCTAGGGTTATGGTGAGGCTAGAGCCAATCTCAGCTGAATCTGGGTGGAGACAAGATACATCCTGAACAGCTAGCCAGACCTTTGCAGGGACAACACATACAACCAGCTGTTCGAGGTATGCCTTGCCTGTGCCTGGTTTTGTCTGGGGTGGGAACAGATCCTTGCCCAACTCTAGTACGATTGAGCAGTTCAGCAAAAGAGTGAGCGAGTATAAAAACTCAAAAAAATTAAAAAATTAAAACCTTGACCCTTTTTTGTTTTTTTAACAGTTTTGCACCAAATCATTTAAAATGAAAGGCAGAACCACAACCAGCAGATAATAAGCATTAGATTATTATTATTCTGCATCATGAAATGGGTCAAAAGAAAAGACTCCATTGGTTGGTGAGAGGAGTGAGCATCATGTGGGCGAGACAGCTGCATCGCGATGTATCATTCCGTCTACGCCGTCCGCATCCATTCCTTTTCTGGTAAAGATGTTTATGCATGTGTGTGGGAATCTGTGTTTATACCTGACTGTAGCTAATGAGCTGTTACGTGAGGCACACATGTGCTCTGTGTTCTCTGTGAGATGAATCAGTCATACTGGATAAACAGTGCCGGGATGAATGAGCCTTCCGTACAGGCTTATCTTCATTGTTTGGCACCCTCACCCCAAAGCCACCTTCCCACCTCCCCTTCCTTCTGTCCTTGTGCCGAGAGTAGACAGCGCTCAGTTCCGGCATTGAGTTCTAATCAGATTTCTGTAGAAGAGCTCGAGTGCCTCATCTTCTCTTGTTCCACCACTTTCCAGCTGCTTATGAAGAATACCATTATCAGACATAGAGGCTTAGAAAGCAAGCTGGTGAAAATGTTAAAGATGCACAATGTCTGACTAACTCGGGGAGGACCCGGGAAAATCGGAAAAAAGCGGATTTATGCAGAAATATTCTCTGCTTTCACTGATGTTTTCGCACCGTTTCCCAAATGTTCAAGGCTTACACCTTAAAGCTGAAACTTTTTTTTTTTTTGCCAACTGTCAACAACATATATTTTGTCTTCTATGTTTTGCACTTTAGTGATCCCTCGCTACTCCGCACTTCTGTTCCTGCAGCTTCAGTGCATTGCAGGTTTTTCAAAAATATTCATGAAAAAATAAAGAAATTAAGGGAAAATAGGGGGAAGTTACACAGGTCCTTCTCAAAAAATTAGCATATTGTGATAAAGTTCATTATTTTCTGTAATGTACTGATAAAAATTAAACTTTCATATATTTTACATTCATTGCACACCAACTGAAATATTTCAGGTCTTTTATTGTTGTAATACTGATGATTTTGGTATACAGCTCATGAAAACCCAAAAGTCCTATCTCAAAAAAATAGCATATGAAAAGGTAGTCTAAACGAGCTATTAACCTAATCATCTCAATCAACCAATTAACTCTAAACACCTGCAAAAGATTCCTGAGGCTTTTAAAAACTCCCAGCCTGGTTCATTACTCAAAACCGCAATCATGGGTAAGACTGCCGACCTGACTGCTGTCCAGAAGGCCATCATTGACACCCTCAAGCAAAAGGGTAAGACACAGAAAGAAATCTCTGAGCGAATAGGCTGTTCCCAGAGTGCTGTATCAAGCCACCTCAGTGGGACGTCTGTGGGAAGGAAAAAGTGTGTCAGAAAACGCTACACAACCAGAAGACGTGACCGGACCCTGAGGAAGATTGTGGAGGAGGGCCGATTCCAGACATTGGGGGACCTCTGGAAGCAGTGGACTGAGTCTGGAGTAGAAATATCCAGAGCCACCGTGCACAGGCGTGTGCAGGAAATGGGCTACAGGTGCCGCATTCCCCAGGTCAAGCCACTTTTGAACCAGAAACAGCGGCAGAAGAAAGTACTTTTTTCGGATGAAAGCAAATTTTGCATGTCATTCGGAAATCAAGGTGCCAGAGTCTGGAGGAAGACTGGGGAGAAGGAAATACCAAAATGCCTGAAGTCCAGTGTCAAGTGCCCACAGTCAGTGATGGTCTGGGGTGCCATGTCAGCTGCTGGTGTTGGTCCACTGTGTTTTATCAAGGGCAGGGTCAATGCAGCTAGCTATCAGGAGATTTTGGAGCATTTCATGCTTCCATCTGCTGAAAAGCTTTATGGAGATGAAGATTTCATTTTTCAGCACGACCTGGCACCTGCTCACAGTGCCAAAACCACTGCTAAATGGTTTACTGACCATGGTATTACTGTGCTCAATTGGCCTGCCAACTCTCCTGACCTGAACCCCATAGAGAATCTGTGGGATATTGTGAAGAGACAGTTGAGAGACACCAGACCCAACACTGTGGATGAGCTTAAGGCCGCTATCGAAGCATCCTGGGCCTCTGTAACACCTCAGCAGTGCCACAGGCTGATTGCCTCCATGCCACACCGCATTGAAGCAGTCATTTCTGCAAAAGGATTCCCAACCAAGTATTGAGTGCATAACTGAACATAATTATTTGAAGGTTGACTTTTTTGTATTAAAAACACTTTTTTTATTGGTCGGATGAAATATGCTAATTTTTTGAGATCGGGATTTTTGGTTTTTCTTTACTATTTTGCCAAAATTATCAATATTAAAACAATAAAAGGCTTGAAATACTTCAGTTGTGTGTAATGAATCTAAAATATATGAAAGTCTAATGTTTATCAGTACATTACAGAAAATAATGAACTTTATCACAATATGCTATTTTTTTCAGAAGGACTAGTATGTATATATATATATATATATATATATATATATATATATATATATATATATATATACCGTATTCGACGTAATAAGCGCCCTGCTCCAATAAGCCCCCGTGTGTTTTTTATCCTGCGTCTAATAACCGCCCATGTGTACTGGGAGCAAAATCGTAGATCAAACTTACTAATTTTATTCGATCAGTCTCTGTAACCGTAAAATGAGGCGTTCACTGCCTGTAAAAGTGAGTTTACACGGTATTTCAAGACCCCCTGCTACTGGGGAATTTCTATAGTGTTCATCAGTAACAACACATTTGATTGTTCTGCCGTGCTTTAAAAAACAGGAAAATATTTTGCTGTGTTCTCATTGTAAATGTTCAACAAGATGAACCATTAGAAACTGCTACAGCAAAACTATGGGATGCTCTGAATGAATGGAGCGATGAGCCAGATATGGACCTATCAGAAAGTGATGACGAGTATTTTTCACTAGATTCTCCTGCTCACTAACTTCATACATTTAAAGACGTTCCTGGACATGTGCTTTTGTTTATGATCATGTTGATTGGTTCAATGTGCAATGTGCTAAAGTTAACATTCATGTTGATTGGCTCGATTTTATTTCCAGAAAATGTTTAAAGGAACAGCACCAGGAGGGAAAAGTAAGGGGTCTTTTATTAAATATGTATGCTGTTTTCTGTTAATTTTCAGCTTTCATATAAGTAATTTGGTTGATACTACAAAATGAATAACACAAATACCAGTAAAATTCTTTTATTGTTCTTTAATTATTCATGTTTTCCACCTTGATGGTCATAAGCACTTACCTTTCCACTCTGCTGGTAACATTTTAATAAGCACCCACCTACTCCAATTTTTAAGTGCCCTGGGCACTTGTCATGTCGAATACGGTATATAGATGTGTAATTGTATGTGTGTGTATGTGTATATATATATATATATATATATATATATATATATATATGAGAGAGAGAGAGCTTAAGCGGTTCAGAAAAATGAAATGAATGAATGAGGCACAAAACAATAAAGATCACAACTTTTCTGAATATTTAGACATGATGACTTTGTGTCGGGCAGTGGTGGTGCTGTGTAAGCTGTGGATTACTGAGCCCAAGGTTGGGGTACAAGCCCCACTGTCAGCAGGTTGTCACTATTGAGTTATCAAAGGTGGCTGTCTGTTGTGAGCGGCATGTAAAAGAAGCATTGCTGTATTTCGTCAAGAGTAGCTGCGCAGCCGTCAGCATCTTTCTGTCCTGTGATGGCGTGGTGAGCTGTCCAGTGTGTAAGTGTGTACTCTGCCCTCGTCCAGAGTTGGCTGAGGTGGGCACCAGCCTCCATGCGACCCTAATTATCATTATTCGGTTCAGAAAATGAATGAATGACTCAGTGAATGGATTATTTTGTCTTTTCAGTAATGTGTCTTGAGTTGGAAGTGACCTGCATTGGACAGAAACTAGCTCTTGTATCCCATCATCATGTGTAGTTCGAAAAGTTGACACAGGAGCAAAATAAATTGATCCAATAAAATGAGTCGGGCAGTATTTTAAGAAGATATCAACTAACTTTAGAGTAGTTTAGTGAATTTTCTCTCTGTAAAACTTGATGATATAAATCACAAACATAAATGCTCTGTATGAGGCCTTCAGAAAATAAACATATTATCAAGTATACAGGTGGGAAAGAATGTTTTATTTAATTTACAAAGTCCACATAATAAAAGTTTACAGAGACGGACACAGAATTTTATTAAAATGAGATGAAAATTTGCACTGATTTGAATCTTTCAACCTTTCACCCCGTTGTACAGATTAAAAATCGTTTTATTCCATTTTCTGTTCACACCTCTTTTCAGAAACACTGTGTAAAATAACATTAAGTTTTATAAAATTATGAAATTTGTAGTTGTCCTCATGACTGTAAAACTGCCCACATATGCTCTCTCACTCATTTGCTGAACCACAGAATTGTGCTCGGGACACAGGGAGGCCGGAGCTCCATAGAAAAACGATTGTGTTTTCTGAGTTGAGCCTTGAAGTTCTAAGACATTCAGTGAGATAAAACATAAGAAGAGCCAATCGACATATGAATCTGGAATGACTGAGGCATTTTGTACTGTCCAATATGAACTGACATCCCTGGAAGCCCCACCTCTTTCCATTAAACCGCATTGGTAATCTGTCAGTTTCGTCTCTATGGCCTGAACTGGTGAAGATGCTTTGAAATCATATTGAATCTAAAGAGAGATTTTTATAGTATTTATTTTCCCAAGAATAAAGCACCTGCAGGTTACAGGAAAACTCGGTATACGTGTCCTTAACCAGTTTTGTCTCTTGTCCGTGACTTGACGCTCCCATGCTCTGTGCCAGAGCATCCCATCAGAAACCATCAGTGACAGGCAGCTCTTTGTGCGTTGATTTGTCTCCCTGATCAGAAATCAGTTTGGAAGTTCACACTGGAGCGTTTATGATTTTGAGCAGCAGGGAAGGGCGCTCTCTAGTGAGGGATAGCCTGCAGCCTGACTCATCTCTCTAATTGGCTGTGATCGGCTGCCTGCCATCACTAACCTTTCCTTCAGATCTGAATAAATTCCTCATCCACTCTTATTAAAATCTCCCACAGAGACTCGCGGGGGCGAGAAAAAAAAAATCAAGCCATTCTTACTGTCCATGGTGGAAAGACGTTTTAATTAGCGGCTAAGCAACAGTCAGCGCAATAAATAAGCTTGCATTTGTTGTTGAGGAATGGTGATCAATGTTAAAGCTATAAAGCGGGGGAGCTGTAAAAGGGCAGCAGCGGTTGAACAGCGGTTATTAATTGGGGGCGTGATTTGTGGGGTTGCTGGCATCCGGGCACTTTCAGGGTGAGTTATGGGGGGCGGGGCGGGGATTGTTCGATCTGGTGGAAAATAGACGGACATGAACGTGCTTTATTTATTTCTATTTTTTTCCCCCAAAATAAAAGAGGTCAGTCAATTTTTTTGTGGTTCTGTGAAAGAATGACAAATTGAGGTGAGCAAGAGAGACTGAATGACAAGAGAGATCTGACAAAGAAAGGAAAGGGAACAACAAGCGCGAGAGAACAGTGAGTAACAGAATAGGACAGACGAAGGGAGAGAAATGAGAACGAGTTTTACAGTTGCAGACATTCCAGGTGGGACGCAATTAGGAAAGCGCAAAGGGCTATGATTACTGAATGACTCACAAGAGGAAATGGTACTGCTCTCTCTCTCTCTCTCTCTCTCTCCTCGTGTCTGTGAATGCAGCAGAATTGTCCCCACGATGGAGCGGAAATTATTTTTTAAGAGCCGGCGTGAACTGATTTGCTTCAGGAAGGACACGTTTCTTATTTATTAAAAACAAAACGCTTACAGGTGTCATCGTTTTGAGAACTTTGTTTTGATGCCTGCCATGCAAACTGAAAAGGCAAGCTGAAGGCAAATCGAAGATACAGAGCTTTGAATGTTGCACAGGGCACTTTAAGTGCTGTTATCCAGCAAATAAGAGTTTAGTCATTAAAAAAAGGCTCGAGCCTCATGTTGCCACTTTTCACTGCAAGAATGTGTCTCTAGCCTCAAAGCAGCTATTAAGGCTTTTATTGTTCTGCAGGTAAGATGCCAGCACTCTTCCATTCACCATGGCGAGCCGACGTGGTGCCAAGCCTTGTTTTGCAGCATCGGGATCAAGCCGTTTAAGAGAGGGTTGTGTAGGGAAAAAAATGGATGGAAATAGCCCATAATTCAGCAAACTAGTGTAATTTAGCATGACAAGTAGCCAAACACATCCACTTAGAGTAATTGTCCTCATATGTGGAATCTCAGCCTGGATTTCTGTGACGAATTGAGGTAGTGCCACAAGAATGTATCCTCGGGCCTCTTCCTTTCCTTGCCCTTTCTTTTCTTTTTTTCTTCTCTGCTTCCAGCTTTTTTTTTATCTCCCAGGGGATCGTGTATACACAAGTTTCACAGATTAAAAGCTTTTGGTTTTTTTTATACATATTTCCAAACATTCGTTTTGTTTTGGGGGTTTTTTCTACCCATGCACACACAGGCAGGCAGACATAAACACATCTACAGCTACCCCGGCCTTTTCCTCATCTTCCTCATATCGAAATAATAATTTAGTTCGTCAATGTCTCAGCTTTTAATTTCATAGCACGAACATTGCTTTCAGGGTAAACGTGTTATTTCGGTAGCGATGTCACGTGCATGTTTCTCTCCCCAAAGTTACATGGATGGGTTAGTTGAAGCGGCTCTCAAAAATATTGTGTCTCTGTGTACTTTTAATTGAAGTCAGGTTTATTATTCCCCCCCTTGCATACTTTATTTTGTTTTGTTTGGGGGGGGGGGGGGGGGAGAAGAAGAATGGCTTGGCTGAAAACACCGAGGCTGAAACACTTTACAATAAGCAAAATGGCCCTCTGCATCATTTGGCATTAATTTGTAATGGCAAAAAACTTTATGTTGTGCCACTACATATCACCAATGGCATTGTAATGCATTTTGTCCATTAGAGTGAGTAATAAATCCAGTGGCCTTTTTTTTATTTTGCCGTTTGCCTATTTCCACTGCCCCCCTTCATTCCCTCGAACATTATTCACCGCTCATATTTCTTCAAACTGCTGGAGGTGCACAAAAATATGGACGCCGCTTGTTGGAGAACCCCAAAGTGCTTTTACATGGCAGCTATCCGGCTTCATGCACAGCATAACACATCACCCTCTAGAACTCCAGCCAATGGGCTTATTGTCAGTGGAATGGGGACAGAAGGAGTGAATAAGGGGCTCTCGAAGAAGGGAAATAATGGCGGCCATCAGACAGACGTCCAGCCTCCAGCCAATCAAACGTTTAAACAAACAACAGGTCTAAAAAGCATGGACATTCTACAGAAGTGTTTTACCGGGATGTTTTTTTATTTCTCCCTCTGTTCAAGAACTGATTCAGACTAGGCAATTAGTGCTTAAGAGATAAAGCATAAAAATATCCAGCAGACAACTCACTAACTGCCTACATGCAATAAAAGCAGTGGACTAAACTTTAAAAAAAAAAAAAAAAGATGGAAAGTTAACAGAAGCTCACGTCGCAGTTTCCTAACTTGCATGTGGAGCAACACAAACAATTAATTCCACCCACACTGGACCGAGGGAGCGCTAGAAGCCCCCGGGGAAGGGGGTGTGTGCCGGTGGAAGGCCGTAATGGAATGAAAATGCTCATAATTGGAGTGAGTTGTTTAAAGTGCCAATCCCAGTGCTGTGCAGTAGTCGGCTCGCCCAGGCGCCATCGCTGCTTTAAAATGAGACCCACTATGCGTTATTATAGTAATGGCCCTCAAAGCATACACCACTGACAGCGGGCAAACACATTTGGGTAGATGGAGGTGTGTGCGTGTGTTTGTGTGTGCGCTCAGCATTTGCCAGAAAGGCAGGCACTTTGTGACAGAAAACGGCATTACAATTTAACTTGACAAATTTCAGATTGCATCATGGGATGACTCAAGGTTCAGAAACCGAGCGACGGGTCAGCTGGGAAGTGTAAGGGAAAAAAAGATCAGCACCGACATCTCACACAAACACTGTTTTGTAAATGGAAAGCCACAAGTCACTCCTTTTTCCTTGTATATAAGAAATAATGAAAGCCAGGGTTCGGGCTCAGAGACGGAAAGCGCGCTCAGGCCTGTAGTGGTGTCACCATTGTGCCAGAGCAATTAAATCGAATAGAAAACGTATGAGCTACTGGAGGAACAGTGACTTCTGTTCACCCTGTCGCTCTATCTCTCTCCCTCGCTCGCTCTCGCTCTCTCTCTCTCTCTCTCTCTCTCTCTGTCTCTCTCTCACACACACACATACACACAGACTCTTTTGTGTGTGTGTGTGTGTGTGTGTGTGTGTGTGTGTGTGTGTGTGTGTGTGTGTGTGTTTGTTTGTAAGAAAGAGAGACAGGCATACAGTGGTCAGACCCCTACGGGGTCACATCATGTCGCAAGCTCAGTCTGTACAGACAGCCTGAACAACCCGCTGTTTATCAGCGCCTACACACTTTCTCGCTGACTTTTCTCCCATTACATGGGAGGCAAGAGGCATGGCCGTTCAATGCCAAATTAGCCTTGGGTACGAAAACCTTGTGTGCGTGTGTGTGTGTGAGTGTGTTACTCTTGGTGTTACTGGGTATAAGCTATACAATACAAATATTGCATCAGGATACTTCACGGAACTCGTGCAACACACTGCCCGCTTGTTCATCTGACATCAATAACCATTTCTGGGGCCAAATGATGCTTCATGATTGGCAGCTTACAAACTTTGTTGTTAGATCTGGCGACTTTTTAGATGCCTTTAGCAACTTAAATTTGAAAAAATGTAAAGAAATAAAAATCATCTAGCAACAAATTTTGAGGCTTTTTTGCACATTGAAGTAATTCCAGAGAGTGATTAAAAAAAGAACTAACACCCCTCCTCCCTAATATTCACAAGGCACTTCACTTCAAGCTAGTTGGCTTCCAGCTGTGATCAATTGTATTTATTCTGATGTGTAAGCAAAATAAAAACAGCTATTTCTAAAGCATAGTGTATGACTGAAAGCTGTCGGGGCAGTGGTGGTCTAGTGGATAGGGCGCAGGATCACTGAGCCTAAGGTTGGGGGTTCTAGTCCCCATAAGGTTGTCACTGTCCCCCCCAGTGCAGCTAACTGGGTTATCAAAGGCGGGCCATGTCTCTCATTGTCTATGGTGAGAGACATGTAAAAGAACCATTGCTGACTTTCGTAAAGTGTAGGCTGCAAAACCGTCAGCATGTTTCTGTCCCTTGCTAAAAAGGTTGTGACAGGAAGGGCATCCGACGTAAAAACCTCTGCCAAATCAAATGTGCGAATCACATGATTCACTGTGGTGACTCTCGAGAACGGGAAAAAGCTGGAATAAAAGAAGTGTATGACTGAAAGCTGATCAACTATGGGTGGCAAAGCACTGTCAAAAGATCAGGGGATAATACTGTAGACTGGTACATGTCAGATAGGTGTGCAGTGGAGATGGTGACTTCTTATACCTAGTTAAGTATTTTTTGTAGGAAGGGCAGTTACTGTGTCTATACCCAGTGTTCCTTGAACTGGATACAGCGTTTTCTCTATGATATAAGGATTTTATAAGCCTGCTTGTTTGACACATCATAGCGCATGACTTGTGTTTTGCTACCAGTCACTGATAACCATGGTTCCTGCTTGGCCAATCAACAGCCATCTTATTGTTCCGCCTTCTCTTGGTTCTATTGTTTTTATTATTTATTTTGTATTTATTTTTTTTTATGAGATATTGCATTTTGTAAGTAATAAATATTTATTCATTCATTTTCTAAACCACTTAATCCTTATTAGGATCTCAGCTGACTCTGAACAAGGGTGGGATACACTCTAAACAGCTCACAAGACCATCACACGGCCAGCACGCATGCAACCATTCACACTCATACTTAGGGGTGATTTATAATAGTCAATTAGCCAACTGTGCATGTTTTCTGACCGGGGAGGAAGCCAGAGTATCAGGCGTAAACCTACGCAAGCACAGGCAGAACCTGCAAGCTCCACACAGAAACATCCTCATTGAGCCTGGGAATTGAACCCAAGTCTTCTTGCTGTGAGTCAAACATGTGCCATTGTGCCACCCCAAATAGTAAACCTGTATATCGTACATATATAGTAACTACTGTATTTCCTTTGGGGCAACCGCATAGTTTTTAGGACTTTGGTCAAATTATCTATCTATCTATCTATCTATCTGGTGCCTGAGTCGTAGGAAGACCATTGGCGACCCGCCATGAAGGATAACGCCCTGGTTATCATCTTCATGGAGGTTTTCTTGGCAGGATTAGTGCAGTGGTTTGCCATTGCCTTCTGCACGATGCGAACCTACGGTCAATTTAGAACGGCCAATTAACCTACTGCACATGTCTTTGGATTGTGGGAGGAAACGCACGCAAGCACAGGGAGAACATGCAAACTCCACACAGAAACGCCCAGGCCGGGAATCGAACCCAGGCCTTCTTGCTGTGAGGCGGACGTGCTAACCACTATGCCACCGTGCCGCCGGTCAATTTATACAATGAGAAATATGACACTGCAACATGTTGAAAGGCTGTTTTATAAAAATAAATAAATAAATAAATAAAGGGTTAAAGGTGGGAAAACAATTTTGCTTTTTGAGGCTAATTCAGTATTTTTGGCAAAGTAGAATATTAATGGCGTCTAAAGAAGGTCCAGTAAGGATAGTAAGACTTGTGTACGTGTGTGTGTGTGTGTGTGTGTGTGTGTGTGTGTGTCTTTTTATGCTGCAATTGACCCAGAGCAGGTGATGTGCACTCCTGTAGTAAGTGCACTTCTACCACATAATGAGGGAGTCCATCTCCCCTGCTGTGACCATGATGAGGCTACCAGTCACACTTTTTGTATTCTTTTACTTGTATATTGGGAATATGCCCCCTGCTCACTCTGGCTATCACCCAAGTTTTTAAAAATTAAATAAATAAATGAAAGGTAGGCACATAAATCCAGATTTAGAATGATAAAAACATTTTTAATACATCGGTTCTGTTTTACACATTAAGCACAGAATAACTGCTCTAACAGCACTGTGCAGGAAACCTGCTATGTTTAAACGCAACCGTTTTTTGTTTTTTTTCCCTGAGGAGACGGAATTGGCTATGCCTTTCCCTAGAGGACAGAAATTTGCTTTTGAATGTGTCCTTATCAGAGCCCTTTTTCTCTGTCTTGTTGAAATAGAAAGGAAAATGGGCGATCATATCACATATAAAGCAATTACTGTTATCTGTTTATTATGAATGTATATGAAAGACAGTCGGTGCAAGTCTGCTGTAATGTTAACGGCTCCAATTGGATAAGTCTTTGATATCTTAGCATTCCAGTTGATCAGCTGATCTTCCCTAAGGCTGAACTTGCATTGCGGAGTAAACTCAGTTGAGTTATCTCCACGAAGGAAGTCGTGCTTGTGTTGCGGACTCCATGCTGGCGTGAGTGCTGCTGGTCTGAGCTTGGTTTATTGCAGAAAGCTAGAACTGATTAGGCGGTGGCCTGCTGAGTACGTCGGTGTGTCGTGTGTCCTCAGCACGCTGCTAGGGATTAGTGGCAGTGAGTTACCGGCTTTATTTTTCTCTCACTTTCTTTTATTTCCTTGCTGATTTTACACATAAGCTCATCCAAGGTTGCTAAGTAAGGCTGAAGGACCATTATTCCTGCATTCTATAGGGACTTCCATAGGGACCAGTAACTCGTACATCTCATTCATTCAGTTATTCAGTCAGCCAATCATGTGGCAGGAGGGCAATGTAGTTAAGAATAGAGATACAGGTCAAGCACCTCACGTAGTGCTCACATTATGCAATAATTGAGCAAATAGTTCAATTGAGGAGACATCTCAGGTATATTACGCTTTCTCTGATTGTTTGAGTTCTGAAAAAGTAAGTGTTGCTGTCTCAAAGCCGAGCATATGGCACAGAATTTTGGTTATCTGTGTCACTTCCACCACACCCAAGCTTAAAACTCATATGGTAGAGACCATCAAAATGGGGCGTGGCTAGAGTGCCTCCCAAAATGGCTTCTAGACATTAACACTAATAAACGCATGAAATCTGAACAGAGCATTCTAAAGCCCCAAAGCACTATTTAGGCAAACTTTAATTCATCAAGTGGCACATCTTCAAGATACTGGAGATCCGATTCTATTTTGACAGTCTCAAACTTACGCAAAGGCTATCGTAACTCAAACAACCACTCTTTAAAAATGATGTGAGCGGAAATGCATCTCAGGGGGGGGGGGGGGGGGTGTTGATCTTTAATCCATGTGTGCTGCGACAGCAGAAGTCTACATCAGATTTCAGGCCAGTCAGTCAAGACCAAGAGTATACCCTGAGGATACCCTAAACACAATAGTGAAAGGTTGATAGAATGTTATCTGATCATAGTCCAAATTTCAATAATTGCTTTTTTTTTTCTAGAAGCGAGTCCACACCTACTTCCTGTTCCAGATACAGATATTCATTCATTCATTTGCAAAGCTGCTTAATCCTAATTAGGGTCGCTGGGAGGCTGGTACCCATCTCAGCTGAATCTGGGTGAAGGCAGGGTATATCCTGGACAGTTACCTCCACAGGCCATGGCAGCTCCAGCACTCAGACAACTGTTTACACTCACTTTCACACTGACTGGCAATTTGGAACGGCCAATTAGCCTAATGTGAATATTTTTGGACTATAGGAGGAAACTGGAGTACATGACAGAAACCCTGGCAAGCATGGCAGGCCATGCAGAATCTACATAGACTCACTCGAGCCCGGGAATCAAACGCAGGACTTCTTGCTGTGAGGCAGACATGCTAACCATCGTGCTGCCTGGGCACAGACATTTGGAGTATTCCGATAGAGTTTTTGCAGCTGACGTCATGCATACGTCATCCCGCCATATTGGGATGAAAACAAACCATTCACTCCAGTCCCAACACGGTAGCACTCGCGTGTGTAAGGGTTTAATATTGCATTTATTTATTAAACAAGTGCAAAATGATAATTAACTGTGTTGCTGTCGGCTATACAAATTATAGAGGAAAGAAAGCGGGTGTTAAATATCACAGATTCGCTACTAAAGCCCGACGAGAGAAATGGATTTCTGCTTTGAAAAGAGCTGATACCTACAACAAAAGGAAAGACTGGCGACCAGCTCCTACCAGCCGTGTATGTAGCGAACATTTTGTTGGAGGCAAGTAATTTTTATCAGTAGATATATTATTATTTATTGTCTTAACCACAGTTTGATTCTATTTAACTGTATATCTGGTGTCCATTTATAAGCTGAGGGCAGCTAAAATGCTATTTAGTTTTTATTATAACGTACTGTATATATAATATAAACATGTACTGTATATATAATATAACTATTATACTTATTATAATACTTCATAGATTTAGATACACATGTTTGTGCTTAATATATAATGTAAGCAAAATGATAAAAAAAAAGAGAGAGTCATAATTACCTTTGCCATGATTAATACTTTGGTGTCCTCACACAGCTTGCCATGGGCGATATTAGAGGCTTTCCTGGGGAAAAATATGCTCGCGAAGTGTCGAAACTCATCCAGATAAAAAAATACTCATACGCTTCCCAGATTTAACTTTAACAGTCTTTAATACGTGTTCTAACACACACAACAAACATGCGTTCTTTGGATTCCACTTCACTTGTTTAATCCCACAATGCATTACAGAACCGGAATGTACCAAGTTCCGGGGGAAAGTCATCATTAACAATGAAATGAAAGCCCTTTGAAACTTTTCAGTTTTTCGTGAGTATTTTCATTGTTCATGATAACATTGTGAGGTTTACCCTCATTACCTTCCGGTTCTGAAATGCATTATGGGATTAAAGAAGTAAAGTGGAAAACGGCATGTTTTGTTGCGTGTGTGTTATAACACAAATTAAACACTGTTACAGTTAAATCTGTGACGCGTATTTAGATCTGGGTATGTTAAACCAGGTATCCTGTCCATTGCTTCATCCATGCAGTTAACAAACAAATCATCGGGCAAAACGTATGGGTCATTTGTTAGCCCTGATAACCATAGTTTTTGAATATACTGTAGTTTATGATCGTTATCATAATTACCTGGGAGCTTGGAAAGCACTGGGATTGTATTACGGCTGTCGACATTCATATTTATATAATCTACCATGCTTAGAAACAGGCACCTCCAAAGTAAGTACACGTTTGTTTTCACCTCAATATGGCGGCAGCTACTCGGCAGTCATGTGACTGCAAAACCTCTATAGATACCAATAGTCACCCAGTAGGCCCAGAATTCTTTCCAGTTACTCTACTGTTTTACAAAGAACAATAAATAAAAACAATTCTGTCTTTCATCTAGCATCTCAAACAAGAAGAAACCTCTCAAGTTTACAGTTCTAAACAGGTTGCCACAGGCCTTTGCTTCACATATTATTGCCTCTTCCTGACGTCCTGACATCATGCTCTCCTGCAGATCATAATATATATGTAATGAAGCACAAAGCTAGTCGAGTGAAACTGGCTCCTCTCTGTTCACTCTGTTCTCCTAGCAGTCTCTCACCTATTTCATCAAGTGGGGGTGTGGGGAGTGTGGATCTATTGGATTTTTATTAGAGCGGCACAAGAAATCTTTCACTTTCCCACTATGCGAGCATGGTCAAGGGCAGGATGGCAGCAGACAGAGAGATGGAGAAAACCCAGAGATTGTCAGCACCGGCGTTGGACATCCATCACTGTTGACCAGATTAATTCATATATGAGATCAGGTTTGAGGCTTTGAGGTGACTCCAACCGCCAGTTTTGTTGGCAGACAGGAAGATCAACCAATAGCAAGTCGATGGTTTTAAAACAAAGCACCTCACTTTAGCACTTTGTAGATGTGATATTCTCTGAATGGTTATTCAGAATATTTTACTCAAGTTCAACAAGACATGCCAAGGCTTCAAGTCTTCTTTGGTGTCAACCTGTCATACTACAAAGAAAAAAAAAAGAATGTGGACACTGTATTCACAAACATAAATCAATCATTTCTCACTAAAGGGATTACACTGTCCTGAATGGCTGGACAGTCAGTGTTGTTGTTGTTGATTTTTTTCAGACTTGCCGAGTCGTTCTTCTGCTTGTATCAGGGAGAAAGAGGTTGGAACCCATTCTTCATGCTGATCCCAGTCTGCTCTCAGTGATAAAGTGAATACAAGTGCAGCAGATAAAGAGGAAGAGGAGTCCTGAGAAGCATAAGCATCAGATCCATGTGTCAAAGCCGCAATACCATAGAGCTTGGATTTCGGAAAACATGAGCAACTCCATTTCACGCCTAAACGTTTGCATTGAAGCTCAGTTCTTACAAAAGGCTCCACCAAAACAAGTTTCTAGAAAAAATATCACTATAATAGCTGAGCTCACCATGTGCTTTCCAATTCTCTATACTCAGAACACTGATGTATGTTGCTTTACTGGAGCTAAAAGTCAAATATGTATCCAAGGAACTGGGAGGAAAGGGCAGGGTGGGATTGGTTATGGAGCAGCGTGGTGCATCTTCAGTGAAAAATATCTTTATTCCAGCAGGTGTAGCCGAGTCAGGAAGGAAGCTGAGGACAGATTTATGGGCACCTGTGGGGGGGGAAAGGGCACGTGGACATAAATATTGGATCTGTCCTCACCTTCTAATGGCAAACTTCCGTAGTATGGCATTCTTTAAGGCTTTAGCGGCGATCCTTCTGAGTTTTTATTTTAATACCGCTTTCTTTTCCAAAGTACGGCATTGGCATTTGGTATGCGTATTCAATTACAACCCTGATTTCCAGGGTATAAGATGCAAGTACTCGAGAGAAGAGTGTTACATATAAATAGAAAAAGAAAATTAATTGCGTTCATGATGGGGTCAGAAAAGAGAATCTAATACATCTCTGGGAATATTTAAACGAGTTGAAATGAAATCTGCAAGAAGTGAGCATAACTGAGAGCATAACTGAGTAAAATTGGAATCTGAACTCGTTCAGATGATGTTTGTGCTGAGAGTCGGATATCATTTCATGACTGTTTTTTTTTTTTTTTGGCATAAAATTAAGAATTGAAAGACTTCCATCCTGACCTTTAGGAAATGTATTTTTGCAACGTTTTGGGGAACTTGTCACTGACAAGTTAATTAAAGTTTTTTTAAAAAATTGTGCTTCTGTATCAGAAAATATAACAGCCAATCATGTTTCAGTATGCAAACAGGTCATGCAACAGGGATGGTGAGTGGTCATGTTTAGTACAGAGGGAATTTCTCATTTGCATATTCATAGAACTTTAATCAAGGTAAAAGTGTTCTCGCTTTTCTGCCTTTCTAGATATTTTACATTAGAATAATTCATGATGGTCATTTAGTAAATAAATCACAGTATACAGTATTGCACAACCACAAATGCAGTCATACCATTCATGAATCAAGGACATCTAGCCGTCTGTGTACAAAATTCCAAGCACACCTGTGCACAAATGTTCACTAAACTTGGTTGAACCATTACCGTACCTGAGTCTCAGAGATGATTGAATTTGGAAAGTCAAGGTCGGTGGTCAAAGTCAGAACAAGGTCAAAACATTTTGGAGATAGAGCGCTATGACAGGAAAAGGTAGACAGCTGGCTGACATGATGCAGAGGAGGAAAGTGGACATATTGTGTGTTCAGGAGACCAGGTGGAACGGTAGCAAGGCTAGAAGCTTAGGAGCAGGGTTTAAGCTGTTTTATCATGGTGTGGATGGGAAGAGAAATGGAGTAGGAGTCATACTGAAGGAGGGGTCAGGAATGTCTAGAAGTCCAAAGAGTGTCAGACAAAGTGATGAGTCTCAAGTTAGAAATTGAAGGTGTGATGTTCAATGTTGTTAGTGCTTATGCCCCACAGGCAGGATGTGAGCTAAAAGAGAAGGAGAGATTCTGGAGTAAGTTAGATGAAGTGATGCAGAACACCCCCCAGAGGTGAAAGAGTGGTCACTGGTGCAGACTTCAATGGACATCTTGGTACAGGCAACAGAGGGGACAAGGAAGTGATGGGCAGGTTTGGTACCCAGGACAGGAACACAGAAGGACAGATGTTGGTAGATCTTGCAAAAAAGATGGAAATGGCTGTGGTGAATACTTTCTTTCAGAAGAGATAGGAGCATAGGGAGACTTATAAAAACGGAGGTAGAAGCACATTTCTAGACTACATCTTGTGTAGGCGATGTAATTTGAAGGAAGTCAGTGACTGCAAAGTAGTAGTGGGTGAGAGTGTTGCCAAAAAGCATAGGATGGTGGTGTGCAGGATGATGCTGATGATAAGAAAGGTGAAGAAGGCAAAGGCAGAGCAGAAGACAAAGTGGTGGAAGCTGATAAAGGACGAGTGTCGTTTTGTTTTCAAGGAGGAGTTGAAAGAGGCTTTGGGTGGTCAGGAAGTGCTTCCAGATGACTGGACAACTACAGCTAATGTGATCAGGGATACAGGTAGGAGAGTATTTGGTGTGTCATCTGGAAGGACAGTAGATAAGGAGACTTGGTGGTGGAATGAGGATTACAGGAGTGTGTACAAAAGAAGAGGTTAGCTAAGAAGAAATGGGACATAGAAAGGACCGGAGAATAAACAGGAGTACAGGGAAACACAGCGTAAGGCGAAGGTAGTGGTGTCAAAGGCCGAACAGAGGGCGTATGATGACTTGTATGCTAGATTGGGAAGTAAGGAGGGAGAAAATGATTTATACAGGTTGGCACAGCAGAGAAATGGAGATGGGAAGGACATGCAGCAAGTTAGAGTGATTAAGGACAGAGAGGGAAATGTATTGACTGATGACAGAAGTGTGCTGGAAAGATGGAAAGAGTACTTTGAAGAGCTGATGAATGAGGAAAATGAGAGAGAAAACAGAGTAGAAGAGACGACTGATGAGGACCAGGAAGTAGCACAGATTATTCAGAGAGAAGTGAGGAGGGCATTGAAGAGGATGAAAAGTGGAAAGGAAGTTGGTCCTGATGACATACTGGTGGAGGTATGGAAGTGTCTATGGGAGGTAGCAGTAGATTTTCTGAACAAGAACATTCAACAAGGTCTTGGAGAGTGAAAGGATGCCGGAGGAATGGAGGAGAAGTGTGCTTGTGCCCATTTTTAAGAACAAGGGAGATGTGCAGAGTTGTGGCAATTACAGAGGGATAATGTGGTGAGAAGTGTGCTTGTGCCCATTTTTAAGAACAAGGGAGATGTGCAGAGTTGTGGCAACTACAGAGGGATAATATGATGAGCCATACGATGAAGTTATGGGAAAGAATAGTGGAAGCTAGACTAAGGGCAGAGGTTAGTATTTGTGAACAACAGTTTGGTTTCATGCCAAGAAAGAGCACCACAGATGCAGTGTTTGCTTTGAGGATGTTAATAGAGAAGTACAGAGAAGGTCAGAAGGAGCTGCATTGTGCCTTTGTGGATCTGGAGAAAGCATATGACAGGGTGCCGAGAGAGGAACTGTGGTATTGCATGAGGTAGTCTGGAGTGGCAGAGAAGTATGTTAGAGTGGTGCAGGACATGTATGAGAGATGTAAGACAGTGGTGACGTGTGCTGTCGGTGTGACAGAAGAGTTCAAGGTGGAGGTGGGACTGCATCAAGGGTCAGCAATGAGCCCCTTCTTGTTTGCTATGGTGATGGACAGGCTGACAGACGAGGTTAGACAAGAATCTCCATGGACTATGATGTTTGCAGATGACATTGTGATCTGTAGTGAGAGCAGAGAACAAGTGCAGTAAAATCTAGAGAGGTGGAGGTATGCCCTGGAAAGGAGAGGAATGAAGGTTAGCCTCAGTAAAACAGAATACATGTGTGTGAACGACAAGGACCCAAGAGGAATGGTGAGGCTAAAGGGAGCAGAGATAAAGAAGGTGGAGGATTTTAAGTACTTAGGCTCAACAATCCGGAGCAATGGAGAGTGTGGAAAAGAGGTGAAGAAGCGTGTGTAGACAGGTTGGAATGGTTGGAGAAAAGTATCCGGTGTGATGTGTGACAGGAAGGTATCGGCAAGAATGAAAGGAAAGTGGACAAGATAGTGTTGAGGCCAGCGATGTTGTATGGTTTAGAAACAGTGGCACTGAGGAAAAGACAGGAGGCAGAGCTGGAGGTAGCAGAGATGAAAATGTTGAGGTTCTCTTTGAGCGTAACAAGGATGGATAGGATCAGGAATGAGGACATCAGAAGGACAGCACATGTAAAGAGGTTTTGGAGACAAAGTCAGAGAGGCTAGATTGAGATGGTTTGGACATGTATAGAGGAGGGATAGTGAGCATATTGGTAGTAGGATGCTGAGGTTGGAACTACCAGGCAGAAGGCCTAGAGGAAGACCAAAGAGAAGATGTATGGATGTGGTGAAGGAGGACATGAAGGTAGTTGGAGTAAGAGTAGAAGATAAAGAGGATAGGGTGAGATGGAGGCAGATGGTTTGCTGTGGCGACCCCTGAAGGGAAAAGCCGAAAGAAGAAGAAGAAGCGCTTATAAGTGCCGATAGACGTGTTGTTATTATGGAACACTAATATATCATATAATAAGCCATATATGGATTTCAAATGAAACAGTGACCTTTGACCTTGAGTGACCTTGAAAAGTCAAACCCCAGCAATTGAGATTTTTCAACAACAGAATATGACTGCAGTGCCCCCTTCTGTTTTTAGTTAACATAGCATCAGCGACTGTTACATTACAAAAAAATAAACACTGAACAGGTTCCTCTGCCTCACCTTGCTTCTAGCTAGTGTAGTTTGTTGCCAGCAATGATCTCCTTGCATTGAATTTTATGAAGCATGCAGATCTGTCATCTTTGGGTGGGAGGAAACGGGAACCATATCAAACCGAAGCATAATAATTTCTAATGTGTTTATATATTTGTATATTTTTCTAGATCTCCGAAAGTCCTTTGACCAGGAGCCCTTGGGGAAAGAGGTGTCTCTCGAACAGGAAGTACTCCTGCAGTGCCGTCCACCTGAAGGAATTCCGGCTGCAGAGGTGCGTTATGTTGACCTCATTCTCTTTTGTACCACACAACAATGCAACATAGAAGCACTTTGCTGATGAAGTTTATATCAAATTAGAGGCTGCCTTTGTTAGCAGAACAAAAGGCAAGCTAAAGTCTATGCTAGCTGATGAGCAGATAACTAAATCACCAAACCTAAATGTCAGACTTTGTTTAGAAACATTTGCCTCAGTGGCCACCTGTTAATCTGTATTTAGCGGCACAGGAAATATTGATCCGGACATCGATTGTACCTGCAGTGGACTGTCAGATGAACTTGGCCTAACTATACTAGAAAGTTCCAGCTAAATAGGATTAATACACAGGTCAAGCTTTCTGGTTTCTTTGAAAACAAAAGAAAAGAAAAGAAAGGGGAAGAAAAGAAAGGTTCTTAAAAGGAAGGCATGCATCTTTACGATGACAAAAAAAACGATTTAAAACCCTAAAGCGCAATGACGAAAGGCCACGATGCACCCCTCAAGTATAAATTTATGGAAAATCCATGAGCCAGGCGTCCTGCAGGCCGGCTTAACCGCCCAAAAGGACAGATTTGAGAGGAAGGTTTATTGTTGCATCCGCAGGCTCTGGATTTCATTTATTTATTATTTTTCGTTAATCTCATAATTATGTTAACACACGTCATGATTAACTTGATTCTATCTACTGTAGTGTTGCACTTCATCCCATAATGCGGGAATGCTAAACAGGAGTGGGTGTGTATTCAAAACACTGTCACAAAGCAGGCGACATTATGCATCACATTAGGCTTCGTTATGTACGATTTCTTTTGAAAGGTCCCTAACAGAAAAGGCTTTTATGGGGAAAAAAGATATATTGCTGGCTCAAGGCACACTTTCTGCAGTGGTTTAAACGGATGGCCTGGTGCAGATAAGAAGCTCTTTCAAGCCCTGTTTCAGCTTTTTGAAAAGTAACTCCACATATTTCTGACAGACTTCAAATGTTTGTGCAGAAATGATGGCTCATGATCTCCTCCATTGCAAAAAAAAAGTGTTTTAGATTAGCGCAAGCCATGCTAATAAGCGAGTGTGAGTGAATTAGACCCAGTTAATGAGTTTTCATTATTTTATTAGTGCGATACTGAATGCTAATGAGACATTTTGTTGTGATCATGCTACTACTAAGCAATCACTGACCTGATCTTTTATTTTTTTTTAAATAAAAAAGGAAGATGGCAGCACACTGGTGTAGTGATTAGAACATGTGATAGCCCTGTGATAGTCTGGCGAACTGTTCAGTGTTGATCAAGATGGGCACCAACCACTCCCAACCCCTAGTAGTAGATCAAGAGGTTGATCACATGACTGTGATATATACTGTATATATACACACACACACACACACACACACAAACATATATATATATATATATATATATATATATATATATATATATATATATATATATATATATATATATATATATGATTTTCTGAGTAGATCCTTCCATAGGAGAGTGCTCAATACTTTTTGGTAGAGCAAATAACAAAAGGACAGGACAAAAACTTTCTATTGAAACTCCATTTATCACTACAGATCTGTTTCGAGGGGTGGTGAAACCATCCTCTCTCTTCAGGTGATTATAGAAGAATATAGATTCTATAGATTATACTATAGATACTATAGATTATATAGAATATAGATTCTATAGATTCTATAGAATCTATATTCTTCTATAATCACCTGAAGAGAGAGGATGGTTTCACCACCCCTCGAAACAGATCTGTAGTGATAAATGGAGTTTCAATAGAAAGTCTTTGTCCTGTCCTTTTGGTGTATATATATATATATATATATATATATATATGCACACATAAGAACAGCAAAGTGGATTACTGGTTAGTAAGTCCATCTCACAGTGAGACCTGGGTTTGAGTCCTAGATATGCAACAGGATAACTGGCTGTTCCAAATTTCCACTAGCTGTGAGTGTGAATGGTTTTGTGTATGTGTGTTTGTGTGTATGTGTGGTGTGTGTACGTGTGTTTGTTTGTGTGTGTGTGTACGTGTGTGTGTGTGTGTGTGTGTGTGTGTGTGTGTGTGTGTGTGTGTGTGTGTGTTTTGTATAATCTTCAATGGTCTGGTGAGCTGTTCAGGGTGTACTTTGCCTTTGCCCAGTGTTGGCTGAGTTAGTGTCTGGCCTACACAAACACACACACACACACACACACACACACACACACACACTCACATGTTCAAGCCCCACTATCACCAGGTTGTTACTGCTGTACCCCAGTGTAGCTTACTGGGTTATCAAAGGCCAGCCATTTCCCTCACTGTCTTTGGTGAGAGGCATGTAAAACTTTCTAAAAAGTAGTAGGTCATTGCCTTGCCATCAGTGGGTATCTACCCTGCGATGGGCTGTCGAGTTGTCTGGGGTGGACTCTGCCCTCCCACAGAGTCTGCAAAAATGGGCGTCAGCCTCCCTGTGACCCTAATTGGGATTCAGAAAATGAATGAAAAAGCATCAATGAATGTATGTGTGTGTGTGTATGTGTGTGTGTGTGTGTTCCTAGAGCTAGATTTGCCATGGTAAAGTGTTTGAACTTTCTGATCAGTACCTCCATAGCTTCATATTTTTATCACGTCTTATTTCTCTCAGCCTTAAACAAGTCTACATCGAATCAGTGTAACTGAAACAGCTTTTTAAAAACGATGATCCATGTTTGTTAATGAAACGAAGCCAAGGCCATATGCGCCCTTTATGTGTTAAATCGTTAATAACTAAACCGTGTGCTTGGCTGAATGTCCGCACTGAGCGTTTTATGAGTGGTATTAATATTACTGAGATGATGTTCGGGTCATTCTGACCTGAGAGTAATGAGGTGACAAAAAAGGTGTTAAAATGAACTGTCGTACACTGGAAACTAAAACGTGTTTTGTTTGTTGTTTTTTGTGACATTCAGTCTTTTATTTACACTCCCATTGCATGAACACACACACACACACACACACACACACACACACACACACACACACACACACACATACACACCATCAGGAGGATTGCTGAACATGCTCATTTCCATTAGTATTGTTTAGATTGCTAATTGAAATCGGAGCTGGAAAGCGCGCAAGTCATTACACGTGCTTACTACACATAAAATTTGTTGTTTACCTGCAATAATTAAAAGTAATTTCTTGTACTTGTACTCAGTTACATTTGCATGAAAAAAGTTTGCACTTCTACTTTTCCTGTACATCATCTTGGAACTTTACAGAGCTCATTATCATGACTCGTATAATGGCATTCGCCGAAATTTTAAGTCTTAAAAAATATCTGTAAGTTTTGCAGGATGTGAGAGATCAAACTCCAAAAAAGTGCTTTCTGGCAAAATCAGAGGGATGTCAGATGGCTATTTGAAAGCAGACAGCCCCAAGAGGGGGCTTCAGCCGACTTGGAAATGGCCGGTTAAGCGACTGCGGTGTCTCCACAGCTGATGGAAGTGCTGACAGTACTAAGTGGGCCATAATTAACAGGAAACTGTTCACTTCTGATTTAAAAAAATGGAGAGTCTTTCTTTTGAAAAAATAATAAGAATAAGAAGAGGCAGCATTAATGGTAGCTCAACACTGAGGGCAAAACCGATTTAGTATTCCAGATACTCAGATATTTTGTATGTACAGTATAGTGGTACTGTGATTTACGAAATGAATCCGTTCTGAGGGCAAACTCGTAAGCCTAAATGTTTGTTAGATAAAAAATAAATTCCCACAGGAAATAATAGAAAACCAATTCATCAGTTCTAACCCCCTCCCACACTCATATAACCTGATACAAACACGTATATGTGACCTAATACAGTAGGCCCCCATTATTCATGGGGGTTCGGTTCCGGCCCCTCCCGCGAATCAAGATAATCCACGAGTTCTGTACCCGGAAGTAAGCCTATGTATCATATTACATGCAAATGATCAACCGGAAGTAAAACCCTATGTATCATATTACATGCGCTAAAATATGATTCTCAAACACATTCTACAGATAGTCTTACTCATTAATACCGTATTAATGTAGTAGAATGTAGTGATTAAGTAAAAACTTTTTAATTTTGTACTGTGATATTTATTGATAAAATATATACACACACTACACAAAAAGTTAAGGATATTTGTCAATAAAAAACTGAAATTAAGGCCAATTCACAAAACCAAAAAAAATATCTAGAAAATTTCCAAATATCCTTAACTTTTTTTTGTACTGTGTGTGTGTGTGTGTTTGTGTATATATATATATATATATATATATATATATATATATATATATATATATATATATATATATATATATATATAGATAGATATATATATAGATAGATAGATAGATAGATAGATAGATATAAAATCAATAAATATCACAGTACAAAATTAAAGTTTTTACTTAATCATTACTACATTGTGTGTGTGTGTGTGTGTGTGTATATATATATATATATATATATATATATATATATATATATATATATAAAGGACATAAAAGTGTGATGTAATGGCATAATGAACTTTCACCCAGAATGCATGAGGCAGTGTGAGATGGTACAGAGTGGCTTTATTATTCAAAGGGGAAGCACTTGAGCAGAGTGCACACATTTTAAATATTGTACTGATGACAAAGAAAAACACGAACAACATTAAACACTGGAACCAGGAGCCAGAGAAAACACAAAGAAGCAGGGACGTGACATGAGACAATCTTCTGGTGCAGAGGTCAGCGTGCGGTTTGTGTTTATAGAGGTTTTGCAGCTGACGTCATGCATAAATTATCCTGATGCGGGTTTTGTTTATACCACCATATTGGTGTGAAAACAAACCATTAACTCCGGCCCCAACACAATAGCACAAGTGTGTGTAAGGGTTTAATACTGCATTTATTTATTAAACAAGTGCAAAATGGCACTTAACTGTGTTGCTGTCGGTTGTACAAATTATAGAGGAAAGAAACCAGATGTTAAATATCATAGATTCCCTGCTAATAAGGCCCGACGAGAGAAATGGATTTCTGCTTTGAAAAGAGCTGATACCTACAACAAAAGGAAAGACTGGCGACCAGCTCCTACCAGCCGTGTATGTAGCGAACATTTTGTTGGAGCCAAGTAATTTTTATCAGCAGATACAGTGGTATGAAAAAGTATCTGAACCTTTTGGAATTTCTCACATTTCTGCATAAAATCACCATCAAATGTGATCTGATCTTTCACAATCACAGAGATGAAAAAACAGTGTCTGCTTTAACTTAAAACACCCAAACATTTATAGGTTTTCATATTTTAATGAGGATAGCATGCAAACAATGACAGAAGGGGGAGGAATAAGTAACTGAACCATCACATTTAATATTTTGTGGGCCCCCCCTTTGGCAGCAATAACTTCAACCAGACGCTTCCTGTAGCTGCAGATCAGTCTGGCACATCGATCAGGACTAATCTTGGCCCATTCTTCTTTATAAAACTGCTGTAGTTCAGTCAGATTCCTGGGATGTCTGGCATGAATCGCTGTCTTGAGGTCATGCCACAGAATCTCAATGGGGTTCAAGTCTGGACTTTGACTTGGCCACTCCAGAATGTGTATTTTGTTCTTCTAAAACCATTCTGAAGTTGATTTACTTGTGTTTTGGATCATTGTCTTGTTGCAGCATCCATCCTCTTTTTAGCTTCAACTGTCTGACAAACGGCCTCAGGTTTTCCTGCAAAAACATCCTGATAAACTTTTGAATTCATTTTTCCATTAATGATCGCAAGTTATCCAGGGCCCGAGGTGTTGATGTTAGTGAGCTGTTCCATTTTTCCTCCACACATGACGTTGTGTGTTCCTCCCAAACAATTCAACTTTGGTTTCATCGGTCCACAAAATATTTTGCCAAAACTTCTGTGGAGTGTCCAAGTGTCTTTTTGAACACCATTCTTGGCCATTATTTTACATATAGTTGATGTGTGCACAGAGATATTGGACTGTGCCAGTGATTTCTGTAAGTCTTTAGCAGACACTCTAGGGTTTTTTTTAACCTCAGAGTATTCTGCGCTGAACTCTTGGCGTCATCTTTGGTGGACGGCCACTCCTTGGGAGAGAAGCAACAGTGCCAAACCTTCTCCATTTGTAGACAACATCTCTGACTGTTGATTGATGAACATCCAGACTTTTAGAGATGGTTTTGTATCCTTTCCCAGCTTTATACAAATCAACAATTCTTGATCGCAGGTCTTCAGACAGCTCTTTTGAGCGAGCCATGGTGCACATCAGACAATGTTTCTCATCAAGACAATTCTTACCAGGTGTGTGTTTTATAGTGGGCAAGGCAGCTTTAAGCCACTCATCAATGATTGGGCACACACCTGACTTAAATTGTTTGGTAAAAATTGGTTTCGATTGCTGTTGAAGTCTCCTTAGGCAGAGGGTTCAGTTACTTATTCCTCCCCCTTCTGTCATTGTTTGCATGCTATCCTCATTAAAATATGAAAACCTGTAAATGTTTGGGTGTTTTAGTTAAAGCAGACACTGTTTTTTTTATCTGTGTGATTTTGACAAAGCTCAGATCACATTTGATGGTGATTTTATGCAGAAATGTGAGAAATTCCAAAAGGTTCAGATACTTTTTCATACCACTGTATATTATTATTTATTGTCTTAACCACAGTTTGATTCTGTTTAACTGTATATCTGGTGTCCATTTATATGCTGAGGCCAGCTAAAATGCTATTTAGTCTTTATTATAACATGTACTGTATATATAATATAACTATTATACTTACTATAATACTTCATAGATTTAGATCCACATGTTTGTGCTTAATATATAATGTAGGCAAAATTATGTAAAAAAAAAAATGTGAGTCACAATTACCTTTGCCATGATTAATACTTTGGTGTCTCCACACAGCTTGCCATGGGTGATATTAGAGGCTTTCCTGGGTATAATATGCTCGCGAAGTACTGAAACCCATCCGGATAAAAAATACTCATACGCTTCCCAAATTTAACTTTAACAGTCTTTAATACGTGTTCTAACACACACAACAAACATGCCGTTCTTTGGTTTCCGCTTCAATTGTTTAATCCCGCAATGCATTACAGAACCGGAATATACCAATTTCCGGGGGGAGTAATCATTAACAATGATTGCTACACTCTAAGCCCTTTGAAACTTTTCAGTTTTTCGTGAGTATAATCAGATGTGTGATTAATCAAATAATTATAGATATCTGGATATGTTAAACCAGGTATCCTGTCCGTTGCTTCATCCATGCAGTTAACAAACAAACCATCGGGCAAAACGCATGGGTCATTCGTTAGCCCTGATAACCGTAGATTTTAATATATTGTTGTTTATGATCGTTATCATAATTGCCAGGGAGCTCGGAAAGCACTGGGATTGTATTACGGCTGTCAACATTCATATTTATATAATCTGTCTGTCTTCCTTTCGGCTTTTTCCCTTTTACTCGGGAGTCGCCACAACGAATCATCTGATTCGCACGTTTTGATTTGGCAGAGGTTTTTACGTCGGATGCCCTTCCTGTCACAACCCTTTTAGCAAGGGACAGAAACATGCTGACGGCTTTGCAGCCTACTCTTTACAAAAGTCAACAATGGTTCTTTTACATGCCTCTCACCATAGACAGTGAGAGACATGGCCCGCCTTTGATAACCCAGTTAGCCGCACTGGGGGGGACAGTGACAACCTTGTGGAGAGTGGGACTCGAACCCCCAACCTTTGGATCAGCGATCCAGCGCCCTATACCACTAGACCGCCACTGCCCCACTCATATTTATATAATCTACAGAGCTAAAAACAGGCACCTCAACGTTTGTTTTCACTCCAATATGGCGGCATAAACAGAGTTGCTACTCGGCATGTCACGTGACTGCAAAACCTCTATAGGGAATAGATGAGAGGTGTGAATTCAGGTGTGAGCTGCTGCAATCAGCCGGAGCAGCTAAGCCACGCCCCTCAGCCAGAGTAGGGAGAAAACAGAGAACACAGAAAAGCAGGGATGTGATGTCAGTTAATCCTCTGACGGGAGGTGAGTGTGCTTTTGTTTATTGGGAGTAGATGAGAAGAGTGAATTCAGGTGTGAACTACTGCAATCAGCTCGAGCAGCTCAGCCACAACCCTCAACCAGAGCAGGGAGAGTTAGAGAACACAGCCTTCAAAATTAAAGTCCCCAAAAGCAAAGACAATAACAAAAGAACATAAAAATCCATGAAGTGTAATAAATTGGATAAACAAAACAAAAAGATAAACATGCTACATCACAGTACATAAAATCACACATACAAACACTCTAAACATTAACTTAAGTACTGTACTGGAATAATAATTGAAAAAGACTTTAATACTACAGTGCTTTACAACAGTTCAGATGATTATTTCTTTTCAGGCACTTCAGAGGAAACTGTCGTTTCTTCAGGAGAAAGTCTTATTTTTTCAGAAGAGACATCCAACGTCATTACCTTTTTCTAGCGCTTAGTCAGAGAAGACGTTTGAGTGGCATCATACAGCTTAACTGGTGATTAAAACACACTAAAAATGCACATTGATAACTTGTGCGCGAATGAGAAAAATGAGGTGTTGCGTAACAGGGAAGAAGGAAGAGAATTTTGTGCATGTGCACACTTCGAATGCCAGAGAGGAAAGGCTCATTGTGAGGTCCCACAAGGCAATTGCTTCTCAAATAGTGAGGCACGCCCCCCCTTGCGGGACACGGTGTGATGCCGGGGGGGCTCGTATGACCCTGGGGAACATGTTTTTTTACCATACTATACTAAAATTAATTGTAATTGCGCATCCTCTACAGTAAGTGGCCTGGGCACTCTCACTATGTTCCCTACACCATAGGGAACACAATGAGAGCATCACTGCCACCTAGTGTAGAGGATGCACAATTACAATAAGTGACAGTTGCGCTCTCCGTGTTCCCTATGGTGTAGGGAAAAGCACAGAGCAAACAATATGAAGTGCAGTAAACATTCTTTACAGTCACGCGTGGGGCGCTGGGAGGGGCGTGAAATATTTTTTCTTCTTCCTATAGGGGGCATCAAAGAAAATAATTGAGAAGCACTGCACAAGGCATTCTTTGAGTTTGGAGGAGTACACTCAGAGGAATACAAGGCTAATCGGCTCGGAAAAGCCATTTCCCCAGCAGAGCTCATAAATCAAAATTTTGCTCGTTGGATGAGGCAGAGTTTTGGTGGGATCGAAGTTCGTATCATGAAAAATTTGTTATAAAAGACACTCGTAAGTCAAGGTGCCACTGTATCAGGATGGACAAACCCCATGTCTTTACAGACGTTTCGCTGCAAAAAGGTTATAACAGGATGAGTGGAGGTGAAATCCATCCAGAGGGTTTCTTCACTCCTATGTTTATCACAGCAAACGCAACACTTTTTTCTTCTCTTCAAAGACAGAGAGAGAGAGAGAGACTGATGTCTCTTTCACACACACACTCTCTCTCCTTCTTTCTCTTCATCTGTCTCCTTACCCTCTCTCTGTCTCTCTTTCTCTCTGCCTTCATGCCTGTCTGTCCCCTCTCTATTTGTGTCATTGCCTGTTCCTGTCTTTGTCTCTGTCTCTCTCTCTCTCTCTCTCTCTCTCTCTCTCTCTCTCTGTCTGTCTCCCTTACTCTCTTCCTTTATTTCTCTGTCTGTCCCTCCCCTTGTCTGCTGTTTGCTCCTCTATTTCTCTCTCTCTCTGTAGGTCTCTCTCTTCCTCTGTTCCTGTCTTCCCCATCTCTCTTTGTGTCCATTTCTGTCTCCTCATCTCTGTCTATGTCCCCCATCAACCATGGAATTTCTTCCCGGAGAGGCACATAGAGCCGGAATGGCCGGAATGAGAAGTCTAGCAAGCTAGAAATGAAATTACACAGATCATGCAATGCAATAAGGAGTCATTGTATTTTCAGAGGTGTAAACAGCTCGCCTCAGGGCTGTGAGCAGGAACACTAGTTCTACCCTCCCATCTCTCTCTCTCTCTCTCTCTCTCTCTCTCTCTCTCTCTCTCTCGCTCTCTCTCACCCCCCAATCTTTTTCTCACACACACACACACACACACACACACACACACACACACACACACACACACACACACACACACACACAAATATACATGTGCAAAAGCAGTATCCTCTCTGCAATGACATCTATCATATTTGGCTATTTCTCTCGCTTTCTTTTGCTTCTCTTTTTTCATCCTGCTAACCAATTACATCTGGCATAACTGACAACAAGCTCAGAGTGAGTGTTAAAAAACGGAACAATTTGATTCCCTCCCCTGGCCGTTCTTTAATGAGATTGGCAGAAACGCTAGCGTAGATGCTGAGAGGTCATCAGTAGCTCAGGAAACTGATCTGCAAGTTGTTTTTTTTAAGCAGAGGGCAGGATGGAATTGGTTCATAGGTTGGTGATAGCATTGACACTGTGCATCTGCTGTCCTGTTGGCATGACCGAGTGCCAGAATTTGGCTGTGTGACACAGCAAGAGGCAGAAACTGCACAGAATCGGACAGAAGCGGGGTTAGTGTCACCTGCCAGGCCTGTCAGCTCACATCAGCTCCTCGGGACACTGAAGGATCTTCAGCATGACTAAACCGAAGGTGTGTTGTTGGCGGAGTATGGTAGCCTTTGTCATTCTGCCAGATTAGTTCCTGCCTCACCTCATCCCTCTGAGAACAAATAAAGCCAGCGCTTGTGGTCGTTGTTGTTTTTCTTGAACAGTCTTTATAACAGTTTTCATGGGAAAGTATCTGATGCTGCCAAATAGAATAGAGTCACTAAATCAAAAATACGTCTGGAAAAAAACACCCGAGGGCTTTCTGTTATAGGAGAATAATCAGAAATTATGTGATCTCGCTTGCAGCGTATTGTCAGAGCTTCTGTTCGAGAAAATAAATCCATAACCTCTGATCTCTGACCTGACTAACCTTGAATAATTTTAAATTTATCAGTGCAATGAAGGACAATATTTCTTAATTTCATGCAGTCTGTGGATATGCCACCATGCAGTCTATTTACTTACCTATGTACTTACAGAGAGAGAGAGGGGAAAGAGAGAGAGATTCAGTGAAGGGTTGTTGGAGACAGTGGTCAGTGATTGGGTGATGGTGTTATTGGAAGTTGGTAATTGCATGTTGGAGACTGTGGTCAGTGATTGTGTTTGGAAACAGAGGTGATTACTGATTGGTTGTTGAGGGCAGTGGTGGTACAGTGGTAAGGTGCTGGATTACTGATCTCAAGGTTGGGAAAATTAATTGAATACAAGTTATCTCAACTGATCTCAAGCCTCGTCTTGTGCTCGTCTCGTCTTCCACAGCCTCGGGTCTCTTGCTGTTTTTTCCGACGTATTGCTGCAGTCACAGGCATCTTAAGTTTCACAAATCTCCTGGAGAGAAAACAGATGGCTTGTGGCTATGACTGCATCTGCATTTACAGAAATCGACAATGATTATTCCTCTGGAAAAGGAAAAAGCAAAAGATATCTCCCATCGGCAGACAGAAACATGAAAGAGAGAGAAATGAGACAGACCGAAAACGCTTAAGCTATGGCTCTTGTTTGAGCCGCATGGCATAACTCTTGCTGTGCGCAGGGAAGGAAAAACAATCTGATTAAGCAGGGATTATAGCCTAATGCAATCGTCCGTCCTACTCATGTTGCTCATACATTACGTCCTTTTTGTATGATTTAACTATCAGGCGTTTGGATCAGGTGTACAAATCCCCAATCAAATCAGTCTAGAGTGAAGTATAGCAGATAGCCTTGTGTTCTCTACGCTTCTCGCGTACTGCATTACACAGAAAAGAGGGGGGCGCTTATCAAGATTTTATCACAAATCAATTTGCAATAATGGAGTACCATTGTGGGGACGTGTCCTGCTTTCTGCATTATGACGCAGAATTGGATCGTCCAGGCACAAATGATTAGGATTATGTAATGACGGCAGTAACATCGGTCAGATGTAAAAGAAAAAGCCTTTCGAGTGAGACATTATGCTAATGGATTTCAGAAGCACGCCAACCATTGTTCAGGTTTGAGAATGCCACCTGTAAATGTAGCGTGCCACCACTTCCTAGGCAAATGCTCATCATGTTGTTTGCTTCGGAAATGAGGCTCACGGAATCTGACGTTTTGTAACCCAAATACATGAACGATCACATAACTCATTTTTCCATCACTCGAGAGGCACATAAACATCCAGGCCAGTTGGACTCACACATTCCGTTCACTCGGAAACTTATAAACTCTCTTCCAGGAAGCGTTTTGTCTGTCTGCGCTCCTGTCTTTGACAGATAAATCCCAAGGCAAAGAGATGTATTTCAGCTTGCCCTTCACTGGCCCAGGCTGGTGAAACCATCTTTATCTGATTGTACCAACACATCCAAATGCGTACAAGGAAAACAACCTACAGACATTTATCTTGGCGCTTTCTCCTGCCCATTAAGAATGTGCATGACATACTGCGAGTGTGGCTTTTTTTTCCACTGTAAAATAGCACAGCAGTCGGGTCATATGTATGAATCATTTGCTGTGAATTTATTGCAGCCTTTCATTCAGATTTGCTGGCTCTCTGGAGTTTTCTTTACATATGTTGCCTTTCTCCTGGCAATTTTAATGGCTTTAATGAAGTGACAAAAAAAAAAAGATTTGGCTTTCAGAATCAGATTGGATCATAATTATTATGATGATTTCTTTATTATTATTATTATTATTATTATTATTAATTCATCAATTTTCTAAGCAGCTTAATCCTATTTAGGGGAGTGTAGAGGCTGGCGCTCATCTCAGCCAACTTTGGCTGAGGGTGGGGTAAACCCTGGACAGCTCATCAGGCCATTGCAGGCCTATTATTATTATTATTATTATTATTATTATTATTATTATTATTATTATTAATAATAATAATAATAATAATAATAATAATAATTGTTATCATTAATAATATGTGTCGTGGTTAGTATGTCTGCCACACAGCAAGAAAGTCCTGGGTTTGAGTCCTGGGCTCAGTGAGTGCATCTCTGTGCGAAGATTGCATATACAATGTGCTACCTTCCAGGTACTTCTCCGGGTACCCTGGTGTCCTTTCACTGTCCAAAGACAGGCACATAGGGCTAATTCACTGTTCCAAATCGATTCAAGGTTTGGGTGTGAGTTTGAAGAATTGCAAGCCTAGTAGGATTAGTGGTTCAGCAATGAGTGAGGATGAGATATTATTATTATTATTATTATTATTATTATTATTATTATTATTATTAATAATAATAATAATAATAATAATAATATTGTTGTTGTTGTTTTTTGCTCCAAGCTTGTTTCACTTTCACACGAATCCATTAGTTCACTTAATAAAAGATGAATTTCTGTGAATAAAGGTCAAGAATATAAGGATTTGGCAACTCTTTGAAAAGTCTCGCTATTCATTTCCTCCCATAAAGTCTTTAATGTGCTCCAAACTGGATCCAAAGCAAGCAAAAGCTTTTTTTTTTTTTTTTTTTGCTTTCCTTTACCCTCCATTCATGACCCCCTTTTGCAAGAGCAACTCCTTGGAAAGCCTATAAAATGGTCTTAAGCTGGTGCTGTGAAAAGAGGCTGTAATTCTGTTTCTCTCTTCCTTTTCTCATGGCTCTTAGAAACACTTGTCAGAGTGCTTTGATAAAGACAGGGTTCAAAGGTGATAGCATGCTGATATGCTTGGTAAGCTTTGTCGCTATGGTAGCAGAGTTTTTCATTCAGGCAGTTGCTGGGCAGACTTGGGTCCTGCCGGGCCCTGGCAGGGAGAAAGTTATTGGTGCACCCTTGGGTAGAAGCCTACACTGGCTTCTCAAAACACTGACCCATTTTACACAGCCTCGGAGACGGCTCAAGGAACTTCCAAACCCTCGCTGTACGCCACAGGAGTGCAACACTCTGCCAACTTAGAAACGTCAATGTGCACTTCGACATTCAGACTTTCTCTCTTTTCAAAGTCAATGAAGGCATTGAAATAAGCTTCTTGATTGACAGCAACATAAAATTAATTTAAGCTTAATATAATTTAATTTTGATACGAGCTGTCCAGGGTGTACACTGCCCTCGCCCAGAGTTGGCTGAGAGTGGCTCCAGCCCCCCACACCCACCCACCAACTCCACGACCCTAATTAGGAGTAAGCAGTTCAGAAAATGAATTAATGAATAAGTTAGTCTTTAAGCCCTTGATTATGGGAGTCATTTTTTGCATGAAAGTCAACAATGGCTGTGTTTATATAAACAGTGACTAGGCTACATTTACTTACCTTGCTAGAGTATATCTGTGCTGGTTTATGCAAAATAATATGCACCCTATGGTTTACTGGCTTGCTAGGGAGTGTGTATGATGCAGTCATTTACAGAAGGTATCTAGATTGCTAACGACTGGTACACAAAATAGCCTCAAGGATGCTAACTTACTACTGAAACTATTTACTGGTTTGTGCAGTATAAGGCTTGAATGTGCTCAATATAATAGCCTTTGGTTAGCTCGATTAATACGTTACTAGTACGCACTGTAAGCTTTAGCTAGAACAAATTTACACTATGTTATAGTTATCCTAAAGTTAGCCCAATGTTAGCTAGCTTATTATAGAACTAGTACATTATCTAATAGTTAGTCTAATGTTCGTTAGATTGTGAGGGGAACTAGTGCACAATCTACGGAGCATATAAATAAATTTACACAATATAATAGTTATATTAATGTTAAAACTTGATATTGAACTAGTACACAATTGTTCACCAAATGTTAGCAAACTTCATAGGAAACTAGCACAAATTCCAAGTGAACCGAAACGTGACTGTAAAACACACTGACTCGCCAGCATAATGGAAAACTAGCTTTTTTTTCACAATTTGGATTACTATTAATTGAGTGATAAAACACAGCAGCCCCAATTATGCCAACAGAGCAATAAAATAATATGTTTGTGTCATGGATTTTGATTTGTTAATGTGCCTGAAGCACAAGATTAAAAGCCAACCACAAAACTTTTTAAAACCTGCATTTGGCATCATTTGGTTCAAGACATGTTGAAATATATTTTACTGGTATCCGTTTAATCACATAATTCTTTAAAGATCATAGCATCTGTTGACATAATAATAATATTATTAATAAATACTGTATTCCACGTAATAAGCCCCGCCCCCCCGTTTGTGATCTTACGTCTAATAACCTCTCATGTGTACTGGGAGCAAAAACGTAAAATGAGGCGTTCACTGCCTGAAAAAGTGAGTTAACACGGTAGTTCAAGACCCCCTGCTACTGGGTAATGCCTATAATGTTCATCAGTAACAACACATTTGATTGTTCCGCCATGCTTTAGAAAACAGGAAAATATTTTGCTGTGTTCTCTTGGTAAATGTCCAACAACCAATGAACCATTAGAAACTGCTACAGCAAAACTATGGGATGCTATGAATGAATGGAGCGATGAGCCAGATATGGACCTATCAGAAAGTGATGCCGAGGATTTTTCACCCGATTCTCCTGCTCACTAACTTTATAAATTTAAAGACGTTCCTGGCCATGTGCTTTTGTTTATGTGTCATGTGCTAGAGTTGACATTCGTGTTGATTGGCTCGATTCCCTCGGCACCCAGGGAAAAGTAAGGTTTTTTTTTTTTTTAATTTATGCTGTTTTCTGTTTATATTCATTTTTATGTAAGTAGTTTGGTTGATACCACAAAATGAATAACACAAATTACTAGTAAAATTCTTTTATTGTTCTGTTATTATTCATGTTTTCCACCTCGAGGGTAACATTTTAATAAGCGCTCACCTACTCCAATTTTTTAAGCGCCCTGGGCATTCACGTCAAATACGGTATATTGGTTACCAAAAAACAGCAACAATGTCAGATAAATTATAGAAGGCACAAGCAAATCTGTTCTTAATCTTGACTCCAACTCTGATAATGATATGACTGAAGTCTGTGAAGATAATCGTGACTCCAAAGCACCCCAAAAGAAGAAGAAGAAAAAAAAAATATTCCATTCCCAAACGTTTTTCAATGCGAATGGTCAGTCATTTCCATTCTTTCAGAGTATAAAAGGCCAACCACACAATGCACAATGCACCCTTAGTATTCTGCCAGCTCCAGGCCAAATGGCAAGGACTGGGCTAACATTACTGTATACATCTAATCATAATCCGAACACTTTATTGATACCGAGGGAAATTGGGTAAGTTGCTGCGCTGCTGTCCCAACTCTCCATGAGAGTAAAAGTTACGCAGCGATAAAGTTCAAAAATTCTCTCAACACACATATTGAGAGAGCAGCTACTTATAAACAATAGAAATATAAGGACAAGTAAAAAATTTAAAGGAAGTAAAAAAAAAAGTTAAAAGTACGGGAAGTGCAAGAGCAACTCAAATAGGCTGCATGCTGATTAATGTATGCACACTTGTAAGTTTGTAGTATATTATTATTATTATTAAGTTAAAGTAGTTTTTAACCTTTCTGTTTTTAAAAGATTTAGAAGGTAATATTCATAAAAAGCATCATTTTTTTAATGCGTGTAAATACATAAATACAGAAACAAAGCCAAGGTTGGAGGTTATAAAGTAGAGGTTTTCCGTGTAGGTGTAAAGTGGGAATGATTAAAAATAATCAAAGCATTAAAATAATATAATTTGTCGAATGCGGATATTCAATATTCATGAAGTTTACCACATGCCAGGAAGTTTCCTCGGTACATGTAGATAAAACAGAAACGCTTCATTATATAAAATATTAGTGTTTGTTCCTTTGTGAAAAAGTTAGTTAATGGTTGTGTTTAAATGAAATTGTGTGCACTTATAAATAAAGTTTATTTCTGCACATAGATAACTTGGTATGATTTTGAATCCAAAAAAATGCACCAGAAGTTATAATTTAACAGCCATTAAAAAAGGGTACCCCCTCCATCCCACACCCACAGGCACACCTCGACTGCTCAGAGCTCAGATGATTTGCAGCCTGGCTACCACTTCGTTATGACCAGCACCAGATTGCTTTGAACTTGAGACCGATTAACTAAAGAAGATGTCTACATGTTTACACAATTAAAATAGTTACACCGGTGTTTGTTAGATTGTTATGAAACTATTGCACAATCTAATATCTCGCCCAATGTTAGATAGCTTGCGGGGGAACGTGTCCACATGTTTACATAATTAAATACTTACCGTAATGTTAGCTAACTTCTTAAAAAACTAGTATATGATATAATAGGAATGTAGGTTGTTTGGGCCATGTTTTATATATAACACTAAAATACAAAAATAAAAATCATTCAATCATCCTAGGTTGTTAGCCCATCGTCCAAACGTCCGTGCAAATATAATAGTTACTCTAATGTTCACTGGCGTGCTATGAAGCAAGGACTTGTATTCATTGATTTGTATACATCATCATCATCATCATCTTTTTCCACTTGATCTGGGGTTGTGAGGCAGTGAGGTCTGAGCATCCCTCTCCCCAGTTTAGTTGATATATTACATTGCTCGATAATATTAGGGTTGGACGAATATATATGGCAGTGGTGGCCTGGTGGTAAAGGTGTTGGATCACTGATCCCAAGGTTGAAGGTTCAAGCCCCACTATCAACGGGTTGTCACTGTCCCCCAGTGCAACTAACTGGGTTGTCAAAGGCTGGCCATGTCTCTCACTGTTTACAGTGTGAGGCATGTAAAAGAACCATTGCTGACTTTCAACAAGAGTAGCTGCATAACCGTCAATGTATTTCTGTTCTGCAATGGCCTGGCAAGCTGTCCAGGGTGTACTCTGCCCTCGCCTAGAGTCGGCTGAGATGAGCGCCAGCCTCCCCGTAACCCTAATTAGGATTAAGCTGTTCAGAAAATGAATATATATATATATATATATACCCAGTACTGTATATATTTATTATTTAAAGAATATTTAATAGACCGAGTGTTTTGCTTAATTACATAATAAAGCTAGTTTAGTGTTACCTAGAGTTCAATTTTAATTCAATGGTTTAATTCTTAGCCTAATATGTAGTAAACTAGCAAACGTGGGGAGCAGTCAAGCCACCATCAGTTCTTTTTAAGGGATGTTACATTGTTTGCTTAATATATTCATACTTTTCAATTAATTTTGCCAACAGTTAACACAAACTTGAGTAGCTGTCCACTTTATTAGATAAACTTTAATGTATGATAATTCTGTTTTCTAAAGTGGGAGTGGCAAGACTGACTTTACCTAACCGGATGTCTGCAGTAATTAATATATTAATGACCTGATATTATAACGACGATATGAGCTGAATAAGATTTGTAATACAGTAACACACATTCAAGAATTTAAAAAATATTAACAATGAATGAGGATTACGTTACAACGTGTGTTTGACAGTAAATAATGATCAGCTCCATTGATGCATGTGTATAGCTAGCATGTAGTCTGAGTAAGTGAGCGAGAAAAGGGCACAACGCATTGAGCTCGAACACTCTTCAGCCTTATTATAATGAAATAGACAACAGTGTGCTTAATGTTATTTAATGCCATTGTTCAATTAGAACTCTTTAGCACTCGTTTATCTTGTTATCTGCCGTTTTGGTTCGAGGTTTGCTGTAGCACAGGTCCGCAGGGAATCTTTCTTTTTTTTTTTTTTTTTTTTTTTTTGCTGAATTAGTGCATTCATTGTAAAAAGATTTGCAATATTAATGAGGCTGCAACTAAACCCCTTCCATCACCACCACCACCTCCACTCCCCCTTCCCAAAACCTTCACAGTGCTGAATCAGTCGAGGGTGCATTGTTTGTAAATGACTCGAGTTGTGACTTAGAATTCCTTACACTCACTGCAGTTCACCCAGTGTTTTTCGATCCTGTGTGGGATATACTGTTCTGTACTGAACTGTGAGTGGGAGTTTGTTCTTGGCCCGAGATAGACTTAAGTAAGAGAAGGTGTAAAGTATAGAGGGGTGCACTTTCGAGGTGTGAAGATTGTGAGCTGGAAGTGTGAGTTCACTATGCTCGACCTGAAAACATCACACACTGTTGTGTCCACAATGTAGTTTAACGAACAGAATACCCAGATGTTATGAGTTCTGAGTTATCTATAAATATAGAGGACCTGGTGTTAGCTTTGTTTTGGGTTCAAGAGAGTAGGATGGAATTGTGAACTCTCTTACGTTTATAGACATCGCACAGAATACTTAGCGGCATAATGGTTAGCACACCCACCTCACAGCAAGTAAGTCCTGGGTTTTCATCTCTGTGTGGGTTCGCATGTTGTCCTTGTACTTACATGGGTTTCCTCTGGGTTCTTTGGTTTCCCCCCATGATTCAAACATTAATCTAATTGGGTGTTCCAAGTTGTTCTCATGTGTGGATGTTACAGTGAATGGTTGCATGTGTGTTGCCCTGTGATGGTCTGGCGAGCTGTTCATGGTGTATTATCACTGTTGCACAGTGTCAGCTTTCCTGCAACCCTAGAAATAGGATTTAAGGTGTTAGGCGACTGTGTGCTTCTACTGTAGGATAGTTTGGGTTTTTTGTATGATATGGTAGTACAGCATGGTTGGTGGTGCCAGTTCAGCTGGTGTTAGTATGAAAAACTGATGATTTCCCACTACCAGACATAGAGAGAGAGAAAGAGCGCCAACCGACACTACCCAACCCATAAAAACATGCATAATGTTAAAGAATCCTTAAAAATTTCCGGATTCAGAATCTGATCTGGATCGTCTCCAAAAGTTTTCCTTGTCCAGAGCACCACGTCTGATAGAAATTAATAAAATTCTGTGTGTAACTTTTTGTGTAATCCTGCTAACTAACACACAAGCAAACTAACAAAAGGTAATACTGTACATACTAGTGATAGTCTGAATAGTGATGGAATTCATGTCATAGAGTAAGAGATATCTTTGAGTCTAAAATTTGCCTCAACTTGCCTGACCCATGGCTGACCTGCAGATGACTTGTCTATTCATACAGAATAGTGCAACAAACAAACAAAACAAAAAGAAACATGCTGCTCTACAAATTGAAACTTCGTGTTAATAACAGAAGTCAGAGGAGAATGGCCAGATTGGTTCAGGAATGCTTTGGTAACTCAAATATTCACTCTTTACAACCGTGGGGAGCAGAAAAGCATCTCAAAATACAGTCGGCCTTCTACTTACGAAAACCTCTGAATAAAAAATTTCACCCTTTGTGAAAAGTCTTCTTATGAAAAGTGTCAAACACGCCATTCAAAAATTCAAACAATGCGCGAGTTGCTCTTTCATTGGCTGTCTCCCAACATCCCGCCCCGCTGGCCTCCCATTGGCCAGGAGGAAGGTGAACTGTACCCATACTTCTTGTACCCATACTTCCTGTTTGTCACCTGCGTGAAGGAGAGTTGAACAGGACTGTTGGCTCATGAGTTTTTTTGAAAGTCATCATTGCAGTGTTATATTTCGTTATCTATCAATGACCCCAAGAAAGTGATTCCCGGTGACACCGAAAAGAAGAAGTGGGCTCCATTATCAGTCGAAGTGAAGCAGGAGATAATAAAAAAATACGAAAGTGGGATGCGTTTGAGTGAAATTGCAAAGGATTATGGCCAAACTCTTCTACAATTGGGACAATATTGAAGCAGAAGGAGGCATTAAAAGCAGAGATACAGTGACGGAGGATTTTATTTCGGAAAAAGCAACCGCCATATTTAAGGACCTTGTGAAGTAAGGTGGGGGTGGGTGTGAGGGTTCTTCAGACCAGCAACCCCCAGACTTTAAAGCGTCGCATGGGTAGTTCGAGATATTTAAAAAAAGGTAAATAATTTTCTTTTACTTTTAAAACATATTTCAAACAAAATTGGTGTACTTTTATCATTTTTAAAGGGTTTATGGGGTAGTCTTGGGAGCCTTGGAACGAATCACGCGTTTTACATGTAAAATGCACCTCTACTTACGAAAACTCCAGGTGATGAAAAAGGCTCTGGAACAGATTAATTTCGTAAGTAGAGGCCGGACTGTACTTAATATGTAGAATAATAATGAGCACAGGCTACATGAGCACTAAGAAGGGGAATTCGAGGCTATGGTGGGCACAGAGTCATTGAATTATACGTTATTAGTTTCCATGGACTTCCTCTAAGCTTAACGGAGAGTCTCCTCTAATCAACACAACTGACAAAGTTAATCCACACTGCATATTGAAGGTTGTTGTTTATTTTAATATTTTTGAAGATGATGTGTATAATAATAATCATTCAGTGTGGAGTCTGTATGCTCTCATCATGCTTGTGTGGGTTTTCTCCAGGTACCCAGGTTTCCTCCTACAGTCTAAAAACACGCACATTAGTCCAATTGGCTGTTCCAAATGGCCTTTTGGTGTGAGGGTGTGTGTGTGGGCGATGTGTGTGTGTGTGTGTGTGTGTGTGTGTGTGTGTGTGTGTGTGTGTGTGTGTGTGTGCGTGTGTGTGTGTGTGCGTGTGCGTGTGTGTGTGTGCGTGTGTGTGTGTGTGTGTGTGTGTGTGCGTGTGTGTGCGTGTGTGTGCGTGTGTGCTGCAGCAGTGATGGATTGGCGAGCTGTTCAGTGTGCAGCATGCCTTCGCCCAGAGTGGGTTAAGATAGGATCCAGCTTTCCAGTGGCCATATAGGATCTAGCGGTTCAGGCAAATAAATAAATATTCATGCAGTAATTTAAATACACGCAGTATTTTAAAATATTTAGATATTTCTGTTTCCTTTTAAGCTCGAAACTCTTTTATGGGTGATTTGTCTGGACATTTATAAAATAAATAAATAAAGTAGAAGGCAAAGATGTATTTAAAAGCTACATATGGAGGAGTTTACTATGTGAGTCATGAATAAGGCTAAGATGTATGAGCGTTCTGGTTCTGATAAAGGTTGCGGTTTGGGGAAATATCATTAAAAGCCTTCTTTAAACTCATCTCTGTTTCTCTCTTTCCGCTGTGTGAAAAAAATCTTTTTGGTTTGATCAGTTTCTCTCAGCTTGGCAAGGTCACCGCTAACTCATTCTGTGTCACAGCATAGATATCCATCGCACAAATAATACCATTCATTCTGGAACATTCCATGGTATTAATATTTATGCACATTGATTTGCGGCACATTTCCATATTTTTGCTCGTAACAGATATGCCAGGACTGTGTGCTCCTCCACTTTGATTGAATCAAAACTCATAAACTTTTGTATATCGTTTCCTGACAATTTTCTATGCCTTCATAGACACAATTGAATCATGAGGGATAAGAATAATAGCCTGGAAACGGGGAAAATAATAGACATGCTTGGAGAAAGAAAAGTTAGTTAGAGCGAATCTGCTGATTCGGCAGTGCGGTGAGAACGGCTGCAAGTCCTGGGAAACATGCCTCAGTCCTCTTATTTAGTTTTGTGAATTGTGAGTGCTGTGTGATATTTAGCATAGGAAACAAAATTGTAACTGCTTTTCCTGCTAGCTAGCAGCCAGATCAATGTCTAGGCATCCAGCAGGATGAATAATAACTGTTGTTTATGTTTTATTCCTCGTACTGGGTTCCCTAAGGGTTGCCGTTACGGACATGTACAAGTGCTGAGCAGCAGTGATAAGAGCACTTTTTCTTTAAGTTACTGTAAACATGGTAATTGTAATATTAAATTTATTTTGTGTAAAAGCAAAAGTCAAGTGTGTAGCATACCGTATGTCGGTGTTTTATGTGTATAACTCGCATATTTAATCAATTATCAGCAATTAAAAACAGGCTTTAATTGCCTTCTGACAGCACATCAGCCTGGTGCTGAACAAAGACTCAAAAAGCATGATCGATCTGACGGCTCGTGCAGTTTCGCATTGATCGGAATCGCTCTGAAACACTGACAGACGGCTGGAAAGTTTCTTCGGCTGCATTTTCATATAAAAATGATGCTCAGCACTCTGCAGTAAGTGGTTACAATCCTGGTTTTCACTTATGTTATACAAGAGATAAATTAATATGAAATCATGCCAGGTTCATATAAAAAGAAAGCCTAGATTGTCTATTTTGAAAAAATATAATCGTATAAAATAATTTAATGCGAAACTGGGCCGAGTCTATATTGAGTCCGCGTCCACTCACTCGCCGCCGGAGGATATTTATTCCGAGTCTACTCGCCCGCCTGAGGACGACTCAGGGGAAGCAACAGCGCGGACTCGAAAGAGGTTCATGATCAGATATACAAAGAATTCTTTATGTACAGACGCTCCCCATCTTACGTTTTAGTTCAGTTCCAGACGGCCAAACATAAGGTGGGAAAAAAAACGTAAGTTGTTACTGTATGTTCCAATGACGTATGACGTTCATACTGTACTCTATATCCATAAATATCATTACCGTATCTCATAAAACACCCCTAAATCAATTATTATAAACATAACATTGTAAAATGATATCAAATAATAATCAACATTAATTTGAAATAAATTAAATTCAAGCACTATGTAAATACATCTGCTCATGCGATTAGACACATCATCAGTGATGATCCTGGAATCATTGGGTGTTTCGGGTCTTTCAACATCATACACCCTCATTCAGGTGACCCAGCTGGGGCTGATCAGACCTCGGCTTGTGTCCAGTTGGCACACTAGCTACCACGACTCCATGGTTCTCCTCTCTTGAGCCACAGCCATCTTGAGGCCCTCTCTGCCGCTTCAGTGGTATTGCGGATGGCTCTTCTCCTCTGTTGCCCAACGATGCCTAGACAACCCAGAGCTTTGGTGAAGGACCGGGCTGCAAAGCCTCTGCAGCCAACCTCTACTGGAAGGCACTTCACTCTTCATCCTGATTGCTGACAGTCTTTTACCAGTCCCATGTACTTGGAAAGCTTCCTCTCACAGGCGGTCTTCCCACGGGACAGTCAACTCCAGCAGCGTCACTTGCTTGGCGGCCTCTGACACAAGGACAATGTCAGGACGGAGGGTGGTGACCGCAATATGGCTAGGGAACTTCAACTGATGTTCAAGATCCACTAACAGCTGCCAGTCTCTTGCAGAGGTCAGAATGCCTGCTGGTGGTCTGTTAGCTGGAGCAACGTAAGTTGTTACTGTATGTTCCAGTGACGGATGACGTTCATGCTGTACTATACATCCATAAATATCATTACTGTATCTCATAAAACACCCCTAAATGAATTATTCTAAACATAACATTGTAAAATATCAAATAATATCAACATTAATTTCAAATAAATAAATTCAAGCAAAATAATTTCAAATAGATAAATTTTAATCAAATTCACCCATCAAATATCAAATACAGTATCAAATATAACCTTTAACATTCTCTGTGATGTGATCTTTCTGCTTATAAATGGTTCTGATGGTGGACGGAGCCATTTGGAAGAAATGTGCAACATTCACATGTTATTCACCAGCATCGATTTTCTTGATAATAGCCATCTTCGTTTATAGCGAGATGGCTTGCCACTTTTTCTGATTATCACCATCACTAGTAGGCTTACACTTCTGACCAACCATATTTGCTTAGGGTTACAAAAGTCCACAAAACAGTGTAAACACAAAAATAACAGAGACGACGTCTTAACACAAGGGTAACTAGCAGTGAACTGGGAAGAAGGAGGGGCACGTTCAGTCTGTCGTTTGTAAACAATGGAAGCAGCATCATTACATCATTGTGTCATTACGTCAGCATACTACGTAGGTACGTCTCGTAGTATAGAGAGCACGCTAAACTCAAAATTTGACTTTTTTTTTTTAAACGTAAAATCTAAAAAATACGTAAAACGAATGAACGTAAGTCAGGGAGCGTCTGTATATGTTACTAAATAACTTAATGTTTCCATTGAATGAATCTTCCAGGGATATATGGGATATATTATGTATTGTGGAATCATAACCGGAGACTTTAGTTTTGAGAGCGCTGATCCTGAGTCCAGGCTGTGACTGAAGGAAAATAACACTTTTCATTGATAGAAACTGACCGGATCCCCATTTGAACATGTTTTGCGAAGTGTTTTTTCCCCAATGGTCGTTTCATGTTTTAAAATGCTGAGAAAAAGCAGTTACATTTAAAACTTAAATATTTTATTTCATTCGTAGAGTTAAAAGATGTAACAAGCTTTATTTATCCGTTTAGTTGATTAGTAGAAATAACTTTGTTGTTAAGTGATTAAATTTCATTGATAGAAAAATGAAAGTTTTAAATGGATAACAGTTCAGACGTGATGTTAATGCCACCAATACTCACGAAATTGTGATGGTTGTTTCCTTCAAAAGTCAACAAATTTGCCAACACAGCCATTTTGACAAGTTGAAAAATTACCTTTTTCCATTTTTAGGAGTGAAATTTTTAAATTAATAATGCAGATAATAACTTCGGGCAGTGGTGGCCTTGTGGTATAGGTGCTGGATAACCGATCGTAAGGTTGGGGGTTCAAGCCCCACTCGCCACAGGTTGTCACTGTCCCCCCAGTGCAGCTAACTGGGTTATCAAAGGCCGGTCATGTCTCTCAGTGTCTATGGTGTGAGGTTCATGTAAAAGAACCATTGCTGACTTTCGTAAAGAGTAGCTGCAAAGCCGTCAGTGTGTTTCCGCCCAGCGATGGCCTAGCGAGTTGTCCAGGGTGTACTCTGTCCTTGCCCGGAGTTAGATGGGCAACCTCCCCGTGACTCTAATTAGGATTAAGCAATTACAGAAAATGAACTGAATGATAATAATAGCTTCAAAAGTTTATACACAATGAACAACAAAATGTAGAGTAATAAGTATTTGAACTTTTTTTTTTTTAATTCAACTGATGTATGAGAAATTTTGGCATTTTGGCCATTTTAGTGTAAAATGGACCATAAATGGTTTCATGATGTTTAAAATACTGTAGCATTTGAACCAGTATCTTCATAAATGAGGAGCATTTTCTCTCGGGGGGTTTTTTTTCAATTCTTTCTGATTAACTGTAATATGAGAGATTGTTATATAAAACAAAAAATGCCTTGAGGTCCTTACTCTAACTGTTTTATTTCCTCTTGTAGTATATACTACACTGAAACATAAGCAAAATTACACTAAAGCAATGTTTTTATAGTTCATTTAATTTTTTTTAATACACTTAATAAGCACATGCTTAATAAGTGCATAACAGCTTTGTAACTTTGTCTCTTTAGTGTATACTACACAGAAGCGTAAATAAAAGCAAACCAAACCGAGAAGGTGAAAGTTTATATTTACATATTTTACTCATGACAAATGGTTTAGGTGAGCTCGTTGCAGTGTGAACAACGCTAAGCGCTACGTAGCTAACAATGGCTGTTTGTAGCGTGCCCTTTCAGAGTTTATTATAAACTGTGGAAACATAAGTAGACAACACTCAACGTGTGTGTAAATACTACACAGAAACACAACTGCGAGTGTCTGTCATCTTAATTTGAGTCTGCATCAATATTTTTAAACCCCAATAGCACTGTTCGGAATAAACAATATTTCTTGACAAAGTAACAACACAATGATGCTTTAACAGTACACCATGTATTATTAATAATAATATATAAACCTTCATGAAATATTATACTAATGTTATCACAGTCTAGACTCCTTATGAAGTTTTGTTTTCTGGCAAAAGCCAGTTGTCTAATTAGCAAAATAAATTGTTCGCAGTGGTGGCCCGGTGGTAAAGGTGCTGGATTACCATTCCCAAGGTTGGGGTTTAAGCCCCACTGTCAACGGGTTGTCACTGTCCCCCCCAGTGCAGCTAACTGGGTTATCAAAGGCCGGCCGTGTCTCTCACTGTCTATGGTGAGACGCATATAAAAAATAAAAAAAAAAACATTGCTGACTTTCAACAAGACTAACTGCATAGCTGTCAGCATTTTTCTGCCTTGCGATGGCCTGGTGAGCTGTCCAGGGTGTACTCTGCCCTCACTCAGAGTCGGATGAGATGGGTGCTAGCCTCCTTACTTAGGAATAAGCAGTTCAGTAAATGAATGAATGAATAGATTCCCTACCATGATTAACAGTGATGCCAGCAATAATAACAACAACAACTAAGGTCAATAATAGATGAGCCACTAGGCTCGGGTGTAAAAAGCCCAACAGACTTTACCGTACCTATCTATTGTACCAGTGGTCCCCAACCTTTTTATCACCACTGACCGGTCTACACTTGGCAAATTTACCGCGGACCATGTGGTCATAGATTGATTGTATTGTAAATATAACATTTATATAAAATATTGTTATTATTATTATTATTATTATTATTATTAACAATAATAATAATAATAATAATAATAATAATAAGCACTCCATGAATGTTATTTTTCAACAGCTGAAATAAAGTTGGTTGGGAAGTAGAGCTTGAACTTTTCTTTAAAAAAAACAGGTGATGGTGCACCAGCTGGGAGAATGAAGGCTCAGGCTCAGTCTCACCCAAAATCCCTGCTATTGTTTGAAACATGTCCAACACGCCTCTGTTCATGTGCTGTCCCTTGTGGGTTACATTTTAGAGCTCAAATAACCGACATATAACCGAGAGAATCAAATCATTTTTCAAAATAAGAGACTTCTTCAAAATTAAAGATCGTTCAGACAGACTGAGATAATAAATAAAACGGAAAAATGCATTATTTCTTCTGCGGACCGGTACCAGTTGAGCCACAGAACGGTACCGGTCCGTGGACCGGTGGTTGGAAACCACTGTATTATACAACCAAGTAGACATTTAGCTAATCAGCTGTTATCAATTAACCCTCGGTTTCAGCGTGTATGTGATTGGTTGTGTGTGATGTTCTGCGATGGTCTGGGGAGCTGTTCAAGGTATACCATGCTTTTGCCCAGTGTTGGCTGAGATAGGATCTGGTTTTCCCGTAACACTAACAGGATTAAGCAGATCAGCAAGTAAGTGAGTGTATGTGTCCTTTAGCATTATATACTATTAATATAGAAAGGGGAAAATATACAAAAACTTTCCATTTTGAAGTTGTAGGAATATTCAGCCCTAAAAGTTCCACCTCCAGATATTTTGAGTTTAATGATGCGGAACATCTACGAGACAAGTTTCTAACTTTATAATGGTCTGTTGTTTTTTTTTCTATCATGTTTTTTTTGTTTGTTTTCTTTTCGAAATATCAGCTCCAGGTCTAAAAGGGTAATTTTTTCGCAGCTAATTGCATTTTTAACTACATACAGATAAATCCGCCATTCTGCTGAACTCCTAGTTATCGAAGTGGACCTATCGCTTTGACAGATGACTCTGTGGTAGTAACGGGCATCACTATTCACCTGAGAAAAGACGAATAAAAATAAATAGTGTGAAAAAGAGCAAGGGTAAGGCGGGGCCGTCTCAGCACACCTCAGCAGTCTGCTCGACCTTCGGTGTTAATTAGGACATCTGTGCATGGGCTAGCTGAAGAGGCCTGGTGGTTTAGCCTCCGTCTCTGTGCCTCAGTAGAGAGTGAGCCTCTCATGCCTGGCTCTAACAACACTTATTAATCACCTATCTCTCCCACTCGCGCTCTCACACTGTGCATGTGTGAGAGAGAGAGAGAGAGAGTTTTCCACCCACTCTCCCTGTGTTCTGGCCTTTACCAAAGAACTATAGGTTTTGCGTCTCTTACTAAGCACGCATTTTCTTGAGAAACCCCCCCCCCCCCCCCCCCCCATAAATAAATAAATAAATAAAAAGAGTCATGAACATTTGGATTTGCACAAAAAATGAACAGTATATCCATGAAATATTTATTCTCCTTGTTAGGATTTGTTGCATTCTGCTTTGTCTCAGCTCAACGCACTTTTTTTCCCACCGCAGCAAACAGGATTGTTGTGTATTTCGTCCCGGCTCGTACCAGTAAGCCACACTTGCATCCCGAGTGTGAATTATTCAGGAAGGAAGCTGAGCGGGCGAGACGACCGTGGAGCCTTTCCATTCGTGTCATATGCACATCGCTCCCTGGCCCACAAAATCCCCGCAATATGGAGGCGATTAAAGTGGGAGCAGATTGCCGCGATGTTTTCATTTCATTTTCTTTGTTTTCGGCGCTTTCATCTGGAAAGCATCTCAGATCGCACCAGCCCATTACACACGAAATCACAGGCTAGTGAGAGCGCTGCTGTTTTTTGATGTCGTTTTCCCAGGCATAAGTCAAACCCTGGAGGAGACATTACTACGGTCCGTTTCGCACCAGACAGAGGGAGTGGTTGACAACAAAACTCGGGGAGATGGAATGGGGTGGGCGGCTGGCGGTGGTGGGGTGTTAGGGTCATTACTCAGAATTCAGAGTCCTCTTGTTCAATGTAAAGGCTTCATTAGATATTAACATGAGCTCGCCTTTTCTGCGGCGCGTCCTCCATCACACCACTTGTAAATGTGTAATACAGATATATATATATATATATATACATCCATACAAAATACATATATATCTTCTTTTCGACTTTTTCCCCGTTCTCGAGAGTCGCCACAGCGAACCATCTGATTCGCACATTTGATTTGGCATAGGTTTTTACGTCGGAGGCCCTTCCTGTCACAACCCTTTGTCCCTTCTTGTCCCAAGGGACAAAAACACGCTGACGGCTTTACAGCTACTCTTTATGAAAGTCAGCAATGGTTCTTTTACATGAACCTCTCACCCTAGACAGTGAGGGACATGGCCCGCCTTTGATAACCCAGTTAGCTGCACTGAGGGGACAGTGACAACCCTGTGGGGACTCAAACCCCCAACCTTAGGATCAGCGATCCTGCGCCCTATCCACTAGACTATCACTGATAAATTCCTCAAATGAACTCCTATAGAGTGTAAGATAGCGCCCCAGTGCAGCATGAATAATGTCTCAAAACCCCAATTGCAACAGCAACTCAATATACAACATGGCTGAATTTTGACCTTTCAGGGTCACTCAAGGTCAGAGGAAACTGTGTCATGTGTAAGTCCGAATATGGTTCCATGTTAGTGTTCCAAAGTAAACGCACATCTTTTAAAACTTGTTTTCAAGTTATCAGAACTCTATCTCCAGAATATCCAGACAACTCAATACTACTGTTAATATTGAAAAAAAACAGTAGTTTTAATATAAACAGACAGACAAACAAATAAATAAATAATTCTGCATATCATGGCTTGTAATTTGCTCAAGACGCCACCTACTGGTAAAAACCACCCGACCCTTTAGCAGAGTTCATTTTCAAATTATCACATGCCCCCACCTCCCTGCTGTGTGTGTGTGTATGTGTGTGTGTGTGTGTGTGTGAGAGAGAGAGAGAGAGAGAGAGAGAGGGGCAATTACTGTCAGAACCAATAATCATCATCATCATAAAAATAGGACGCATTGTGAAGCAGTGGTTAGCACATCCTTCTCACAACAAAACGGTACTGGGTTCCAGTCCTGGGCTCGGCTGTTTTTGTGTGGAGTTTGTATATTCTTCCTGCGCATGTGTGTGTGGGTTTCCTCCGGGTACTCTGGTTTTCTCCAACAGTTCAAAGACACATTAGAAGAAATGTCTGTTCCTAATTACCTAAGCATGAGTGCAAGTCTGAATGGTTGTGTGTGTGTGTGTGTGTGTGTGTGTGTGTGTGTGTGTGTGTGTGTGTGTGTCCCTGCGATACTCTGGCAGCTGTTCAGGGTGTCTTCGCCCAATGTCGGCTGAGATAGGCTCTAGTCTCCACATCACCCTGATAGAAGGATTAAGTAGTTTGGGAAATGAGGCAAAAATAATACTAATAATAATATCAGTTTTGAAAAGTTTACAAGGTGATGAATGAAGTTGTAAAATACAGCCCAGTCATGCCATCACCCGACACACACACACACACACACACACACACACACACACACACACACACACATGCGTGATTCCACCAGCATTCACAGGTGTTGAAAATTAAATTGATGTCAGCTTCACTTGACGTAGTTAGGACAGAATAATTGTCTCCTAATGTTTCTCTCTATTTGTGTAATGACCATTTGTTTTAATTTCCTGCGTGAATATTAGTCCCTGAGTGAGCAATAATCAAATGTCCGCTTTCTCCTCTGTCTCTTAACTTATCCAAATGAAGACATCACATTTTATAAAAAGTGTACAGAATTCAAGCTCACATTTTTCCTGGCTCTATTTTTTTTTTTTTTTTTTTTTTTTTTTTTTTTTTGTTTTTTGTGGAAGATATATATTCTGCTTTTTGATATGTGGCAATTTCCTCTTTCATTAATGACTAGAAATGTGCCAATTATGGCTGTGGATGCTGAACTGGGCCAGTGTGGGAGGGAGAAAAGGAGAGAATGACAGAGACCGAGAGAGAGAGAGAGAGAGAGAGAGAGCGAGAGAGAGAGAGATAATGGGGCCATGACTAAACAAGATGGAAAAGCATCACTTTTCCTTTCCTCACACGCGGCCATGAGTACACGTGGGTGTGTTGCTATGTGACACTTGTACGTGTTAGAGTTTCCACTTGCCATGATACAGCCCCTCCACGTGTTTAAGAATTACTTCGGTTTCAGTTCAGTTTCAAAAACACAATCATACTATGAATAATTCAGCGATACACACACACACACACACACACACACACACACACACACACACACACACACACACAACCTCATGGTGTCATTTGAAGGAAAAGGAGAAACAGGAAAAAAAGAGACTGGACTTCAACAAGCAGTTAATGCTATTGAGTTTTTATCATCATACTGGGGATGATGAAGGAGAGGAAAGCTGGATTCTTAGTTATGGTTTAAGTTCTTGCCTTTGGATTTATTTAGCGATGCAAAGTTGAATGTTCAAATTTTCATAAAATTACCAAAAAATTAAATTGTTAGTGCACTATGAACTAGATTTGAACATTTAACCCACACTCATGGTATAAATCAAGATTTATGTAGACCATGCAGTATTAACAGAGAACAACAAAATGTTTGTGGTATTAACCAAGATTAACGCTATGTATTCGGTATTAACCAAGATTAACGCTATGTATTCGGTATTAACCAAGATTAACGCTATGTATTCGGTATTAACCAAGATTAACGCTATGTATTCGGTATTAACCAAGATTAACGCTATGTATTCGGTATTAACCAAGATTAACGCTATGCTTGCGGTATTTGGTATTACCTGAGAACAGCACTATTTTTTTTTTTATTAACTATGCACAATGCTATGTCATCATCATCATCATCATCATCACCATGCACAACATTATGTATGCTGTGTTAACTAAGAACAACGGCTAGGTCAAAGTAAATGAGCAGTACATTAGCGTCTTGACTAGCTTTTTTCCTCATTAGCTGAGATAAAAGTTAGCACATGAACACCACCAATCAGCAAGTGTTAAAAGCAAGCATGTGCTCGCTTTGTGATTTTGCCACCTGCATCTTTATGCACTGCTGTGGATTCGCATTCATAGACTGCATAGAATGCATGGAAGGGAAGCGCTATGCTAGCCTTGTATGCATGAGCTCACAGATACTTATGATTGGCTAGTGATTGTTGTGAGTGACAGAGAGTTCTCCTGTGAGCATGCTTTGTGCTGCTAGATTCGAACATGCACTCTCATGCTGATAGTCACACATTATGTGATTCATGCCATACACTGGTGTGATTTTTTTTTTTTTTTTTTGTCTCACACACACACACACACACACACACACACACACACACACACACACACACACACACACACACACACACACACACACACACACTAAGGGGCAGTGGTGGCCTGGTGGTAAAGGACGCTGGATCACTGATCCTAAGGTTGGTTCAAGCCCCACTCACCACAGGTTGTCACTGTCCCCACCAGTGCAGGTAACTGGGTTATCAAAGGTCGGCCATGTCTATAGTGAGAGGTTCATGCAAAAGAACCATTGCTGACTTTCGACAAGAGTAGGCTGCAACGCCGTCAGCGTGTTTCCACCCTGCGATGGCCTGGCGAGCTGTCCAGGGTGTACTCTGCCCTAACCCGGAGTCAGCTCGGATGGGCACCAGCCTCCCCCAACCCTAATTAGGATTAAGCGGTTACAGAAAATGAACTGAACACACACACACACACACACACACACACACACACACACACACACACATATATATATATGTACTCTGATCATCCATAACATTACCTCCTGACTGGTTTGTGGCGAGGCAGCATCACACATAACAGGCTGCTTTGATAAAAATGAACACAGTGAGCCATGATACTATTTACATTCTGACTTATTTGAGTATAGTGCTCTTATTATTAAACAAATAAATTAAAATAAAAATAAGTCATAATGTAAACAGTAAGACTGCAGTGTTTCTTTCCTGATGTGAGCATTAGCAGGGTTTTTTTTTTATTATTATTATTCAAGTTCCTCTCGGTTAGTTTTCTGCACAGTTATTAATAGATGCAGACTATAATTTAAATCATATCCTCCTTTCAATTCCCAGACAGAGCATCATTCCAATCCGATGCAGGATGCCTTTTGTCTCTTGCATTGTCTCATTAAATTTTAACCGAGTTATCTTCTGTGTTGTTTGTTCATTTAACATTGGCGTCAAGCCCTGGAGCCTCTCAATGAACTCCGAAAGGAAACCGACTGTAAGTAACCCAATATCTGCCTGGCATGCCGTCTCGCTGACTGGTAAACATTCCCTCACGCCGGCTCCCGTGGACTCTCACCCTCACAGTTAAAACCATCGGCTTCAGTTAGTGTCGGCAGATTGCGCCTGGCACCGCTGCCGCCTGTGCGAAAGGTGAGGGAATTTTGCTTGAAGCAGGAGAACGCACTATAAGCCTGACTCGACGTTGGACTCATAAGTCCTCGGGGAGCAGTGGCAGAAATAACAGGATCAGTGAGCCAGCGGGAAATGCGTGCTCCAATCAGCAGCAGAGCATTACACAGCTTCCTCAAAATCCTGACCTCCACCTGCGTCCAAAACACGCATGCGTTTTAGATTATTCGGATCCATCACAGTACGGTTTTGAGGTTCTCTTTTCAGATGCGAACACGTGTATGCACAAACTCACACGCAAATTCATGCCACTACATATAAACACAAGCTCCTCCATGCTAGCAATCACGAACACACACACCCACACACACCTCACCACTTCCCGTCAGACTGTTCCGCGTTTGCCTGTTTGTTTTAGTAAACTGAGTGATGCATATAATCACTTCAGGCTGCCTTGTGCCTGGTGGATTTATAGGTAATCCTCATTGATTTTTGTCCCAATCTGACTTCCTCTCTCTCATGCCAAGGTTTCCTGCATTCTAGTTTTGTCATTTCCTCGGTTTCGATGTTGCCTTAATGTATAGCAAAGAGTGTAGATGCATTTGGCTTCTGTCCGCATCCTGGGACTCTGGGCAGCGACAGGCTGGAGACATCCTTAGACGTCCATTACCGGGTCAGCTGGGTCTGATTTATGGCCTGTAAATAGATGTAGGTTGGTTGTGGTGTGCTATGAACTGCTCTGGACCTGTAGCTCAGGCGAGCAGTAAAAATGGTCACTTCAAATCATTTTTATTTATACAATGCTTTTAACATTACATATTGTCATAGAACAGATTTACAGGAAACCAGATGTAGATTTAGAGCTCTAACGAGCAAGCCAGAAGCCACAGAATTGAGGAAAAACTTCTGCAGACATTGTGAGGGAGTAACCAGATAAGGAAACAGACTCCACAGACACCGGAGGGTAAGATTATAAATTATTACCCTTCTACAACTATATACTTCACTGTATTAGTCCAGAAGTTCTAAGCGTGTTAAAACAATGCTATTATCTTTACCATTTGTTCATCTATTGGTTGCAAGGGAAGCTGGGACCAATCCCAGCTGACTTTGGGTGGGAGGTGGGGCTCAGCCTGAACAAGTCAAGAATCTTTTTGCTGGACACAAACAACAATTCACATTCACACCTAAAGGTAATTTAGAGTAGCTCGTTAGTCTTATGTGCATGTCTTTGAACTTTGGGAGGAAACCAACATATCCAGAGGGAACCCAAGCAACACAAGGAGAAATGTTCCCAGTGCAGGTTCACCTCAACCAAACAGTTTAATCCTGGGAAAATGTCACCTGGCTTTGATGACCCAATGCCAGAGACTGTAGCCTTGCATTCCTTCCTGTTCTTGGCTGAGAGGAGATGTTTTCCACCTTTCTCGTGGTTTTGATGTGTTTTCTATTCTGAGATGCCTTTCAGCCCACCAGTGTTGTAAGGAGTGGTTCTGTAAGCTATGAGAGTCTCTCTGTCCACTCAAACCAGTCCAGGAGATATAGATTTTTTTGGTAGAGTTATACTTAAAATCCCAGGACATCCAGCAAACTCAGATCCAATCAATTTCCAAAGCAAGAGCCTGCTAAGAGTGAAAGTCTACAACAAACCCAGTAATCACTAATATGAATCTCGCAGTGTTAAAAAAAAATCTTTAAAAAAAAATCCTGAATTCAGAATTTGTTTCAGAGCGTCCCCAACATGTAACGAAGGCCTCCTTATCCAAAGCCAAAATTCTAATAGATTTTTGGTAAAAATCCGCACATAAATGTTTACTAATCACATAAAGTACACAGCACCCCCTGCTGGGCCCGCAGTAACAGCACACTTCCAAAATATCACAGTGTTAAAGAATCCTTTAAAACATTCAATGGAGCCAAAATTTTCCCCGAATCATCTTTAAAATATGATGCAGTCTCTTTGTTTAAATCCAACATTAGGTAGAAACTTAATCAACGTCCACGGATAACTTTTTTTTTTGCCTAATTCTGCTAACAAACTCACCCACAAACCAAGGATAGAACATGAGCTCCTTGGTGGAGGAAATAATCAAATTGAAGGCACCTTATACCATAGACCCATGTGACAGAAGTACAAAAATAACTAGTGGATGTTGAGGGCTAAAATCTTATTTTAGGCCTAAACTAAACATTTCAAACCTGTTGTGGACTAAAGACAGAGGGTCTCAGTCTCTCCGCTGGTCCCCAATGTGTAATATGTAACAGGGCAAGTGATGCTCAGGAATGAGCCTCGAGGGGATGTTATCAATCCCGGTGTTAAGGGAGTATAGAAGCGTGTAGGATTATCACAGGATTCTGTTCCAGCATCGAATCAGCCTTGCACAAACGCACACACACTCAAAGTGTAATACACACACATGGATGCAAAGCTATTAAATATTTATAAACAATAATGGGATGCAATAAAAATTGAAAATTGCACATTATATGCAGGAGTTTGCTCTTATCACAAGCTGATCTCTTTAATGACGAGGGGAGGCAGAAGGGTATTTTTAGTGTCCTGCTAAATCAAACAGGGTCAGCAATGAATCTGTCTGCTCAGCTGTTGCTCACGCCGGGAGAAGGGGCCGCTAGTCCTCAGCCAGCACTTTCCACCTGAAGTACCGGAAATACAGAAGGTTACAGCGTCAGTGCACCTGGCCACGCACTTTTCATTTTAATGTCATGCTTGAAAACTTACATTAATTTTCTAGTTTGGAGCACCGAATGCTATTTTAAAAAGCAATGCTACGTGCATTGTCGTTTGTCCAGGTGGACGATATCTTCAAATGAAACTGCATACCTAACTTGCTTTATATACTGTATGTTCAGTAATAACAGGTGTAGATTGCTAGTTTACTGAAAATCTCAAAATAAGTCCGATTTATAAGATCAGGAGAAAGGTCCTGGGTTCAAATCCCGATCTCAAGGTACCCCTGTTTCCTCCCACAGTCTAAAGATATGCATGTTAGGCTAATCAGCTGTTTCGAATTGTCCCTATGTGTGTGTGTGTGTGTGTGTGTGTGTGTGTGTGTGTGTGTGTGTGTGTGTATGTGTGTGTGTGTGTGTGTGTGTGTGTGTGTGTGTGTTGGTCCTGCAGTGGTCTGGTGAGTTGTTCAGGTTTGCCTTGGCCCAGTAACAGCTGCGATAGGCTCCGACCTTCCTGTGATCCCAGTAGGATTAAGTGGTTTGGCAAATGGATGAATGGCTGGATCATCTGATTTTTTTGTTTGTTTGTTTATTGTTTATTTACCTGCCTCACAAAGGACTTTGGATCTCATTTTCTCCTTCAGTCTGATGCTTGAACAGAAACTTGCAATCTGCTGTTTAGAACAAATCCCAAAATTCTGATTGCATTTGGACTCAAAACACACATCACATAAAAGTATTGTAAAATTATTGGACTATACTTGTAATGTTGGGTAGTGGTTAGCACGTCCACCTCATAACAAAAAGGGCCTGGGTTTGAGTCCTGGGCTTGTGTGGGTGTCTGGGTATTCTGGTTTCATCCCACAGTCCAAAGCCATGCACACGAGGCTAATTGGCTGCTTCTTGGTGTGAGTGGGAGTGTAAATGGTTTTGTATGTGTGTGTGTGTGTGTGTGTGTGTGTGTGTGTGTGTGCGTGTGTGTTGTCCTGTGATGGATTTTCTGTTCAGGGTGTGCCCTACCTTTGCCCAGAGTTTGCTTAGAAGTTATTTGAAAAATTTAAAAAAAGAATGGGATGATTGAACAAATAAAGCATCTGCATACCGCAGCGGCAAGGTGGCGCAGTGTTTAGCATGTCCACCTCATGGCAAGGAGGCCGGGGTTCGATTCCTGGGCTTCAGCATTTCCGTGTGAAGTTTACATGTTCTCGCTGTGCTTGTGTGGGTTTCCTCTGGATTCTTCAATTTCTTCCCAAAGTTGAAAAATGGCCATAAAGCAACAAGTGAGTTTTAATGATTGTGTGTGTGTTGCTCTATAATGATCTGGTGAGCTGTTCAGTATGTACTTCACCCTCACCAATAGTTGGCTGAGATGGGCTTAGATTCATGAATCGTGATCTGCACACCACAATTTTAATTTAATCAATGGACAGGCTCGCTAACTCATGAACTGACCCACAAACATTATTCATTTTGTGTACATTAGGATAGGATACCTTGAAATTGTTTACATCTCTTTAAAGTGAATGCAGATATTTGAAATATTGCATTGCTTATCTAAATCTCTTTCATGGTTTCGATTCTTCTTCTTCTTTCTCTTTTAAAAAAGAAAAAAAAAACAAGCTGAGAAGATGTACTTGTACTATCTGAAAGCTTTTAAAATCCTACCCATCCCCAGCTCTCAAAAGTAATATATAACCCCAATGATGATCTGTAATGGTCAGCAGTTTGGACATGTCCACTGGCTCTCCTCTCTCCACTCAGTGAACGGAGTATGCATGCAGTCTGTCCAAGCAGCCTCCAGAGACTTATGGTAGCATCTCACCATAGATTTCAGCCATCTCAGACCTAACGCTCTATTGACTGGCTACAATCTGTAACGCTGCCTCGAGAGGACCAAGTGAGGTGGGGGATGGGGGTGTCCGCTTGATTTATGGTCAAATAAATCCTCCAAACAGTTACACACTCTCCGGATATGACCTCAGGTCTAATATCGGCATAACTGGGAAGTTGGAACTCAGGGAAAGGTCGGAGAAGCAGTGAGCTCGCGGAACAACACTCATGACAATTTATTTTGTTTAGGGTGAATAAAAAAAAGAACATGATAGATATTGACGTTTTATAGAAGTTCAGGCTTAGCTGGCGTAAACACCAGGGTGCTTATTGGACTTTATTGAAATGTCATCCGGGGTTGTGTACAAATGCCCCTTTAAACGGTTCACTTTGAGTTATAGAGGTAAATTGGATCGATGTAAAAATGTCCATACGAGTGTCTGAGTTGTGTGTTAGCAGCACCTGGCGTTGACTGACAGCTGACGTTACTGTCTTATATTTGCAGGTCGAGTGGCTGAAGAACGAAGAAGTCATTGACCCAGCGGATGACCGCAACTTTTACATCACTATCGACCACAATCTGATCATCAAACAAGCTCGTCTGTCTGATACTGCAAACTACACCTGCGTAGCCAAGAACATTGTGGCCAAGAGGAGGAGCACCACAGCCACCGTTATAGTCTTTGGTAGCATTTGGAGAGTTTCTGTTTTAAATGGGTTAATTTGCAGAAAAATCAGGAGTTGTGTTGATGCTTTTAGGTATATACACTGACTTTGATACATAAACATTGCAAACCAGTTTGATCAACTAAAGTTGCGTCACAACAGGAAGTGATGTGAAGCCAATGTAAGCCCGTAAAATGAGCAATGCGAGGCAAAACGTTCTCAAAATGACACAAACTGGGCCGGTACAAAGTTCACCTGAACAAAATGTTTACATTATGCGCTCCGGATAATGACCAATCAAAATACAAATGACAAATGCTACCAAACACCGACATCCCCAAAACATAGAGCTTAATGATTCCGCCTACTTCAATATGGAAGAGCAGCTCATTACTGTCGTCTGCTTTATGACTGCACACAGAAAGTTTACAAAGACAACAATGCCATACTTGGGTTCATGTTTCTGTGACAGTCGGCATTTCCCATGAGTACATGATTATATACATTTAACTCTTATAATGCACAAGGGTTTCTGTTCTATACTTGTCATACCATGATAATAATAATAATAATAATAATAATAATAATAATAATAATAATAATAATTAATCTATTGTCCCTCGAATTCTATTCTATATAAAATCTATTGTCTTAATGTCCCTCGAAAGATCTTGTGGGGCGTGCTCCGAGAGTACGGCGTTCCGGATCCGTTGCTACGAGCTATTCGGTCGCTGTATCACCGGAGCCAGAGTTTGGTCCGTATTGGTAACAGCAGCTCGGATTCGTTTCCGGTGGGAGTTGGAGTCCGCCAAGGCTGTCCTTTGTCACCGATTCTGTTCATAATTTTTATGGACAGAATTTCTAGGCGCAGTCGAGGCGATGAGGGGTTCTGGTTCGGTGGCCATCGGATATCATCTCTGCTTTTTGCGGATGATGTTGTCCTTTTGGCTTCATCAAGTCGGGCCCTCCAGCTCTCATTGGAGCGATTCGCAGCTGAGTGCGAAGCAGCCGGGATGAAGATCAGTACCTCCAAGTCCGAGGCCATGGTTCTCAGTCGGACAATGGTGGGATGCACCCTCCGGGTCGGGGATAAGGTCCTGCCCCAAGTGGAGGAGTTTAAGTATCTTGGGGTCTTGTTTACGAGTGAGGGAAGGATGGAGCGAGAGATCGACAGACGGATCGCTGCAGCCTCTGCTGTTAAGCGGTGCCTGTACCGGTCCGTCGTGGTGAAAAAGGAGCTGAGCCGCAAGGCGAAGCTCTCAATTTACCAGTCGATCTACGTTCCAACCCTCACCTATGGTCACGAGCTTTGGGTAATGACCGAAAGAACAAGATCACGGATACAAGCGGCTGAAATGAGCTTCCTTCGCCGGGTGGCGGGGTTCTCCCTTAGAGATAGGGTGAGAAGCTCCGCCATCCGGGGAGAGCTGGGAGTAGATCCGCTGCTCCTCCGCATTGAGAGGGGCCAGTTGAGGTGGCTCGGGCATCTGGTTAGAATGCCCCCCGGACGCCTCCCTGGTGTGGTGTTTTGGGCATGTCCAACCGGGAAGAGACCCCGGGGTCGACCTAGAACACGCTGGAGGGACTATGTCTCTCGGCTTGTCTGGGACCGCCTCGGTGTCCCCCCGGGAGAGTTGGAGGAAGTGGCTCGGGAGAGGGATGTCTGGACCTCTTTGCTAAGGTTGCTGCCCCCGCGACCCGACCCCGGACTAAGCGGAAGAAGATGAGATGAGATGAGATAATTAATCTATTATGATAATATATATGCACATATGCATTATATGTAAATAATACAAGTAAACGATGCTGTACTATAAGCTATTTATTAGTGAACTAGCTGTATGTTGTTTGCGGATATACACTTCCTGTAGAGAACTAGCTGCTCACTGTTCAATATTTCAGTCGTAAAAATATTTGACAGCAGGAAACATGCGAGAGGGTTACCTAGGCAAGCAGAGTTGATCATACGTGCTTTGCAAAGCGGTTTGCATATCACTCGATTGACTTGTCGATCATCACTTCCTGTGTGGACGCCGCTCAAGAGTTTATGATGAGCAATCAAATCTTTTCCGACTTGAACCTGAGACATATCTGTTTTATGTACTCCTTTAAGCAGCTTTGTCTTATCCCAGCAGAAGCCTGTTTTTGTGTGTGTCTGAATTCACCCTCACACAAAGATGTTTTCTTTTTCAAAATGTTATCTGTGTTCAAAAACTGGAACAACCCCTCGCTGAAGTTCTCAGGCAGTATCTCTCGATCTTCAAGGATGAGGAGTACATAAGGGAGGTTCTGTACTGAACTCGACCCAGCTGCCTTCCCATTGACGGGATGATGTGTTAGGAAGTCAGACTTTTAGCTGTGAGAGACAGAAAGACTTTCTCTGTCTCTGCTTCTTTTTTGCACGGTGGGGGGGAAAAATAGATCTCCAGTATGTCAGAGCCTCCCACCTGCTGCTATCATAGTTGGTTTTCCTTCACATCAAATTCCAGAATCCTGCAACCGGTAGTTTTCACTCTCCATTGCTGTAATAAATCACATTCTTTTCCTCAGCTGGAGACTCGCTGGAATTGCTCCCGGGTTGAGCTCGAAGAATAAATGACCTCCTGTGTTAGAGTAAAGGGAATGGAGGAAGCTTGTACTTTGGAAGTGGTGGAAACAAAATTGGTGAGGAATTCAGGCTGAGCTGCGAACATTTCAACTGGAAAAGAGAGCAAAGATCAAATTTTTAACTCATTTGACTGATGGTTTTGTCCAAAGCAACTTGCAGTTAAGTCAGAATCCTGTCAGGAACTGAGCAGTTGAAGAGTGCGGTACTTGCTCAAGAAAACCTAAGGTTATTATTCTTGCAGAGTGGCGAGAGTGGACGTGGCGTATTTTGGGCTTTTCAAACTAGTTCTCAAATTCTCTGTTTTTTAGGGTCGTGAACAGTTTTTACGGTGACAAACATCTTCAGAATTTCTTTGTAATTTAATACGGTGGTACCTCACCTTATGAAATGAATCCGTTCCAGAGCTTTTTTCGTAACCTGCATTTTTCGTAAGTTGAACTGAATTTTACATGTAAAACGCGTGATTCGTTCCAAGGCTCCCAATACTACCCCCTAAACCCTTTAAACATTATAAAGGCATACCTTTAAAGACTTCATTCTGCTTCAATATCGTACCAATGATAGACGGGTTTGGCCATATTCCTTTGCGATATCACTCGAGCTCGTTTCTTCTCCTCACTCGCACCGCATGCGTGTGTGCATGCGTGCGGGTGTGTGTGTGTGTGTATGTGTGTGTGTGTGTGTGTGTGTGTGTGTGTGTGTGTGTGTGTGTGTGTGTGTGCGTGTGCGTGTTGACCATGTCGTCTTAGCAGAGTTATAATCTTACAAATGTTTATAGAAGGTTAAAAGCCTCAGTCAAGAAATAAATCATAAAACAACCGTAACTCTGTCCTTTACACGAAAAGCATCATGGTGGATTCAGCTCTATAATAGGCAATGGGAGGTAGATGCGTCATTCCTCCTAGGCAATGGGATCCCTGTCCAAGATGACATCAGGTGGACCTGTCCAAGATGGCGCTCGATTGAAGGCGACATGAACCACCGCTCAGTTGTTAGCCAATGGGAGGCCAGCGGGGCGGGATGTTTGAACGTCATTGATGGGAGAGCAGCTCGTGCATTGTTTGAATGTTTGAATGGCACGTTTGAATTTTTAAGATGGCACGTTCGTAACGTGAACTTGTTTCATATCCTGAGTAAAAATTTTAGGAAAATGCTTTTTTCGTAACCTGAATTTTTCGTTTGGTGAGACTTTCGTAAGGTGAGGTACCACTGTATTTCTATAAACTGTTGCAACTGGTTTTAACATTCTTTACTAAAGTTGTTTGCAAAGTATTGAACACAATGCTGGGGAAGGTTTGCTCGCCCTTTTTATAGCGTTGGGTCCATTGACAGGGTTTGGGTGATTCACTTTCAACGTTTGTCGGACATTCAGCTGGTATTTCACCAGGAGTGGGCAAAAGCTACCAAACGACCTCACCAGTGGCTAATAGTTGCTAATCATCACAAACCCTGTCGTTGACGTTTGCTATTATAGTCATTAGAGTTCGATAAACTGTCTTTTGCAAACACTTTTGCAATCCCTCTGCCCTTAGCGAGAGGATAAATGACCCCCCCAGTCATTTAGCGATAAGAACAGAGGTGAAGCCTGATTTTTATCAGAAAAGTTAGCGAACCCAAAATTTGTAAAATTTGTCAGCATCCACCACTTTGTACTTTACAAGCTTAACAGCGACTGTTTGGATTTGAATTCAGAACCTTTCAAACAACAGCCCATCCTCTGAGAGACTGTCTGTGAGGAAGAAACATCTGAATAAACTCCTTCACTTTGGTCAAAAGCAGGAAATGATGGCATTGCTGTAAGTCCCATGACAGTTTCTTTGTTATTTGTCTGAAAGGATATACCGAAATCTATCTGCAAAAATTCCTTCTCCCTCCCTCTGGGTATGCCGATGGTGGTTGGTGGCTCTCAGCAGCCGCTGATGTCACTGGGGTCATGTTTCACCTCAGTCTTTCACTTCTGACTTCCTGCCTGAAGCCACAGCGGAGCTCTAAATCACAAGCGTAGCACTGAAAGCTTCGGGATTATCCCTGCTCCATTATTTTAAGTTCTTTCCTCTCCATTGCCATTATGCCTTTCATTGTTATGACTCAGAGAAATAAAGACACAGGAGGTTTCTTCATGTGCGGCTCGACAAATCCGAAAGAAGTATTTACCAAAAGGGGGGGGGGGGGGGGCTGTGGAGCCAGAATTTTCTGCCTTTTCTTTGTAGCCCAAAATGCAGACCACAAGGGCAACATGGAGGCACTTTGAAGTCGGCTCATCCTCCAAAGAATGCACCGCAATCCGTCTTCCTGCAGTGCCCATATCGTAATGCAAGTCTTTGCCGTTCCCAGAGAGACCAGAGCTCAGTCCGGGCCACATAAGAAGTGGAAAGACTCATCTTTGGTTTAGACCAGGAACAGCAGGAGGGAAGATCAGACTTACAGAAGTTCTAGCACAGCAACAAACAGAAGCTTGTGAAGCAAAGAGAAAAAAGTCAGAAACTCGGGTTTTAACAAAAAAAAAAAAAATGCTTTGGCCTCGTCAAGTCTCTCATTTCAGTCTACCCAAAAGCACATTACTTTTCACATCATGAAGAAAAAGCAGAGTCAGTAGAAGTCCAAATCCGCAATGTGTTTCCCAGCCGCAGTCTCTTGTGCTGTGATGAGTGAGATGGATTTTGCCATTGTCTCTGGAGCCAGAGCAATCCTACATAAATAGCCACTGCAACAGAAAACATTCAGTCTACCCTCTCTGTTCTCACCAAATAAAAAAAAAATGCATAATGAATAGCAAATGGAAGCTCTTTTCATAACGCCAAGCATTTAAAGTTTATCCAAATAAACTTTTGGTTGTTATTTTGCTGTGGTAGTGAATGGAGGCTGGTCAACATGGACCGAGTGGTCAGTGTGTAACAGTCGCTGTGGGAAAGGCTTCCAGAAAAGGACTCGAAGCTGCACCAACCCAGCACCCCTCAATGGAGGCGCGATATGTGAAGGCCAAGCCATCCAGAAACTGGCCTGCAACCCATTATGTCCAGGTACCGTTCCCATTAATCGCTACTGTCCGTTTGCAGACTGTATTTTATTTAAGCTAGAATGGAAAGCTTGAAGTATTATGAGATTATTTCCTGATTTCTAGAGCATTTGATCCATGTGCCCACACGCAGTACTGGCCACACATCTTGTATTTGTAATGTATACTGGCAGATACTGGTTATTTTCTAATGGTAATTTTATTGAGGCCATCCCGCAATTCTAGTAGGATAACTCGGTTTGGAAAGATGAATGGATGGATGAACAAACATATTTTGTCTATTTTTAGATCTGTGAACCTGTTTAGTTGTATGAGTGATGGCCTGGCAAGCTGTCAAGGGTGTACCCCGCCCAAGCTCGGAGTGAGCTGAGATGGGCACCAGCCTCCCCGTGACCCTAATTAAGATTAAGCAGTTCAGAAAATGAATGAATGAACCTGTTTAGCTCCAAGTTTGCATTATTTATTTATGCATGTCCTTAAGTTGATGTTCAAAGCTATAGGCTTTTTACTCCTATTGACTTCCACCAACAGAACACATTCTGTATAAGTTTCCATTACTTATTAATAAATGTTTTTAACTTGATGTGTGGATTAAAACCTGGTCAAATTTGAGTAGTCAAACAAGGTGATCACTAAAAGAATGCAATAATAAAGGCTAATCACTTTGATAATGTTGAGTAGGTGGTGGTGGTGGGGGCAGATGCTACATTATGAACCACTACTACCACCGCTATTACTACCACCACCACCTCCATCACGGATATTTAAAACAACCATTGCCGAGAGACCTTCGTAAAGAGTAGGTAGCATTACTATCAGCGTGTTTCTGTCCTGTGATGATGGCTTGGCGAGCTGTGCAGAGTGAACCGTGCCCACGCCCAGAGACGGCTGAGATGGGCGCCAGCCTCCCCCAACCATAATTAGGATTAAGCGGTTTAGAAAACTAATTAATTAATTTTCTAACATACGTAGTTGATTCTATGTCGCAAAATAAAAAATAATCTAGTAGCCTAATGTAAAGCACAACAGACTTTGACCAGAGAGTTCAAGCCCCGTGGTCGGTGCGGGTTTCTCTGTGTGTGTACTTTGCATGTTCTCCTTGTGCTTTTGTGGGTTACACATACACATTAGGCTAATTATCTGGACCAAATTAATCCTGGGTCAGTATGCTTATCAGTGGTCGTAAGTGTGTTCACCCTGTGATAGTCTGCTGAGCTGTTCAGGGTGTGCCCCACTTAGGCCCAGTTTTGGCTGAGATCAGCTTTAGCTTCCAAGTGACCATAAACAAGATAAGTGGAGAATTTAAATGACAGCTGATCCACTGATGCACATCATGCACTCATAGGCACAAAGGTCTAAATCTAGTACACTAGAGTACGTACTGTACTTCGGATCGGCATTGTTGATCATTCGACCTTCCCGCTTGCCAGTAGGAGGCCTGTTTACCTTTTTACCACAAACTCTTGCAAGAGCTCCATTACCTTTGTGTAGTTACTCATGACCATGGTTCTGACTTCACATTCACTCGCTGTGTCTCCAGTGGACGGTCTGTGGACAGAATGGAGTAAATGGTCTACATGCGGCACAGAGTGCACGCACTGGAGGAGACGAGAGTGCAGCGCGCCGGCTCCGAAAAACGGCGGCAAAGACTGCGAAGGCATGGTGCTTCAATCCAAGAATTGTACAGATGGCCTGTGCATGCAGAGTGAGTAACAATCTGAACAATTGAACAATTCTTCTCGCATCTTCTTCCTCAACTCACTTTTATGCGACGATACAAAGTCAATTAAACCTGGCTTATCTTTCTCATTTCCTGGTTCCCTCCCCACTCACACTAACAATAAAGCAAATCTACATCTATCAGATATTGGATGTGCGATAGATAATGATTCGGAGCCAGAAAACAAAAACAATACAAACCTTAGTGTAATCAAGCCAAGAACAAAAACTAAATATAGAACCCAGGAGTGTTAAATCGCAGCTCAGCCTACGCAGCAGTGTGGAAAGTAATTACCCCCGTCAGAGTCCCACCATTCAGGAGCTATATTTAAAATAGCGATAAGTGATTATATTGTACTTAGAGAGATATTTCAGAATTGCTAAGCGCCTGTGATTACTATGATCCGGAGTCTAATTTAAAAAGAACAAAATTCAGCAGGCGAGACGGAAAGGAGACGGGGCCATTGTGAAGTCATTCCAAAAACTCACATGCTTGATTTTATTTCATTTTTTCTTTTTGGGTTCAGAGAAGCCAATTATAAGTATTGATAAGACAAGTTTTTATTTATTTATTTATTTATTTGAAACTCTTAGCTCTGGTGCACACTCTTTTAAAAGTTAAAGAAAGAGAACAGTGTGTGTGTGTGTGTGTGTGTGTGTGTGTGTGTGTGTGTGTGTGTGTGTGTGTGTGTGTGTGTGTGTGTGTGTGTGTGTTAGTACGTACTCTGTAATAATTCCATTAGTCCGAAGCATTTTGCCCTTTTCGAACCGCACTGTTTTTAACACAGGAAATGTACAGAGGTCTTTTTATATTTTATGTTTTTATGATTTTAACTTTTATTATTATTGTTTGATGTATTGGTGAATACAATAAAAACTTCTTGTCTCACTCATATTGAAGTGCTGCAGGAAAATATTGAAAACATTGATTTCTCTACTGATTCTATATGCCTTTTGTCTTTTTAATTCAATTCAGGCTCTCAGGGCGCTTGTTTCCTGTACTGGCATTTTTTTATTCAGAATGAAGCCAAAACAAACACAAAAACAAAAAACCCTCTGTGTGAAATGTATATGCATAAATTCTTGTGATCAGAAAAACAGTAATACATGCCCAAAAAATAAGAAAAAAATATTCTTTTTTTTATTATTTTATGATATTTTGAGAAGGAAAATAAACAAAAGAATGGTTTTATTTCTTGGTTTAATTATTAAATTGCTATTTAAAGCTTGTTTATAGGATTTCTTTCAATTTTTTTGTCTGTTTATTCAGATAGTTATTATTATAATTATTTTTCTAGAATTTGTGTACATTTATGATTATTATTTTATGTTCTATCCGAGAAACATTGAGTTTGATGTGCGTGTGTGTGTGTGTGTGGGGGGGGGGGGGCATCCTGAATAGAAGGCCAGCCCATCACAGGGCCGCGACTGCTAACGCTAAATAGATTCCACTGTCTGAACCTCCCATTGCGGTGTAATTTATCATGATACTGATAGTGTATAGTCACATTTCCCAACTGTGTGCTCTCGGCCTCTTGGTCTGAAAGTATATTCGATACTCGAGACAGCAATGACTTTGAAAGCACTTTTACTTTCATATTATTTCTCCAGGATTTTGCACGTTGGCACTTACACTTTAATTATTACACCGATCAGAAGCCGATTGATTAAAAATACACCCCAATTTACACTAATGACATGAAGACATCCAATTAATGATGTCGGTTTAATTTGGAAAGCATGTCCATGTAAATGAGACAATATTAATGAGCTTATTGATTTGGGAGAATCTCAGCTGATCAATACTTCCATAATCATCTCCCAAATAAATAAATAAATATAGAACGGTGTAACACCGCAGCCTTGTGTTTTATGATGGGAAATTTATAGGGCGTGTGTGTGTGTGTTTGTGTGTGTGTGTGTGTGTGTGTGTGTGTGTGTGTGTGTGTGTGTGTGTGAGATCCTCTACCGTGCTCATGCAGTTGTTTTTTTTCTTAATTTTTTAATTTTTTTTCTCCGAAAGCATTAGTTCTGTGTCAGATTGATGACCAGTTTGTGGAGAATATAAAACCCATAAAGATATAGATTTAGGCTCACTTCCCCTGATTGATTTTTTTTTTCCACTCTCCCCGAGTTAAAAGGGTGAAACCACTTATGTCCATGCTAATGACCGTTTCACTGTGCATTTAGGAGAAATCCACATTCCCTAAAAGCTCACATTATTGCAGATATCATTGTGAATCGTCTGTTTTTTGTGTGATATGTGAACTTGGACTACTCCAGATGGAAGGAATCTCACCATCAACGCAAGCCTTCATCATTCCTACAAATCACATCTTCAGAATTTTACATGCTCCTTTTCCCCGAAGGCACCTCAGTCCACTTGTCTGCCAGACAAACGACTTCCGATACGAGTCCTGGTGTGTTTCAGGTCACATAGTAGACGCAGTCGTCATCGTCGTCTTCATCGTTATCATCATTTGCCAAACTGCTTAATCCTATTAGGAAGGAAGGAGCTTATCTAAGCCAACACTGGGCAAACACACCTCGCCAAAGTATGACAGGACTGGACCCCAGGACTTTCTTGCTGTGAGGTGGACGTGCCCACCACTACACAACTGTGCCACCTTATATTTTATTATATCATTCATTCATTCATTTTTTTTAATTTGATTGTATTTTCTAAGCTGCTTAATAATAATTAGGTCCTGTGGAGGCTGGCTCCCATCTAAGCCGACTCTGGGCGAAGGCGGGGTACACCCTGAACAGCTCACAAGACCATTGTAGGGCGAACACGAATACAACTATTCACACTCACTCTCACACCTTGCGGCAACCTTGGAACCGCCGATTAGCCTCCTGCACATGTTTTTGGACTGTCGGAGGAAACCCGAGTACCCGAAAGAGACCCACGTCAGAACATGAGGGCGAACACATGCAAACTCCACACAGAAACCCAGGCCTTTCTTACTGTGAGGCAGACATGTTAACCACAATGACGCCATGCCGCTCAGACGCCCTCATGTAATTCCGATACAGTGACTTAAATATCTTTGGATTTCCCGCTCATGTTTTTTTTTTTCGCTGCTTTTTTAGCAGTCTGTGTTTGTTATGATGTTCCTGTTGAGGGCTTTGATTACTCAAGCCACAGACAGATGACATTTTCTTGACATATCGATCTCATAGAAAGGGCAAGACAGACACAAACACAAGGGCAAGTACAAGCTTTTCTCTCAAGCACTGCAGCTGCAGCAGAAACGTAAAGCACAAAGAAAAGGCCCTCCAGTTTCTCTCAATATACTGCAGAGGTTTCTGTTTCTATGCAAGTTGAGCCGCGAGTGATGTCTGGGTATCATATTAAAGGCAAACTGTTACCAGGACCAGGAAAACACTTCGGGGATGTGCTGTTACTGGAAAATTATCAAGGACATAGTGATGCTGCTGATGCTACTGCCTGAAGTTCCTATAAAAGCAAGTCACTTCCTGTTAGAGTTATTTTATTCCTGCTCTCTTATGAGGTTATAAAAAAAAAAAAAAAAAAACTTAAAAACGTCTCTGCTTTTACAAAACATGGCACTGGAGACTCTTTCCATTACTCCCTGAAAATCTCGCCAGTCCATCACAGGGCAACATATACACACAGCCATGCACACACCCACTCACACCTAGAGGCAATCTGAAACAGACACTTAGCCTAATGTGCATGGCTTTGGACTGTAGGAGGAAACCGGAGTGCTCAAAGAAACCCATTCATGCACAGAACATGCAAACTCCACGCTGGAACATCCAAGCTGAGCCCAGTACTTGAACTCAAACCCAGGACCTTGGTACTGTGATGTCGCCCTGTCAGAGCTAAGGTACTGCTGTAGAATAATTTGTAGAATATATCTGAATAGTAGAATGTGATTGGTCAGTCTTGGCATACAGTGAATGGACAAGTGCAAGTGTTTGTCGAAGAAGCAATATTATTATATACAGACGTTCCCCGACTTACGTTTTAGTGCGGTTCCGAACGGCCGAACGTAAGTTGTTACTGTATGTTCCAGTGACGTATGACGTTCATACTGTACTATACATCCATAAATACCATTACAGTGTCTCATAAAACACCCCTAAATCAATTATTATAAACATAACATTGTAAAATAATATCAAATATATCAAATAATATAAACATTAATTTCAAATAAATTAAATTTAAGCAAAATAATTTCAAATAGATAAATTTTAATCAAATTCACTCATCAAATATCAAATACAGTATCAAATATAACCTTTAACATTCTCTGTGATGCGATCTTTCTGCTTGTAAATGGTTCTGATGGTCGACGGAGCCATTTGGAAGAAACGTGCAACAGTCGCATGTTTTTCACCAGCATCAATTTTCTTGATAATAGCCATCTTCGTTTATAACGAGATGGCTTGCCGCTTTTTCTGATTACCACCATCACTACGCTTACGCTTCTAACCAACCATATTTGCTTAGGGTTACAAAAGTCCGCAAAACAGTGTAAACACCAAGATCACAGAGACGACGTTTTAACACAAGGGTAACACGCGGTGAACTGGGAAGAAGGAGGGGCACGTTCAGTTTGTCGTTTTTAAACAATGTGTCATGCGTAAGTAGCGTATTACGTCAGCATACTACGTAGGTACGTCTCATACTACAGAGAGCACGCTAAACTCAAATTTGACTTGGAATTTTTTTTTTTAAACGCAAATAAACGTAAAGTTGGGAGTGTTTGTATTGTAAATTGTAACAATTTTTTTAGAAGTAGATGAGGAGATGTACAGTTAGACCGTAATTTTGGCTAAATTAACTACTTCAGAGTGATGCATGTCGAAAGTATAAAACAATCTTAAAAACTCTGCACCTGACTGTACTAAACTTGAATTGCAAATGTCAAACATTTATTTCCTGATGGGTGTGGCCTCTACCAGCATTACTCCACCTTCATATTCATATTTTGAGATCCGCCTACCGTCTTCTTTTCCTTTTGGCTTTTTCCCATTTTTTTTTCAGGAGTCGCCACAGCGAATCGTCTGATTCGCATATTTAATTTGGCACAGGTTTTTACGTCGGATGCCGTTCCTGACACAACTCTTAAGCGAGGGGCAGAAACATGCTGACGGCGATGCAGCTACGCTTTACGAAAGTCAGCAATGGTTCTTTTACATGAACCTCTCAGCATAGACAGTGAGAGACATGGCCGGCCTTTGATAACCCAGTTAGCTGCACTGGGGGGACAGTGCCAACCTTGGGGAGAGTGGGACTAGAATCCCCAACCCTAGGATCAGCGATCCAGCATCCTATACCACCAGGCCACCAGTACTGACACCCGCCTACTGTATAACTGCAAAATGTCAATGCTGTATAGTGTTCATTTCTACAGTAGAACTGGAACAGAGGCCCATTGAAACCATTCTGGCAGCACTTTATTACCGCTCTTTATATTACTGGTGTGGGAATACGGCATTATCGCATTTGTGAGTCATCCGTTTATCAGTTTGTCTGTGAAAAAAATCCTGACCGCACCCATAAATGGATTTTCACCAAACTGTGTGGGGATGTTTCAATACTTGAGTCCCTGCATTTGTATCAAATATATCAGCACTCTATCTCCAAAAGTTTGTGACATAGAGTGCTGATATATTTGATACAAATGCAGATAGGTACAGTGTTACGATGGAACGCTAAATCAAAACCATGTAAGGACGAGATGATTATCTCTGATCTTGAGTGAAAGCTCAAACCCCGATCATATTAGAACCTTCATACCAGAAATTTCTTTTGGTTAATTTGGTTATATTCTGGTGCAATCATGAGCACATGGGTCATTAAAACCAGCCTTCTATATTATTACCCTTCCGTGTGGAGAAGGTAACTCTTCAAAGGCGTTCTGTCGGAGCATGTCATGCGTGAGAAGTATGTGTGAGAAGTATGTCATATAAGACCCATGGTGTGTTCTAACCAGAATCCAGATCATTCATCTCATATCCAACATCTCCAACGTCTTTGTTTTCCAGCTCTGCTTTCTCACCCTCTCAAATGCATTCATGTTTAATTACATGGCAGTAAATTCATCATCTGTCTAGCCATTGATTTCTCATCCCTCAATATATCTATCTGTTTTTCTGGGTTGACTGCATCTCTTTTATTTTAATTCACGAGTCCTTAGTTTCTCAGGTCACTTAATTTTTGCATCATGTCCTTCTTAAATTAGAAATCTAATCTATATAACACGTAGGCATCTCTGTCTCTCTCTCTCTCTCTCTCTCTCTCTCTCTCTCTCTCTCTCTCTCTCTCTCTCGCTCTCTGTCTATGAGTTTATGGAGACACTGAGCTTGTCAGGCCCCATCGCTCGGCTGTTCTAAGTCAGCGGCGATTTGATTTAGCACCCTTTCCAGTATGCTACATTAGAGAGAGGCCCATGTGCTAATGGCATCCACCTCCACAGAGAAAAGGAGGAGAGAGACGAAGGGTAAAAAAGAAAGGAGTGATTTCTCAGGGCCTCCTTGGCAGATGTTGGGCCCTAAGTGCCTTTGACTCATTGACTCAGAGACTGTTTATCAGCTTAAGACAATCCATTGCATACGATCATTAGTCCTAATGAAGCACTAAAACGTGCCTGACGGATGGTGACATTGCCTCTTACAAACACCCCACTCAGCCCCAGCACCACCACCACCACCACCACCACCATCACCACCCCTACGGCCGGCCCTCATTCGTCTGGAGAGCGAGAGCGGAGACACAGTCCAAAGTGACAGCAAATGGAGAAGGATGGCTGTTTTGCATTACCATTACTCTTGCCTTTGTTTCCGTGTCTGAGCTTTGTTCAATCAAAGTTGTGTTAAATTTGATTTTTTTTTTTTTCACCCCTCCTCCCCGTTCCCTTTTTTTTTTTCCTCCCTAAGGTTCCCTATATCAGAAGTCCTCTGAACCAAAAGGCAAGAGTGATGATTATGGATATTCATGTGAGTTTTGATTAGATTTTTTTTCCCTTTTCACCTACTGTATATTTACTCATATTTTTTTACTCATTTTTCTCTGAATGTTTCATCCACTTCCCTTCACCTCACCTTTACTTTTGCATTTGTTTCATCCACTGAATGTTTTGAAAGAGTGATAGAATTCTCCAGTCTCTCTCTCTCTCTCTCTCTCTCTCTCTCTCTCTCTCTCTCTCGCTCTCTCTCTCTCTCTGTCTCTCTCTCTCTCTCTCTCTCTCTCGCCCGCCCGGGGGCAGCGGTTGCTGCACTGCGTGCCTCTTTCACACTCGGCTGCTGTGATCACTGGCTGAGGAAGACAAGCGCCGACTCTTTCACCATCCTCACGCGTACACACTTGAAACCCCCACCGCTCAATAACCCTATTGTGTGTGTGTGTGTGTGTGTGTGTGTGTGTGTGTGTGTGTGTGTGTGTGTGTGTGTTTCTTTTTCATTTTCAGACTCTATTATTTCTCTTTCTGACTCTACCTGCGATCACTCATGTTCAAAGAAATGTATTAATCTAAATGATACATTCGCTGGCCTCCTCCAAACCCTTTACCTCGCCGTCTTTGCCTCCTTTATCATCAGACGTGTGTGTGGAAGATTGCAGGGCGGAAGAGATGTATGTTAAATAAGTGCGGGGAGGTTTTGGAGCAAAGCCGCATTCAGATCATAATCTCTACACTTTCTCTTTCTCTCTCTCTCTTTCTCTCACTCACTTTTACTCTCTCCATCTTTTCCTCTCTCTCTCTCTCTCTCTCTCTCTCTCCCTCTCTCTCTGTTTGTTCCTCTTTCTCTTTGTCCAGCACTTTCTCTCTTTTTTCCTTATTCTCTCTCTCTCTCTCTCTCTCTCTCTCTCTTTCTCTCTGTCTTTCTCACTCCTTTTTCCTCTCTCCATCTTTTCCTCTCTCTCTCTCTCTCTCTCGCTCTCTCTGTTTGTTCCTCTTTCTCTCTTTTTTCCTTATCTCTTTCTCCAGCACTTTCTCTCTTTTCTCTCTCTCTCTCTCTCTCTCTCTCTCTCTCTCCCCTCTCTCTCTCTGTTTGTTCCTCTTTCTCTTTCTCCAACACTTTCTCTCTTTTCCTTATTCTCTCTCTCTCTCTCTCTCTCTCTTTCTCTCTATCTTTCTCTCACTCACTTTTACTCTCTCCATCTTTTCCTCTCTCTCTCTCTCTTCCTCTCTCTCTGTTTGTTCCTCTTTCTCTTTCTCCAGCACTTTCTCTCTCTTTTTCCTTATTCTCTCTCTCTCTCTCTCTCTCTCTCTCTTCCTCTCTCTCTGTTTGTTCCTCTTTCTCTTTCTCCAGCACTTTCTCTCTTTTTTCCTTATTCTCTCTCTCTCTCTCTCTTTCTCTCACTCATTTTTACTCTCCCCATCTTTTCCTCTCTCTCTCTCTCTCTCTCTCTCTCTCTCACTCTCTCTCTCTCTCCCCCTCTCTCTCTCTGTTTGTTCCTCTTTCTCTTTCTCCAGCACTTTCTCTCTTTTTTCCTTATTCTCTCTCTCTCTCTTTCTCTAACTCATTTTTACTCCCTCCATCTTTTCCTCCCTCTCTCTCACTCTCTCTCTCGCTCTCTCTCCCTCGCTCTCTCTGTTTGTTCCTCTTTCTCTTTCTCCAGCACTTTCTCTTTTTTCCTTATTCTCTCTCTCTCTCTCTTTCTCTCACTCATTTTTACTCCCTCCATCTTTTCCTCCCTCTCTCTCTCTCTCGCTCTCTCTCTCTCTCTCTCTCACCCCCTCTCTCTCTGTTTGTTCCTCTTTCTCTTTGTCCAGCACTTTCTCTCATTTTTCCTGATTCTCTCTCTCTCTCTCTCTCTCTCTCTCTCTCCCTCTCTCTCTCTCGGATTTGAGCTGCTTATAAATTCAGACATATTTGTTTAAAACACTTTGAGGTGTAATGGCTCACTAAAGGACTGCAGTTTTTTAATAACCCAAAACATTTTGGTGTTTAGCGCGTCATGGTGATGTCATGATTAGAACAGCTTCCTTACAGCAACAAGGTCCTAGGTTCCAGTCCCGAGCTCGGCGACGGTGTTTCTATGTGGAGTTTGCATGTTCTCGCCACGCTTGCGTGGGTTTCCTACGGATACTCTGGTTTCCTCCGACAGTTCAAAAACACGCACATCAGGCGAACTAGCCGTTCCAAATTGCCCCTCGGTGTGACTGTGAGTGTAAAAAAACTGTGCATGTGTTTGTCTTGTGATGGACTCATAAGGTGTTCAGGGTGTACCTTGCCTTGGCTCAGAGTTGGCTGAGATAGGCTCCAGGGTAAATCAGCTCAGGAAATGAATGAATGAATTTCATTGATCATTCTGGACTTCTCAAAAAAAGCTTATCCATAATTAATCAAGCCTGACTCGACTCTTCCTTCATTGTATAATCTCCAATGCATGTGTGGGACTCCTTAGACTTAAAATCTGGCAGATAATCAACACCCCCGCCGTCACCTCACTTCCACCAGCTTACTGAGATTATAGAGCGATCGATGCGATCGGTTCCTGTTGCAACCGTGGCCCGAATCACCAACGCGCCATGAATCAGGAACAGAAATGCACAAGCGACTTTATTGCTGCCATCACAGAGCTCGTTTCCAGATGACCCTCAGTGAAAGGATCACCATGGCGTACAGTTAATTCCATGCGTGTCTGATTGAGTCTATGACCACATAAGGGCCGGAGTTTGGTGTGAGCATAGAGGTCAGAGTCAAAAGGTTTAGAGGGCGAGACTGCCATTAGGAAAAGATTAATTCAGATTGTCACACAGATTAAAGCCAGCAAGGACCACTGGGAGGTTGACCTTCACATTGACATGTGTACATAAAGGTATACAGTATATTTAAAAACAGCCAATGATGTGATCTTCCTGACACACACACAGAATTTTGCATGAAAGTTGTAGCCCTTTTTATTCCCCAGTGGCATTTAATTATAACAGAATCCAAGCAGCCTTGAAAAGATTAAAAAAATAAAAGCCAAAAAAAAAAAAAAACAAGGCCGAGTAATAGAAGATGCAAGTGAGAGCTCTTGTTATTCACTCTGAATGTTAACCAAATGTATTCATCCTCTCACTCCACTACAGCGCAGATTTTTATTAAAGCTCCATGGCGAAGCACCATTAGGCATTTGCAGGAAGTATAGCGTACAGGACTATAAGTGTTTTTCTTTCAAGTGTATGATGAAGATCTGCAACAAAATTCGTGTTCGTTCCTTTAGATTCGACTTTTATGGATGCTACCACCACCTAGTGGTCATACATAGGACAACACATATAATTATCTCCACTGTTTTAAGTGCACAGCAAATTTATGCACTCCTCTGACACTTTCTGTTCTCTGAGAGACACGGACACGTGAATCCATTCAGCCGTTCTGTTTGCAA
>CM045743.1:26293939-26436439 GCA_024760905.1 Plotosus lineatus
TGGGTTACTGATCAGAAAATCGGTGGTTCAAGCCTCAGTACCAAGCTGCCACTGTTGTGGCTGAGAGAAAGCTCTGAATCCATCAGCTGTTCGGTTGGGTTAAGAAGATCGGTCTGGTAAGGGCGTCAGCCAAATATTAATAATATATTATAAAAATGCCCTCGCCAGCCAGGGGACTCGAACCCAGGACCTTCTTGATGTGAGGTGTTGTTTAAAGTTGTTAAATGATAATGTATTGTGATACATATTTTTTCTCAGCACTATTGCTATAGAAAACTCATCGACACTTTCTGACCAATCAGAATTGAAGTTGTTTTATGTATTTATTAAGCTTTTCAATTATGTTGCTGCATACCAGTCTTAGCTTCTCTTCTTCCTTTTAGCCGATCTCCTGACAGCACCACCTGACCTGACCTCAGCAGCAGCCATGTACCGTGGTCCTGTCTATGCCCTTCACGACGTGGCAGACAAAATCCCCATGACTAACTCTCCTCTACTCGACCCTCTGCCCAACCTAAAGATCAAAGTGTACAACTCGTCAGGCACAGTGACGCCGCAGGACGAGCTTTCCGACTTCACGTCCAAACTTTCTCCCAAGCTGGCGCACTCGCTCATTGACAGCGACACCATGGGACGACACACTCAAAGCCTAGTGCGCTCCCGAGACCCATCCTGCACTGCCTTCGGCTCCTTCAACTCCCTCGGAGGACATCTCATTGTTCCCAACTCAGGTGTGTAAGAGGTGGACAGAAAAATATCACACGAGAGTAAAATTCCTAAATAACGACTCAAACATGACAGCACCTGTTACCATACTGATGTTGATTATGTAATGGATAATATATATCAAGTTGGTGATTATAAGGAAATAAACCTTGAAAGAGTGGTCAAGACCATTATGGGTATCAAAGGGGTATGTATATCGTATCCTCCTGAAGGGGCTAGTCACATGGCTACTTGGAAAGTATTCATTTTAAATCCATAATATTCGGTTAAAATTATTTTATTTTATTTTATTATATTGTGCTAATGGCATGCTGCCCATCAATGTTGCATTATTCTCAGCAAAAATATTTTATAAAGAAAAAACATGCCACTAAAATAGCATAACTGTCCAATCAGAATTGAGTATAACCAATGAGTGCAATAATTCTTAATAATAGAATTCAGACTTAACACTTATATAACAGAAATGTAAATATTTCAAGAATTTAAGGCTATTCTTAATTACCAGAATCATTAATAGTGAATTTTAATGTTTTGGAGCATCGACAAATATAAGTTAATTCCTGTTGTGTTTTACATTATAGAGGTACTGGACGATATAATAATAATAATAATAATAATAATAATATGTATTTAAGTTCTGATACTGGAGACTCCATCCAAAAAAGGTGAAAGGATTTAATATGAATGTAAGTAATAATTACAAACATCTGATTTCAGTGATTTCAGTTCAATCTTCTTCTTTTCCTTTCGACTGTTCCCTTCAGGGGTCGCCACAGCGAATCATCTGCCTCCATCTCACCCTATCCTCTGCATCTTCTTCTTTTACACCAACTGCCTTCATGTCCTCCTTCAAGTACAGAACTAGGAATCGTTATTTTCTGTTTAGTCTAGACAAGTAAATTTGGCGTAGCCTAGCCTAGGCTAGCACAGAGACAAGCTAATTCGACTTAACTCGTTTTTCGACTTAAGTCGTCTCTCCTGGAACCAATTAACGACGTTGGGTGAGGTATACCTGTATATATAATGTAGCATGCTGCATCTACATAGTACAGACAAACAGCAGTGTAAAAGTTAATACAACAAGGCAAAAAAAAAACCCCAAACTTAAATTATTGTGTAAAATTAAATTACAAACTGAAAAAAAAAAAAATCTAATTTTACTTTGTTTTTCTGGAGTGTTCGTTTAGCATATACGTAAATTTTGAGTAAGGTAAAAAGGGAAGTTTAGTTTAGCTCTGGTCTGTAATGCCATGTTAGAAATTCTTATTCTTAAAGTATTGCCCTCCACCTTTCCTGTGCGGATGTGGCTGAAGCCTCACCCGCCTCTGTCATGGTTAAAATATATTAATGAATTAATTTTGTTTTAGTTTGCTTATGTTCTCATGTAGTACACAACGAAGCAACTATTCGCCGCAGGCTCGGTAGATGTTTCTGCATTTAATACTCCTCTCAATATCCCATCTCAGGGACTTTTTCCTGCCAGCCACCTCGCTTCAGTGCATAACCGTTGTGTTTTTGGGTTACTGTGACATAGTGAAGAAGTTAAATTCTATGACTTTGTAACTGTGTCCTCCATTTCCACCTCCTAGTGTGAATGTTTATGTTTTAAGGTTGATTACGAGGGCAACTTCTGCTTCTGGAGCACATCTTGAAATGATCCCGTAGCATGTAGCATAAATGTGAGTGTCAGCACTTACAGTCTGGATGGCGGTGCTGCCAGCTACTGATTGATGCTAAACGGCTTAATGAAGAGCAGGCTGCGCTGGGTGCTGCTGACGGAGAGGCTCTATACGACTCACAGCCAGGCCTATAAACACAGATTACAGGCAGCAATTTAATGAAACATTGCCAGCGTCTACAAAGAGTCTTCAGGACGTCAGGAGATTGTGAACCTCGCTTCACCGCCGTGCCGGCTTCAAAGACAGCTGATCGATTTAGGGCCGTAGTCCCATTCTGACACTCATATAGGCATGTGTAAAGAAAAATGAGCTGCTGTGTGTACACACACTCTGCCTGAGGTGCTATTTATCAAGGCTTACACCAGTCAAATACAAGCCAGTGAGTGGAAGGGTGCCAGGGATCACTGTAAGCCTTGCGCGGGGTGAGAACCCTGTCAGTGCCAGCATATAAGCAATATTTGTGAAAAGCGTGTGCCAGTTCATTGTCATTCATTCATCAATCATCTTTTACTATAGTTGTGTGCAAGCATGTCTTTCGGATATAAAATTTAACTATGACCTGATTTTCTTTCTGCTTACTTGTTTTTACTCACTGTCACTCACTCACTCCTGTGCCGGTTATGGGGAGGCTGGAGCCTAATTCAGCCAACACAGGGCAATGGACGGGTACACCCAGAACAGCTCGCCAGACCATTGCAGGGCAAACAAACACACATAGCCATGAACAATCACAGCATGGGGAGACTGGAGCCTAACTCAGCCAACATAGGGCAATGGCAGGGTACACCCAGAACAGCTCGCCAGACCATTGCAGGGCAAATAAACACACATAACCCTTTACAATTACAGCCATTTAGCCTAATGTGTGTGTCTTTGGACTGTGGAAGAAAACTGGAGTACCCGGTGGAAACTTAAGCCAGCAGATGGAGAACATGCAGACTCCAAATGGAAATGCACTCATGGAACCCGAGACTCAAACCAAAGACCCGTTTGCTATGAGGCAGACTTGCAATCCACTCTGCCACCATTCCACTTTTGCTTGCTTTATGTGTGAATAAACGCCATTCTGACATAAAGCTAATCTCGATCGAGCTGAACGAACTCAGCATGACAAAAACCTCCAATAAATACAACTTGGCCACTGCAGCACGTATGGGGCGCCATTACTTTTGTCTTAATTTGAGACTTCTTGTTCATGTTATTACCTTTGTTACAATTTTTCTATCAGAGGCAGATCTTTGTACTCTGTTCGATTTCTGGGGGTGATCTGGATCTGAATTCTATTATTATTTTTAAAGGATTCTTCTAATGTTGTGAGATTTTGACATTTTGGCTGACATGGGATTAAGGGGCTTGGCAGGGGTTTGCGCTCTCGGAGTGCTCTTGTTCTGTTTCTGTCTGTGATGAGAATGATTGTAGCTCCCCTCCTGTGTTCTGCGCCCTGCTGGACATGGCCTGATGGACACACAGCCTCATTATCTTATCGCGGCGCTCAGCTTGATGTCCCTCATTCTCTCCAGGTCAATAGTTCTGTGTTGTGTGTCCAGCTAAAGGCATACCGAATCCTCCACGTTTTACAGACAGCTCCCTTGAGAGAAGGACAGCAGCAGACCACCGCTCAAAGCCACTTAATGCAACATGTGCATGATAGGAAAGGATTAGAGTGCTCAACTGAAAGCCAGATCATTCCCATTTCAGTCAGTCCCCTAAAACAAGCCAGGATTGGAACGATGGTCATCGCTTGGATCTGTTCGTGGCATTTAAATATGAGTAATGTAGCTTAAATCCATCTGTTCCCAGCACGAGCAACATCCTCACTTACAAGGTTCTCTCAAGCACAGCGATCTGTGAATTGTTCACACCATGTGAAGCACATATGCAAAAAGATATATTTTTTCTCCTACATGCCTCCGAACCTTTACACACTGCATCAATGTACAGCTCCGCCAATGAATATTTCAGCAACGCACCAACTCCCGGTCTGGAGTGAACCGAAAAGCCTAACAAGTCCAGTCTCAGAGAGAGTTTTTACAGTTTCGGCTCGACCTGATAAATAAAACCAAAAAGTGTGTGTGTGTGTGTGTGTGTGTGTGTGTGTGTGTGTGTGTGTGTGTGTGTGTTGGGAAATCTGTGAAGCAGTTTTAATTTGATCACATCACGAAGTGTCAGAAAGCATATTAAATCTGTTTTGAATCTTCCAAATGGAGGACGTTTCTGGTTTCCAGTCATTTTGAGTGTATTTCCATGAAAAGTTCAGTAGAAGGACAGGAGGGGAAAAAAAGATCAATCCTCTCTGTGTGATGCTGTGTGTGAGCAGGAAACAGACAGCACTTTGCCAGAAAAAAAAAAAAAAATCAACTGTCTCTTCGGTGTCACATCCAAACCTGAACAGGGAATTTCCACATGGTGCTGGCTCTGTGCTGTGTGTGTGTGTGTGTGTGTGTGTGTGTGTGTGTGTGTGTGTGTGTGTAAGTGACATTGATGGGGCTTTGCTCTTTGCACTTTGCCTGGCGCCGTAGTGTGCACTGGCAGACACAAGGCCTGGCAGAGGGCAGTATGTGGCAGAGGTCACAGTTTGATGACAGTTGCTGTGTGTGTGTGTGTGTGTGTGTGTGTGTGTGTGTGTGTGTGTGTGTGTGTGTGTGTGTGTGTTTGTGTCTACCCACAGGTGTAAGCTTGTTGGTGCCAGCGGGTGCTATCCCTCAGGGACGAGTGTATGAGATGTACGTGACGGTGCACAGGAAGGAGACAATGAGGTAACGTCCCTCCGCAATCACACCACAAGCAAAGCACTCCCATAGATGCTGACATTCATCAGCGTGGCCGGACAGCATTGTGGGAAATCATCTAACACCCCCACTCCCCACCCTCCAGCCCTGCTCACCATGCTCCGCTCATTTTCCAATACCTCCTCCAGCTTGGCCCTGACAAAACAACATAATGAGAGCCGGAATCCAAGTTACTGTTTCCAGTAGCCGGATCTCAATAGTCTCTTGCAGGGCCGTTGAGGCTCATTACGACCCCAAAATGACCTGAAAGATTCTCTGCTCTCAAAGTGTGTTTCGAAAATGTAACTTGGTAAATTGAGCCAGTTTAAACAAGTTTGAGTTCGAAACAAACGATATAAATATCGAAAATAAATAAGTCACCACAACTTTATACATTTTTTTTTCCATATAAACCGCAAATTTACAAAAATTATTTTGTCACTGTAGTGTGAGTCAATCAAAATGCAGGAAAAAAAATGTTCAACCTTATCCTATTTGTTATTCTTCTATTCATATACATGTGCATGCAGAAAATTCAGATACTTCCTTCATATTATATTTTTGACAGGAAGGTTTTAGAAGTTGTAGTAAACAACATAATTCATTAATAAAAGTGTGAAGTAATTGTAAATAACATACATAACATTAATAATGACTTCAATTTCATTTATTTAAAAAAATACATTGACGACTCCATGTGTGTTGTATCTATTCAGCTAAATCTACTGCCTCATCTGAAAAGGCATTTCCTTTACCCTGGACAACCGGCGCATGCGATCACCGGAGCTTTGTGTCGACAAAATTAAACAGCATCACTTCTATTTCCAGCCAGTGTCGGGGTCATTTCTCACCGATCTCTTTAATTGATCAGGGAAAAATTGAACTGCTCCATAAAGTCTTTTCTAGCATATCCCAAAAACGTTCAGTCGGGTTAAGTTCAGGACTCTGGGGTGCCAATACATATGTAAAAATGATTCCTCGCGCCCCATGAACCACGCTTTCGTTATCTGAGTCCCCGTGCTATATCGTGCCACCAGGGAAGGAAAAGTCCAGTGATGTGACAGTAACCTGCTCATGCAGCACATTCAGCTCATCACCTGATTTAATTTTATACATGACATTACTGTTGCTTCGCCTCGACCGGACCAACTGGGGCAACATGCTGAGATCCAGGCAAAAGGCTGTCCGAAAAAAAATAATTGGGGAATATTGTTGGCCGGGCAGTGTGGCCCGTCCATGAAAAACAATTTATTTCTTGTTACTGCCTTTGTTCATCTGTAACCGCTTAATCCTACTTAGCGTCACATGGAGGCTGGCACCCATCCCAGCCGACTCTGGGCGAAGACAGAGTACACCCTGGACAGCTCGACCAGGCCATCGCAGGGCGGAAACACGCTGACGGCTTTGCAAGCTACTCTTGTTGAAAGTCAGCAATGGTTCTTTTATATGAACCTCACACCACAGACAGTGAGAGACACGGCCGGTCTTTGATAACCCAGTTAGCTGCACTGGGGGGACGGTAACAACCCGTGGAGAGTGGGGCTTGAACCCCCCAACCTTAGAATCAGTGATCCAGCACCGCTACCACCAGGCCACCACTGCCTTCATGCCTTTGTTATGGGAGTTATAAGACCTTTATATATACAGCATTTAGCCGACGCCCTTATCCAGTGCGGCATATATTTTTATAGAGCTGGGCAGTTCAGGGTTAAGGGCCATGCTCACTGGCTGCTTGGCGGTACTAAGACTTAAACCCATGACGTTTGGATTCAGTAAGCCATAGCTTTAACCATTTAATCCACCACTGTCCCCAGGAGACAAGATGCTGCAAGAGACGCAACCGTCTTTTTTTTTCACAATAGATAGAAGTTATACATGTTTGCCATGCATCCTCCATCATTTTTGAGTAGAAAAGCTGTTACCGCGGAAACGATAATACATCCAGAAGTGCTGGCACAGCTTTTTTTATAATAACATCAACAGAATTAATCAAGAACTGTTATGAGCTTGTATATAGAAGAGGACAGTTAACGTCTGCTTAACAAGTGTGCAAGGAGGCTCATGCCTTTAACCATCTGAGATTCATGCAAGTGCATCTGTGTGTGTGTGTGTGTGTGTGTGTGTGTGTGTGTGTGTGTGTGTGTGTGTATAGACCTTCAGTGGATGACACTCAGACCGTTCTGAGCCCGGTGGTGAGCTGTGGACCTCCAGGAGCTCTTCTTACCCGGCCAGTCATCATCACCATGCACCACTGTGCTGAAGCCGACAACGATGATTGGCTGATTCAGCTGAGAAGCCAGTCACAGCACGCCCAATGGGAGGTGAGCATGAGTGACTCTGGGTGGGTTCAGGCTCATTCATTTATGAACTCTGGGATATGAACCAGCCAACGATTGAGGCGAGCACAGCACAGGGTGAAATATTTAAAGAGCGTATCCTGTTTTGAAACGAGCCTTTACAGCTTGATTCGGCGAGGGACGTGTTCAGTGCTCAAGCAGGCATGTGTTTGCAAACCATGAAACATGTGCTGCTGCTAGATAGCATGGCGACACACAACACCTGGTGGCTTTCTATGGAAAAAAATTAGAGCAAACCAAAAAAAAAAAAAAAAAGGAGTTTGTTCGCATCATGCTGGGCAAGTCTGAGTAAACAGAGCCCAGAGTTAATTAGATGGCAAAGAACAGTGTGTTATCAGGCAGCCGGTATCCGTGCCTTCATTTGCTTCTCTGTACATCACACTCCAGGCCTCAGAGAGGAAAAGATGGGCTTCTTTTTTTTTTTTTTCACGATGGCTCGTGAGCTGCTGATAGCGCTGGAGAAGTTATCTCGAGTTATCTGAGCACAGGACCAGCGGCATAGCTGTGAACAAAGCACCCGGTTACTGCCCTTTATTGTTATCACACGTGAACACAACACCAGCACTCTAATTACCTCTGCATCAAGCATCAAGCATCAGCCCAGGCAAGAGCTGCCCTCTTTTTCTTTCTTTCTTTCTCTCTCTCTCTCTCTCTCTCTCTCTCTTTCTCTCCCTCTCCCCCTCTCCCCCTCTCTCTCTCTCTCTCTCTCTCTCAGTCCCTCTCTCTCTCTCTCTCTCTCTCTCTCTCTCTGTCTCTCTCTCTCTCTCTCTCTGTCTCTCTCTCAGTCTCTCTCTCTCTCTCTCTCCCCCTGTCAGTGTCTCTCTCTGTCTCTCTCTCAGTCCCTCTCTTGTCTCTCTCTCCCTCTCTCTCAGTCCACCCCTTCTCCCGGTCTCTCTTAAACACACACACACATACACATGATTATGATCTTTGCATTAAGTTAGAAATGAAACATCTGGGGGTGGGTCGCTATAGGAAAATTAACAACAGGTGGGTGTGATGACGTTGAGCCAGTCTAACTATCTGAAACTGGATTAGTGCTCAGTAAAAGCAGCGGCATGAGTATTGAATCCCTCAGAACCCAAAAAGATGTATTTAGAGTTATATTCGGTCGGTTAAAAGTTACATTTAATTCAATTTAGAGTTACACTTGAGTGCATTTAAAGCTACGTTTGAATAAACTCAGAGTTACATGTGAAGTTATATTTGAGTTCATTTAGAGTTACGTTTCGAGTTACATTTGAGTCCATTTAGAGTTGTGGTGTTCATTTGTTGTGTGGGCCGGTGCTGTAGTGGTTAGGGTGCTGAGCTCATGATCAAGAGGGATGTGAGCCCAAATCCCCATTAGACCCCCACCCTGATAAGACCCCCTGTGTAAGCTCTTAAGGTTGTGCCTCCCAGTATAAATGCAGGAGTTGAACTCCTATTGGCTTCATGCTACACAAATGAGAGGTAAGCTTCGGCCTGATGAGACAATCGGCTGGGGTGTAAAAAGCCCAACGGAATTACATCACCATTTAACGTTACCATTTTGTGCAATTAGGACACACTGGAGTCAGTTTAGTTACATTTGAGTCAATTTGGAGCTATAACTGAGTGTATTTCAAGTTACATTTGAGTCCACTCAGCGTTACGTATGGAATTACATTTGAGTTCATTTAGAGTTAGATTGAGTCCATTTAGAGTTACCTTTAATTACATTAAATTAATACATAGGAGTCCATTTAAAGTTACTTGGGGCAGTGGTGGCCTGGTGGTATAGGATGCTGGATCGCTGATCCTAAGGTTGGGGGTTCGAGTCCCACTCTCCAGAAGATTGTCACTGTCCCCCCCAGTGCAGCTAACTGGGTTATCAAAGGCCGGCCATGTCTCTCACTGTCTATGGTGAGAGGTTCATGTAAAAGAACCATTGCTGACTTTGGTAAAGAGTAGCTGCAAAGCCGTCAGCGTGTTTCTGTCCCTTGCTAAAGGGTTGTGTCAGGAAGGGCATCCGACGTAAAAACCTCTGCCAAATCAAACATGTGATTCATTCGCTGTGGCGACCCCTGAGAAAGGGAAAAATCCAAAAGGAAAAGAAGAGAGAAGAGTCCATTTAAAGTTACATTTCAGTCCACTTAGAGCTACTTTATTTGTAAAAAAAATAATAATTTCTTGAAGTTGAAATCACGGTGTTGCAAAATGGGTTTCTGTAACAGAAAATTGTGCCCTTGATATATACAGTAATTAGAAATTTATACCAGGTAACTATCATATACTGTGAAACTTCCAAGCCGTCATGTACAGTATACTACTTAATGTTTTTTTTTATCAGGATGAGTGCTCAGTACTAAGTTTTGAAGCCGACAATTAAAGAATTTAAACCCTGCTGTAGTAAAAAAATTTATGATGAGACATTCTAGCGTTGTATCTCGACGTGCTCTAAATTAGCATGTTGAAGTTTCTTTCACAGAAACTGATTCACTAAATAACAGTCTCATTTTTTTCGTCCAGTGTGACAGTGTCATCGATGTCACAAATCCAGAGCTGGAGCAAATCATGTGCAAACACGGCCAATCTTTTTTGGATCGCTCCAAGCAGCTGTCAAAATTCTCCGCTTTGGCTTCGATGTGCATTCGCATTCATCTCCCTGCAGAGTCATGCGGCTTTTGAGCTGTTTAGCAGCAGTCTGTGACCTTGTCTCATCTTATCAAACATAAAACACTCTTGGGTGGTCATAAGAAAAAAAAACTAGCAAGGCTTGGATGCTGGGGGGAAGAAAAGTATAAAAGGGCACATCACCACAAAGGCAGGGAGCTGTTTTCCTCCGACAAGATGTGTTTAAGCACTGATGGAAAAGAAACATATTTTTACAGCTAAAAAAAAAAGAAACAATGTGGGAACTGTTCCAGGAACCCTGTTGCTGAGAGACAGATGCTCTTTATAGTTTCCCAATATAGTTAAAGATTTTTCATGATGTGGTACACACACACACACACACACACACACACACACACACAAAATTTAAATTAGTTTTCAAGGCGAGATACCGGAGGTGAAAAGGGTCATTAAAAAAAATCTCACTCTGAATCTTTACCAGTCCATTGGTGGTAAACGTTTTTATGCAAATGAAGCTCTGTCTAATTAAATATGCACACATTTGCATAATTTATAAAACCAAAAACCTACTCATTTGGATGGTATTAATTTCACAGTGAACACCCTCGCAGTGTGGAAATCAGATGAAGTCAGAACTGTTTGTTGAAGTTTAGCTCGATCTCACATTCTGGAAATTATGGATCAATATAAACCAAACATTTTGGGATGTCAACATTAGTCTGCTTGCTTTCCTGAAGATTCGTTTGTATGCGATGTTTTACCTTCGGCTACTTAACCTTGGAATATATTATGTTGGACCATCAAAGTTTTTGAGATTTCTGTGAGAGGCATATATCATGATTGTGTTTAGCTGCTTGTGAGCCCATCTATGATAATGTAAGTTAAGAGGCAGCATAGTGAGTGAGTGATACAGTGTTTAGCACATCTGCCTCACAGCAAAAAGGTCTTGGGTTTAATTCCTGGGCTTGAACATTTCTGTGCAGCGTTTGCATGATCTGTCTGTGCTTGCATGAGATTCCCTCAGGTGCTACGGTTTCCTCCCACAGTCCAAAAACATGAGCAGTAATGAAACTGGCTGTTTTAAATCAGTCCAAAGTGTGGGTGTGAGTGTTGTGACTGACCGGCAGATAGAAAGAGATGAGCCGCTCTTTTCTGCATTCCGTGAACATGTACTTCATAGCAGACGGCCATCATAACCAGTGCGTGTGTCACAGTGACTTCATTACAGTAGCACGCATGTTGCAATGGCCTAACATCACAACCACTGTAGCATCTGTCCGCTGCCTCACACCTCCCTCCATACAAGAAAAGCTGGAAGTCCTGACAACTTTTAGGAAGATAACCTTATGTGAAACAAGCGATAATTTACATTCTGTGAATATGAACTATTGTACCCGGTTTTTATAGCAAACTAGTATAAATAATTTAAACAAGAAATGATCCTTCATTAATGAAGCTCTTGGAGGCGAGGGTGCCTCTTCTAATGAGAGAGCGCCTCTGAATATGCATTGTTGGCTTCCTCTGTGTGTTACAGCCAGATCATACTCCTGGAGGACTCGACTCCACGCTGTAGCAACCTTCCGTTCTTGCCCTTGATCTTGTGGGTTGTGGTCGGCGTACACTAGTATGGGTGTACCGGACGGTCGTCCAGTAGATTTTCTGGTGGATATTAAATTTCTTCGAGAAGAAGCAGACCGGATTCTCAAGGCCTTCCTTGTCTAGGCTGCTGCAGGATGGCACCTGCACCCAAGTTTCTGGCATCTATAGCCAGGCAGAAAGGTTTAGCAAAAAAAAATTTCGGGCGCTTGAAGAAAGGGTTGTGCGCATAGTAGGGATTTGGCATCATCGACGGTCCTCTGACAAGATTCAGACCAATCATACTTCTTGTCCTTCTTGAGTAAATCAGCTAATTGGGCGGTGGTGGCCGCAAAGTTCTTACAGAACTTTCTGTAGTAGCCCACCATGCCCAGGAATCTTAGGTCACATTTATTCTCAGGCACTGGGAAGTCCACAGTACTTTTTTTTTTCACTGTGATAGGGGCTGTTCGCCCATGGCGCACAATTTAGAACAGGTATGTCACACTAGGGCTGGCCAAACTTGCTCTTGGCCAGGTTGATTATTAGGTTGGTGACTAGTAGCCGAAGATAAACCTCCCTTAGATGAGACAGATGGGTGTGCCAGGTGTTTCTGTAGATTACAATGCCGTAGATGTAGACCCCGATGCCTTCAAGACCTGCCAGGCACTGGTTCATTATTTTCTTGAAAGTGGTTGGTGAGTGCTTCATGCTGAAGGGCATAACCTTGTACTGATAGAGGCTGCTTGGAGTGACAAAAGTCAATATCTCCTTGACTCTCTCCTTGAGTGGGACTCACCAAGATCCTTTCAGCAGGTCACACTTCTGGCGTGCTTCTCCTTGCCAATTTTGACTATGCGGTCATCAATCCTTGGAAAGGGGTACTAATCGTTTTTTATTGGGGCATTCACGTTCCGATAATCAGTGCCGAATCTGAGTGAGTCATCTGGCTTGAGGACTGAGACGCATTGCAATGCCCAGTTACTTAGGCTTGGTTCGATGAGGCCGTGCTCCAGCATGTAAGACACTTTCCTTTGCACCAATACAGCTTTTGGTGGGTTGATCCAATGTGGGTGCTGCTTGATTCGTTTTGCACTTTCGGCGTCATGTTGGGTGATGTGGTTCTTGTTGGGGACATCAGGGAACAGGGTTATGAAATCCAGCAACAGGTCAATTAGTTGGCATCTGGGCTCAGGAGGCAAGTGGTCTAGTTTCTTTTGTATATCCAACAGGATGTCAGAGTTGTTCAGTGGAGGCGTTCTCCAATTCAGTATCAGGGTTTCATCTTACACTGAGGATCCTTCAGGTTTTCCTTGCCAAGTTTGCATGTACGACATGGCCTTTCCTTAATTTGACACAGTCCAAGAGACTGACATATTGTAGCCATCTTTCCTTGAAGAGCTTCAGCCCAAACATTAGCTCAAAGGGGCTGAACCCTAATGATTCTTGCACCGACTCTGGTGGCGAACAGTGATGGGACCCCTTGGTCTCAGCATTTCTCATTTTCCAAACAGTACCTTCTGATCATGTTTTTAGGGTTTAGTGGAACCTTTCCAGGGCTCCTTAAGTTTCTGGATATGTGCTTGATGTTGTTTGTTTAATTCCAAATTCATAAGTCAAAGTCTGGAAGATGCCTGACATGAAGTTTAACCCTTGGTCGAATCGGATTTCCTTTGCTAGACCAAACAGTGTGAAGAAGTTGATTGTACTATTATGGGTTTGGGTGTTCTTCAAGGGAATTGCCTCGGGAAACCATGTGGATAGGCACATAATGGTTATTAAGTACTGATTACCGGACTTGGTTTTGGGTAAGGGTCTGACACGGTCGATGATGACCCGACTAAATGTCTCTTTAAAGTTTGGTATGGGCCTTAGAGGTGTAGCAGGAATCTTCTGGTTTGGTATCCTGACCATCTGGCAGGTGTAGGTTCATAAAAAATATGATATGTCTTTTGAGCTTTGGCCAGTAGAAGTGTCTTTTGATCCTGTCGTAAGTCTTGCTTATGCCTCAATGTCCTCCGAGAGAGCGCTCTTGTGCAATTTCTAAGATCTGGAAGATCTCGAACAGTCTTTGGAAGCTGGGACATCTCAAAGTCTCCACTTCCTCATTAGGACTCCGTGCTTTAGAAAATAGCCAACAGGAGCTTTAGCCAACTTCTCTTCCGGGAGGGCAGCGTCAAAGAGAAGCTTTAAATCGGGACCATTCTTCTATTCCTGTATCAGTCTCTTTTTTGACAAAGACATATCTGGTTTGGATGTAGGTGACATCTTGTCTGCCTTATCTTGGTATTCATTAGGGTCTGCAAATATCTGTGATAAATCCATGTCATCTTCAGAATCGGCTCTTTTTCTTGGCCAGTGCTCACATCATTGGGCAAGAAGGAAGCATTTATTCATTCATTTTCTGTAACCACTTAATCCTAAATTAGGGTCACAGGCAGGCTGGCGTCCATCCCAGCCAACTCTGGGTAAGGGCACAGTACACCCTGGACAGCTCGCCAGGCCATCACAGGGTGGAAATGTGCTGACGACTATCTAGACTACTCTTGTTGAAAGTCAGCAGTGGCTCTTTTACATGCCTCCCACTACAGACAGTGAAATACATGGCCGCCAGGCCTTTGAGAACCCAGTTAAATATACTGGGGGGACAGTGACAACCTTAGGATCAGTGATCCAGCACCTTTAGCACCAGGCCACCACTTCCTGGTGAGAAGGAAGCACTTCCTGCTTACCTTCTCTGACATTGTCATCCTTTGATGATGGCATTCATTTATCGCCTTAGGGCCTAGCGTTGGTCCTCTGACAACATTTGGCTGCCAAAGGAAGTCAGATGCCCTCTACGACTAGATGTGGCATTGCAGCAACCATCATGGGACCTGATACAAAATTCGATATCAAGTAAATATTATATAAGGGGGCTGTGATGAAACCACCCTCAAACCTTTGCAACATTGAGAACTCACCAGTGGCTGAGATTGAGTCCAGAGGTAGCTCCCCTCTAGTAACACAGACTGAGCTGCCTTCAGTGTCACCTAAGATCCTAATAGGTACAGCCTTGGTCCCGCCAACCAACGATACTGTGCCCATGGATACGTATGGTGCATATTCCTTCCTAATGTTGGATTGAGCTCTTGTATTAATTCCATACGGCCTTTTTTTTTCCCTTTAGAGCATAACAATCGTTCATCACATGGCCATATTTTTTTTTACCATATTGGAATACAGAACTTCATTTGATCTGTTTCCTCTCTAGTTTCCTTTCCTGGATGCGAGGCTTTCTATAATTACTGGAAAACTCAGGTTTCCATTTGAAATTAGGCTTCGGCTTTTTCGTGATCATCGGGTGTCTTGATAAAGACCTTCTTTTGCCTGATGGTAAAGCCATCAGCAAGCACAGTCACGTCCCTTAGCACTTTGACATTCTGTTTGCTCAGGTAGGCTTCGAGGTCCTCAGAGATTTTTTTATTTTTTTAAAGTCCTCAAGCTGAAGCTTCTTAAGTTTATAGAGTGTCAGCACCGCTAGACCTGCACCACACCATGAAAAGTTCTTTCTTCTGATGGCCAAGTTGTACATAGCTCTCACCCTCCAATTTAGGATGGTTCATAAACTTTTTCCCTGTCAACATGCTTCGTACTAGGGACGGCCACTGGTCGTGGAGCCAATCATAATCTTCAGCTGTGTTTTCTAATTCAATAAAGAATTAATCGATGACGTCTTTGTTAAATACAGGTAGTAAGGCCCTACCTCCACCAAGGTTGAATCTGAGCAGCCAGATGCAAACACTCAGCAGCTCAGTTAAGGTGGTCCCTCACTCTTGGGTAAATGTTGATCGATAAGCCTCAATAAAGACTTCGGGCAGCTAAGATCGTCACAGGTCAATGATGTCCAATGGTCCTTTAATCAGGATCACCGGATCCTCGATAAGTCCCGAATTTATGTAACGGACCAGCAGGTGAAGCACTGGATTAATATAAAGGAGGCAAACTTTGTTAATTTAGCAATTTATTCAGATAGATACACAGAGGTCAGTAATGGATCGTAATGTCTCAGTTGTCTGGGGTCTAATGTGGTCCAATGCATAAGGGTTGAGGAGGTACAGAGCCCTCCTCTCTGATATACTCTTTTCTGTATCATGGTGAACATGTACTTCATAGCAGACGGCCATCAAAACCGGCGCGCATCACAGTGACTTCATCCCAGCCTGTGCGCATGTCACATCATAACCACTGCAGCCTCTGTCCGCTACATTACAGTGTGACTGTGAGTGTGGGGGCAACCATAGCATAATGGTAGGTGACTTGGGGACCAAAAAGTTGCTTGTTCGATTCCCAAACCAGCAGGATAAATGTGTGATGGTGGGGTAGTGAGCTCCACCTTCTTTTCCTCCACGTTCATGGCTGAAGTGCCCTTGAGAGCCTAACTCCCAGGTGCTCCCAGGGCACCGCCCTCAGTGTGTATGGCAGCCCACTGCTTCAAAAGTGTGTGTGTGTGTGTGTGTGCACGAGCTCACTGTTTACATGTGTGTGTGTGTGTGTGTGTGTGTGTGTGTGTGTGTGTGCGCTCCCTTTGGATGGGTTAAATGCAGAGGCAATAATTTCCCTTGCAGGATTAATACGGTACAAGAAAAAAAAAGAATGGTTGTGCATGTGTGGCCCTGCGATGGACTGGCAAGCTGTCTGGGATGTATCCAAACTTCACCCAAAACTGGTAGAGATGTGTGCCAGGCTAGCCATGACCTAAATAGAATTGTCTTAGAAAAGGAATGAATAAATGTAGGTTATGCTGCAGGGTTGGTCCAATGGTGTAGTGGTTAGGGTGCTGTGTTCATGATCAGGAGGTTGTAAGTTCGAATCCCACTGAGACCCTCACTGTGCTAAGACCCCTGGGCAAGGTCTCAACCACAAGTGTGCCTCTGTTCACCCAGCAGTATAAATGATACCAGTAAAAATATACTGTGAAGGTAACCTGCGATTGACTAGCGTCCCATACAGGAGGAGTTCAACTCCTGGTCACTTCACGCTACAGAAACCGGGGATAAGTACCGACCTGATGAGCCACTAGGCTCGGGTGTAAAAACCCCACAGACTTACTTACCTTACCTTATGCTGCAGGGTAGGTTGCCAGCTCTTACCCTAACCTTTGTATTTAGCCAGGCTTGGGACCAGCATGCACACAATGTTGCCACAAGGGGAATTGTGTAAGTCTTTGAACTGAGGAAAGAAACTAGAGTCTTCTTCTTCTTCTTCTTCTTTTCCTTTCGGCTGCTCCCTTCAGGGGTCGCCACAGCAAATCATCCGCCTCCATCTCACCCTGTCCTCTGCATCTTCTTTTTTGACTCCAACGACCTTCATGTCTTCCTTCACCACATCCATAAATCTCTTCTTTGGTCTTCCTCTAGGCCTTCTGCCTGGTAGTTCCAACCTCAGCATCCTACTGCCAATATACTCACTATCCCTCCTCTGTACATGTCCAAACCATCTCAATCTAGCCTCTCTGACTTTGTCTCCAAAACATCTTACATGGGCTGTCCCTCTGATATACTCATTTACACAGAGGAATCCCAGGCTAGAAGAATCACCCTTGCTGTCAATGGGGCTTGAACCCAGAACCATTTTGACTGTGATGAAAGGCTGCCAACCTCTACATTACCGATCCTTGTCCTTATAGACTGCCAAAAAATGTTTTTTTAAAATGTATATATATTTAGGAATATGTTAATTTTTAAAAATATATATATATATATATATATATTATTTTAAAAACAGAATTATACTTGGGGAACTTATTTATTCAGTTATATACCCCATATGTATATATATATATATATATATATATATATATATATATATATATATATATATATACACATATACTAGTCCTTCTCAAAAAATTAGCAAATGGTGATAAGTTCATTATTTTCTGGAAATTAAACTTTCATATATTTTAGATTCATTGCACACCAACTGAAATATTTCAGGTCTTTTATTGTTATAATACTGATGATTCTGGCATACAGCTCATGAAAACCCAAAATTCCTATCTCAAAAAATTAGCATATTTCATCTGACCAATAAAAAAGTGCTTCTAAGACAAAAAAAGTCAACCTTCAAATAATTATGTTCAGTTATGCACTCAATACTTGGTCAGGAATTCTTTTGCAGAAATGACTGCTTCAATGCAGCGTGGCATGGAGGCAATCAGCCTGTGGCACTGCTGAGGTGTTACGGAGGCCCAGGATGCTTCGATAGCGGCCTTAAGCTCATCCACAGTGTTGGGTCTGGTGTCTCTCAACTTTCTCTTCACAATATCCCACAGATTCTCTATGGGGTTCAGGTCAGGAGAGTTGGCAGTCCAATTGAGCACAGTAATACCATGGTCAGTAAACTATTCACCAGTGGTTTTGGCACTGTGAGCAGGTGCCAGGTCGTGCTGAAAAATTAAAATCTTCATCTCCATAAAGCTTTTCAGCAGATGGAAGCATGAAGTGCTCCAAAATCTCCTGATAGCTAGCTGCATTGACCCTGCCCTTGATAAAACACAGTGGACCAACACCAGCAGCTGACATGGCACCCCAGACCATCACTGACTGTGGGTACTTGACACTGGACTTCAGGCATTTTGGCATTTCCTTCTCCCCAGTCTTCCTCCACACTCTGGCACCTTGATTTCCAAATGATATGCAAAATTTGCTTTCATCCAAAAAAAGTACTTTGGACCACTGAGCAACAGTCCAGTGCTGCTTCTCTGTAGCCCAGGTCAGGCACTTCTGCCACTGTTTCTGGTTCAAAAGTGGCTTGACCTGGGGAATGCAGCACCTGTAGCCCATTTCCTGCACACGCCTGTGCACAGTGGCTCTGGATGTTTCTACTCCAGACCCAGTCCACTGCTTCCACAGGTCCCCCAAGGTCTGGAATTGGCCCTTCTTTCACTTTTTCCCTCCCACAGACGTCCCACTGAGGTGCCTTGATACAGCACTCTGGGAACAGCCTATTCGCTCAGAGATTTCTTTGTGTGTCTTACCCTCTTGCTTGAGGGTGTCAATGACGGTTTTGAGTAATGAACCAGGCTGGGAGTTTTTAAAGGCCTCAGGAATCTTTTGCAGGTGTTTAGAGTTAATTGGTTGATTCAGATGATGAGGTTAATAGCTCGTTTAGAGTACCTGAACATGATATGCTAATTTTTTGAGATAGGAATTTGGGGTTTTCATGAGCTATATGCAAAAATCATCAGTATTAAAACAATAAAAGACCTGAAATATTTCAGTTGGTATGCAATGAATGTAAAATATATGAAAGTTTAATTTTTATCAGTACATTACAGAAAATAATGACCTTTATCACAATATGCTAATTTTTTGAGAAGGACTAGTATATATGCTCAAGGGCCCAGCAGTTGCAGCTTTGATTGGGTGATAACAGTGCCAACAGTTATCAACATATTGAGACACCTTTTAGAATAAAAACTTTCTTCGAATTACATTTATTCAGAAGAAATGAGAAACTTGTTCATTCTTTTATTTATTTATAAATCTTAATCCTATTAGTGTCACAGGAAAGATGACGCCTATCTCAGCTAACTCTAGGCCATGGCAGGGTACACTATCCATCGCAAGGTCAACACAGACTATTTGCAATCACTTTCACACTTCGGTGAAATTTGGGGCAGCCACTTAACCTAAATATGTATATCTTTGAACTGTGAGAGGAAACAGCGTACCCAGAGGAAACCCACACAAGTACAGAGAGAACATGCAAACTGCACATAGAAATATCCTTGCAAAGCCCTAGACTTGAACCCAGGGCCTTTTTGCTCTGAAGCTGACATGCTTACCACACTGCGTCATCATACTGCCTTAAAGGAGGTGAGGAAACAAATGCCTTGTTGATGTGACATGGTCAGAATCCAAACAGGAAGTGTACGATTATCCATGTGACCACTTCATGGTGAGCGGAAAAGCCACATCAGGTTTGGTTTCTGTCAGCCAGGAATGAGAATTTGATGTTACAGTGGGCTCTTCACAGAACCTTTAATCCAGTGAGAAAAACATGGTGTACAGTAATGTTGGTCAGAAATAAACACAAGGGAGGGATGGAGGTGACAAAGCAGGACAAGAGAGGGCGGTGTGCAATAAAGGAAAGGAGAGAAGAAGAATGGAAGAGTCACTGGGGAGAAAGTGATTAAGGGCAGAGCTCAGATGGAGGAGAGAGAGGGTTGAGAAGCTCGGTCTGGAGGGACCGCTGTTGCACTCGCTCCACTGAGCAGCAGATTACTCACTCCACAAAGTCCATTTCTCTCTCGACGCCATAAATCGTGCATGCGCTCTATCATTCTTAAACACGCCTGATTCTGCATAACAGCTCACCCTGACACTGCAGAGACACCACCCATTTTTCTTTTTCCTGTTTTATGAATAGGCAGACATCATGGTGGTGTGACGTTGATGGATGTCGATGTTGTGGCACACTAAAACCAAATGTGCATTTCAACACATTAAAGAAATAGCTATTGATTCGCTCTCAGAGCGAAGGATATCCGACAGTGGCAGGGGGCGAGTTGAGCTGGAGTTCATGGCTGCAGTTTGTTTTGGCGGTAAACATGCAGATTAAAAAAAACTTGCGTATGCTTCTCATGATCGTAGGTATGAGGGATATGTCTGACTCCCATCATGCATTGCTGAACGATTGACAGAAATATTCGTTTGTGCAAAGCTGTTTTTAATGGACAAAATTTCCAGTCGACAATTAAAGAATAAAAAGTGCATTTTCAACTTCTTTCTAACGCTTTTATTTATTTTTTTTATTTCAATGAGTCTCGTGATGGATTGACTCAGGGCTTGGGTAAATAAATCAGTTCTGGAAGGCATTAGCCCAGTTTCCCTGTGCTGTTTCCTCATTATCTCGCTAACCCGATGCAATCTGCTGCTCCCCCAGGACCCGTTACAGAGGCTAATGACAGTCATAATGCTGCTGTTTAATGGCCAAGCCGACAATAAAGTATTTTAATTCCTTTTCTCTGTCTCTCTCTCTCTCTCTCCCTCTCTCTCTCTCTCCTTCTCTCCTTCTCTTGCTCATAATGGGATGAAATTAATGACAGCGAGAAGCGCTGCAGAAGCACCCAAATTATAACTAATAGAGAGAAGAGGTTCGGCTTGAGATCCAACGTCGCAGACGGCCATAACGAAAGTCAGAAGCGAGAATGCGGAGATGAGCGTTTATTATAAGGGTTAACTGTGTGAGGTCTGAACTCGACAGCTGCTTTATAAATCAGTACAGTCTGGCATGTGGAACCACCACGCTTTCCAAAAGTAAAATACAAAATCACTCCAAGTTGTTCATATGCAAACAAGAAACAAGTTGTTGAGCTGAAAATGAAACTATTGGCCCAAAAAAAACCCAATTATATAATTAATTTAATTAAGTGAATGCTAAAATTCAGTCTTAATTGACTCAGATCCGTGTCAGTAGTTACTGGCTAGCGCGTAGCAAGAAGTCGCTGGCTCAACATTAGTGCCCTAAATAATGCTGAAAAATAACAAGAGGAAAAATGCCGGCTGGAAAAGTCAGCAGGATTGTGCAGGCACTATAATATCAGAATGTTTTAATCATGCTGAATGTGTTTCTGTATATGCTGATCTAATTTTAGTACATCTTTTAAAGTTTCCAAGCACCAATGCTAAGCAGAGACTGTGACTAATTTGTAGAATATCTGGCTTCTGTTTTCTACATCAAACCTGGATTGCAGTTGGATTCATTAACCCGTTAATCCCCGGCCTATAGACAGCCACCTCACAGCCCACCCATCACATTAACGTCTGTTCATTTCCAGCTAAGCCTCCTTCTGCGTCCATGTTCAAACAACAAAAACACTGACCAAACTGATACCCGAGATGAATCGGATATTGGAAGTGGAGGAGATGAGTAGTTGTGTGTGGGGGTTCTTCCCGCGATTGATTGGGTTTCCTCTGTTCCTACAATCCAAAGACATGCGCATTCGGTTAACTGGCTGCTCAAAATTGTTTGTAGGTGTGAGTGTAATTGAATGTGTCTGCTTCCCTGAGATGGTCTAGCAAGCCGATCAGGGTTTACCCCACCTGCGTCCAGTGTCAGTTGAGATAGGCACCCCTTGACCCTTATGCGCTCAAGCAGGTCATCATTACTTTGTTTGCGCAGTTGCATTTTACACCACTGATGGTTTGTTGTTTTTAATTCCGAGTTATACTTATGGTCTTATGTACAAGCTGCACCGGCATCACACACGTTAACAATGTTTCCCGTCTATTCACAGGACGTGGTGGTAGTTGGGGAGGAGAATTTCACGACACCCTGCTACATTCAGATGGACGAGGAGGCATGTCACATCCTGACTGAGACCCTGGGGACGTACTGTTTAGTGGGTCAGTCAGTGAGCGCAGCCACCACCAAGAGATTGAAGCTGGCCGTGTTCGGGCCTGTCACCTGCACCGCCCTCGAGTACAATATCCGCGTGTACTGCCTGGACGACACGCAGGACGCCCTCAAAGTGAGCATGACCCTCCTGAACACCTTTAACACAGCACAATGACACACGACCACTGTGCCATCATTAACAATCATCAAGCAGAATTAAAGATGTGATTATAGGTGTAGTCTGATAAAACCAGTCGTGAGTCATACATACGTGAGGACAACTATTACCTTGATTGTAAACACAGTCCTAACCACATCCATGCGCGGATTTTCGCCAAACTTGTAGAGCCACTACCCTACCGAAGACCAAGAATTATTTGATTTTGGAAAGTCAGGTACAAAGATCAAGGTCAGAGCAAGGTGACAAGGTTTTGGAGAAAACAATACAGATAGACATACTGTCATTTTGGAATGTGTCCATTCCCACCCACCAAGGGTTGCCTCCCTCTTCACCACCACCAAACATGGAGAGGGCATTAGGTATGCATACGCTCCCTTTTTGACATCCGATGCTGCCACCACTGATTTATGAACTGCGGCACATGCGCATTTGGAGGTGGACTAACATACTAAGAGGGAAAACGCTATCTGGCTCTTTTTGTAAATATGAGCTCACAGATGCCCCTGGATTGTGAGCTTCCTCCTTCCAATTCATTTTCTTAACCACTTAAGGGTCACGGGGAGGCTGGCGCCCATCTCAGCCGACTTTGGGCGAGAGTGGGGAACACGCTGGAGAGCTTGCCAGCCATAGCAGGGCCAACACGCAACCATTCATAATCACACTCACACCTAGGGGCAATTTGGAACAGCCAGTTAACATACTGTGCATGTTTTTAGGCTGTGGGAGGAAACCGGAGTGCCCGGAGGAAACCCACACAAGCTGGGAATCAAACCCAGGACCTTCTTGCTGTGAGGCAGACGTGCTATCCACCGTGTGTGTGCGTGTGTGTGTGTGTGTGTGTGTGTGCGTGTGTGTGTGTGTGTGTGTGTGTGTGTGCGTGTGTGTGTGTGTGTGTGTGTGTGTGTGTGTGTGTGTGTGTGTGTGTGTGTGTGTGTCCACAAATTTATAAATCAAATTCCTGAATGTCTGATTTGTACATGTATGTTTTGGTGTGTATAAACACATGCACAGGGTGTGTGTGTGTGTGTGTGTGTGTGTGTGTGTGTGTGTGTGTGTGTGTGTGTGTGTGTGTGAGAGAGAGAGAGAGAGAGAGAGAGAGAGAGATGTGTGTGTTTATATGTGATCTGTGTGTGTTGTGTGGGAGAGCACAGATGAGTGGTAGGAGGCTCCGGGCTCACTTCCATGCTGAAGTGAGATGCATTCATTTGAATAGAAAGTCCATCGTCCAACTGTTCTCGCATGCACGGAAAACTCCAGGCTCGAAAAACATTTCATTCACGCCTTCTTTTATATCGCTCTTCTGTCCCGACTCGCTCGGCTTGGCCCAAGCTTAAAATAAAAGCAGTGTAGGCTTGTCAAAAGATATATGTGTTACCTGTAACTAGAAGCTAATGTTGTGTGTGTGTGTGTGTGTGTGTGTGTGTGTGTGTGTGTGTGTGTGTGTGTGTGTGTGTGTGTGTGTGTGTGTGTGTGTGTGTCCTATAGGAGGTGCTGCAGATGGAGAAGCAGATGGGTGGGAAGCTCTTGGATGAACCAAAGACCCTGAATTTTAAGGACAGCACCCACAATCTGCGTTTGTCACTCCATGACGTCCCGCACACACAGTGGAAAAGTAAACTGCTGGCTAAGTACCAGGTACTAATCACTTGTTGTTGTTGTTGTTATTATTATTATTATTATTATTATTATCTTATTCAGATCTGTGCAGATCGTTCGTCCTTGCGTTGATAACATGCAAATACGCAAACAGAAACCCATTGGCACAAATGATGGCTGCCACTCGGGAGCCTTCATTTCATTTCTATAGAGAAGTGTAATATAAGCCACGTAATGAAATCTGAACTACTCTCGGTCTCTGCAGGAGTTGGCCTTTCAGCAGGTATGGAGTGGGTCTCAGAGGAACCTGCACTGCACCTTCACCCTAGAGCGCTTCAGTGCCGCAACAGTGGAGCTGGCCTGTAAACTGTGCGTGCGCCAGGTGGAGGGTGAGGGTCAGATTTTCCAGCTCAACAGCACGCTGTTGGAGGTCAGTCACGCAGCTGTTGCATTTGTATAACAATAGACTTCAATACAAAAAAAAAAGCATCTGGATATCCAGAGGAACCATGACGAACAGTTGTGTTCTGTGTGATACCAGATTTCCTCTATAACTCTGAATCAGACAGCGCTAAAGAGGGTTGAAGGTTCAAATGAGAAGTGAAAGTTAGTTTCTGTTTACTTCTGCTGCTGTATTCGTCCTCAGCGTTCTCCGCATCCCCATAACTCTATAAACGATTTAGAACCCACTCACATGGAGAACCAGATGCATGTACAGGATTACAAAGCCAATAACGCTTGGTTTTTAATCACAGTGTAATGGAATTAACGCTGAAATAACTTCCCCAAAACTGTATTACCAAGAGCACTGAGAGAACGCAAACCTCCTCCAAGCCAAGCAATTCTCCATACGAACCAAAATGTCCAAAAAAAAATATCATCCTTTCAGACAATGTTAAAAAATCCCGGATACAAAATTTAATTTGAGTCTTCAGAATCCAAGGCCCCGCCTCTGGCCAAGGCAGTGAGATGGACACCTCATGACACCAAAAGACTACAAGGATACCATTGAATTACATGGTGAATAACTTTGGTGGACAATCTGAAGACACCGAACGCCACTTGGGATGACCTAGACGCGCTCATCTAAGATTGGAACCACTGGAGAACTCTTGCTGTCTTTCCTTCAGCGGCGAGAACATGCGACACTGAAAGGTCCGGCTACCTCACCGTGTGGAAGCGACAGACAGGACGGTCAGAACAGGGATTCAGATTTTGTTCACGCTCGCAGCAGGACTCTGGGCCTTCTGTTCCGCAGATGGGAAATGTTTGGGTGGCGAACGACTCTGGGTGCACAATTAGCATTGGTGTATTGGAAGCTTCCTCTCCATGTTCACACCACATCGATTCTATTTGCGAAACTCAAAGAAAGTCTTTCCGAGATGAACACTAATCTGGTTCCTGTTCATGCAGCTGACATCTGCGTGCAACAGAGTATAGTGATGACGGTATGGACGGCTTCCCGCACATCACTCTGTAGAGAATCACGCACTGTTTGATTGCTCTCACCATCACTGTGTCACTCGTGATGGCAGGCCATTTGATTTCCCTCCCTCTCGCTGCATCTCTCGCACTCTCTCTGGTCCCAAGAGGACCACCATGAGTGACTGGGCACTCGGCTAATTGTCATTAAGTCCTGAGAGCTGGGAGATTGCAGACTTTCGAGTGGTGTTGACTTTCACTACCATGCTCCCACAGGACCCTCCCGCAGGCTGCCGCCGCCAAAAACAGCTGCTCAGCCTCAATATTCAACTCGCCATGCGGAAACCATGTCTTAACAAACAATCCAATCTTTCTCAATAAATTATTAATTCATAACAGAATTTCATCCGCAAATGGGTTACGCCAAAGTACACAAGAGTTCTCCTCAGTAAATATCTCGAAAATGATGAGACTCGGTCCGTATCGGCTCTCTCGTAGATTCGGAGTTTTGTTTTACTTGTCGGTTAGTTTCGGGGAAATGTTTTATCCCTTGAAATTAGCCTTGGCGGACGCGTTCGTACGCGGCGTGTATGCATATTTAACCAAGAATAAATAACAAGAACAGACTGCGAGGACGAGGTGCAGCCTGATGCAAAGCAGAGCTACTGTGAAAAAGTTGAAGTTAATTATTTTCCAATAAATGTAGATCCTGAAATTTAAATTCCTCGTGTACGACAATAATTTACCAACAATCCCCTTGAAAAAAGATTAATACGTTAATATTAATACGATAATCTTAATCCCGACTTTTATCCTTTTAGTGTTATCGACCATCAACTCAACGAGTTTTCAATTATAATGGATAAAACAAGCCATTCCCTCAGCAGCCTTCCTCTTCCTCTCTTTCTCTTCCTCTCTTTCTCGCTACCCGTTCCTCTCTATCATTCTTCCCCTTCCTCTGTTTCGCTTCCTCTCTTTTTCCTCTTCCTCTCTTTCTCTGCCAGTTCTTCTCGGTCATTCTTCCTTTTCCTCTCTTTTTTCTTCCTCTGTTTCTCTTCCTCTCTTTCTCTCTTACCAGTTCCTCTCTATCATTCTTCCCCTTCCTCTGTTTCTCTTCCTCTTTGTTTCTCTTCCTCTTTTTCTCTACCAGTTCTTCTCGATCATTCTTCCATTTCCTCTCTTTTTTCTTCCTCTGTTTATCTTCCTCTCTTTTTCTCTACCAGTTCCTCTCTATCATTCTTCCGCTTCCTCTGTATCTCTTCCTTACTTTTTTTCTTCCTCTGTTTTTCTTCTTTTTCCTCTCTGTCTTCTTCAGTTTTAATCTTTTTCCATGTCTTTCTTCCTCTCTGTCTGTCTTCCTCTGTCTCTGTCACTGTCTCCAATCCACTTTCTCTGTCGCTCTGTTCCTCTTTGTCTTCCTCTGTGTCTCTCTTTGTCTTCCTCTGTGTCTCTCTTCCTCTTTGTCTCTCGAGCTCTTTCTCTCTGTCTCTCTTCCTCTCTGTCTCTCAAGCTCTCTCTCTGTATCTCTTTTTGTCTGTCACACTCTCTCTCTTCCGCTTTCTGTCTTTATCGCTCACTTTTCTGTCTGTCTCTCTGTCTCTTTTTCGCTCTCTTTCTTTATCTTTCTGTTTCTCTTCCTCCTTCTCTTTGTTACTCTCTCTCATTGTCTGTCTATCTCTCTGTATTTCTCTTTGCCCTTCTCTTTCCCTGTATATTTCTCTGCCTCTCTTTGTCTCTCTCTCTCTATCTATTTTTCTTTCTCTATCTCTTTTTCTTCCCCTCTGTCAGTCTGTTTGTCTGTCTGTGTGTGTGTGTGTGTGTGTGTGTGTCTCTCTCCCTCCCTCTCTCTCTTCCTCTCTCTCTGTCACCGTCTATCCTTCTCTCTCTGTCTCTTTTTTCCTTCCTCTCTCTCTCTCTCTCTGTCTCTCTCTTCATAGTTTTCTCTCTCTATCTTTCTCCATTAACAAAACCCAGTTGGATATACTACTCAGATTAAAATCCTACTCAGCTGACTTTAAGATGGAAAACTGAAGAGTTATATGTGAAGCTTCTCTTTGGAAAAACATATTTTTTTACTTTCTTAAATAACAGCTGATGTAATAAACGTGTTTACTGCGAGCATTAAGTCACTGTTTGTGGTGTATCGTCTAGAAATGATGATGTATTAGAGTGAGCGCCATATTACACACCTTGGCCTTGCAGCAGGGAAAACTGTCAGAGCTGCTGTTAGAGAGAATTCATCATCGACGCATCATGTTCGTATTCAAACTTCAGTCACTTGAGCAGTTTAAGCTTTGTGCTGTGTGACGTGTACGTGTAGGGCTGGGCGATTATATCAGTGAATTATTGTTTCATGATATGATCATTTATATATATATCATCGACAAATGGAATTTTGTAATTGTGATTTCGTAGAAATGTCATTTTGGTTAAAAAATAGGCAATTTTATTTTTAATGTCATATCTTTATACATTATCGTAACATCATTATCACGATTCTCTTCGAACAGGCAGCGTTATAAAATTCTGCATTGTGATAACCATCAATATTAATCCATATAAATGCATTCAAACCCAAATTAACCTTTGCCATATATTTATGTATTTTTTATGGCGGATAACAGAATTTTTAAGTTTGACAGAAACAGGGATTTGATTTATATTGTTAGACATATTGACAACAACTGCTATGGAAAAAAAATTAATAATTGCAATATTCTCGGGTAGTGGTGGCCCAGTGGTCAGGCTCTGGATTACTGTTCCCAAGGTTGGGGGGTTCAAGTCCCAGTGCCAATGGTTGTTTGTTACTGGTGCCCCCAGTGCAGCTCACTGGGTTATCAAAGGTCGACCCTGTCGCTCACTGTCTGTGGTGAGAGGCTGTAAAAGAACCATTGCTGACTTTCATCAAGAGTAGCTGTATAGCCGTGACCCGAATTAGGATTAAGCGGTTCAAAAAATTAAAAGAATATCACCCAGCCCCGTGTACAGGAATACGCTAAAGAAAATAAAGGTAGTATTGGGCATTGTTTTTCAAACTTTCTGTTATAAAGCCTGAATTCATTCATTCATTCATTCGTTTTCTAAGCCACTTAATCATAATTGGAGTCGTGGAGAGTCTGGTGTCCATGTCAGCTGACTCTAGGCAAGTGTGGGAACCCTGCCAGGGAGAACACTCACACAACCATTCACACTCAAACTCTCACCGAGGCATGATTTTGCACAGCCAATCAGCTTACTTTGCATGTTTTTGGACTGTGGGAAGGAACCCCAAGAAAAGCCATGCAAGCACAGGGAGAACATACAAACTTCACACAGAAACGCCCCGAGCCGGCAATCGAACCCAGGTCTTCCTGCTGTGGTGCAGTCGGGCTAACCACTATGCCACCATGCCACTATAATAATAATAATAATAATAATAATAATAATGATCGGGGTTTTTTAGCTTACGCATTATTATTATTTCATTGTTTCATTATTATAAAGCCATTAATATTTCATTCAAATCACTTTTCCTATTACAGCATGCTTTTTCTCTCAGTTTTTAAAGATATTGTCCCCAAAACAAATTCATGTCCTTGGTCCTGTCTGGTGGTATCATAGTGATTATATACAGCCTGTAGAAAGATGCACACATTCTTCAGTTTTTCCTAATTTTTCTGTCTATTTTCAGCCCAGTTGGAATGAGTGGTGTTTTGATTCAGTCTTTGTACAAGAGAATCAAGTTGTCCTGCTCTGTCATGCTTCAGCATAAAGCCACCAAACATAATATGGCACCTGATGCCTACTCGTCCAGCATATAGTTGTATTAAAAGAATAGCAATGTGTTTGCAAAAGTAAGTACAGTGATCCCTCACTACTTCGTGCTTCAGTTTCTGCGGCTTCAGTGCATCGCAGGTTTTTGATGAATATTTTTGAAAAACCTGCAAAACAAGTAAAATTATGCAAAATAAAAGGAAAAGAAAAAAAACCCAAACAAGAAACAACCCAAAACCCCCCAACAAATCCATTTACATTTTTATGTGAGGTGTATGTCTGTGTGTGCATTTATATTTTATTTACATCTTATGCATTATTTTTGAATGTTTAATTGTTATTATCAGCAGTTATAGCATTGAATATGTATTTATTTAAATTATATAAACATATACGTCAATCACGGGGGTCGATCCTTCTTCACGGAAATTGACGGTTGCGTGGGGGGAGGTGGGTTCGGTCCCCATTAACCGTGGAAAGTAAAGGCTCCCTGTATAGTTCAAAATCCTTATAATCGATTTTATTTCAATTCACTCAAATGCATTGGAAACACTACACATTGTACTTCAAATCGAAACATGAAGAAAAATATAATAATTTGTTTTTCCTTTAAAGAAATTGAAGAAAAGTGACATTAACATTAGACTGTGAAAAAAAAACTGTCTGCTTTATTCTTTACAAACTTAAACATTTGCTGTATAAACTGAAAAGTAAGGTGAGTATTAAGGTTTTGTTTTCCTTTGAGTTACTGAATTAATACTTAGTTGCACGTACAACCCGTTTCTGAGAACTCCTGCACATCGGTGTTGTATGGAGTCAACCAACTTCTGGCACCTGTGAACCGGTATTACAGCCCAGCATGATTGGACTACATTCCACAGTTCTTGCTGCATTTTGATGCCACCTCACAAGTTTTCTATTGGATTAAGGTCCGGCGTTCAGGCCACTGCTGCATGACGTCAACCATGTTGCCCATACACTGGTGTGTTTGGGGTCGTTGTCTTGTTGGAACCCCCATTTCAAGCGCATTTTCTCTTCGGCATAAGGCAGCACGACCGGTTCAACTATTGTATTCGGAAGTATTCAAATTGATCCATGATCCCTGGGATGTGATGAACAAGGCTCGACACCGTAGTATGAGAAACATCCCCATATCATGATGCTTGTACCACCAGGCTTCACTGTCTTCAGTGTATTGTGGCTTCAATTTAGTGTTGCCACACTAAACTGTACACTGTTGCCAGCCACTAGATCCAAAAAGAACAATCTTACTGTCATCAGTCCACTAAATGTTGTACCATTTTTCTTTAGGCCAGTCAGTGTACTCTGTGGAAAATTGTAACCAGTGCTGTAGTGGTCAAAAAATAAGTGAGTACACGATGGCAGCGAAGCGACCGAGGCGCGCCGCAGCACCTCATCCACGAAGTGGGTTGAGGTGCACGAAGTGCGGGGAGGGTGTGGCTTTAGCTTTGAAACTATTTAGCACTTCATCTCTGCTTTTTATTTACACAGTCACGGAAATTTACGCTGATCAACTATAAAGTAGACCAAATTAAAGGGTACCTGTAGTGAAATATACCTAATTTGATGTATTGTGTATAGCTAGTGACAAAACACCTCTTCTTCTCTTTTCGGCTTTTTCCCTTTTCTCGGGAGTCGCCACAGTGAATCATCTGATTCGCACGTTTGATTTGGCAGAGGTTTTTATGTCGGATGCCCTTCCTGTCACAACCCTTTAGCAAGGGACAGAAACACGCTGATGGCTTTGCAGTTACTCTTTACGAAAGTCAGCAATGGTTCTTTTACATGCCTCTCACCATAGACAGTGAGAGACATGGCCCGCCTTTGATAACCCAGTTAGCCGCACTGGGGGGGGACAGTGACAACCTTGTGGGGACTCGAGCCCCCAACCTTAGGATCAGCGATCCTACGCCCTACCCACCAGACCACCACTGCCCCGTTAGTGACAATACACCTATAAGGTGTTTATTATATTCTCTCACAAACCAGCTTTAAGCAATTTAAAGGCTTCACTAATGTCAAGCTTCAGAGCACAGGAGTTTTGCCGCGTTGCATTTCCTGTAACGTCACATCGTTGACAAAGCCTTGACCGGAACTGCGAGATTGCAATGTAAACGTATGGCTATATACCTGACACAACAACACAAGCTCATGGAAAATTGGAAAAAACAGCCATTATAGTAGTTTTTTTTTTTAAACCATGGACGAAGACAATTTCGTAGAAGGAGCAGAAGGTTATTTATATGAACCACTGAAGAAAGACTATCCACATTTAGTGAAATCGGACCAGGAAAGTGACGACTCGGAGGACGATATTGGAGAGTTGGCAGAAGCTCTTACACGGGAAAATCATAGCAAACAACCAGCAAATATTTGGTGCTCTTGTGGAAAATGCGTGCGTTAAAAAACCGATCAGGAGTGCTAGCGTTGTAAACAACATGAATTGCTTGAGGAAAATATACTGACATTCTGCAATTGGCGATACGACTGTCAACGATGTTATGTCACAATGACCTTTGACCCCAGTGAAAAAAGTCAACATGACCGCGCGCTGAACCTTCATGAGCAAGAAATGTCATACAGAAGAAAAGGAAATGTGGACTTATACATAAACTACCGACATCACGAGATGTTTAAAAGTTAATAATAAGGTATAGTGGATATTTTTTTAACGCTGTCAATTTTGGGTACAGGTTCCCTTTAAGTCAGTCCACGCAAACAAGTGGGTACACGGCGTGTACCGGCGTGTACCCACCACTACAGCACTGATTGTGACCTCTTCAGCATGTCTTTGTTTTTTCAACAGTCGGACTTTGGGGGGCTTCTTGCCGATAGCTTGGCTTCCCATAGGCGTCTTTTAATTGTAACAGTGCTCACAGGTAACTGTAGACCTTCTTTGATCTTCCTGGAGCCGATTGTTGGCTGAGTCCTTGCCATTTTGGCACTTCGATCCATTTGAATGGTAGTTTTTCCACTTTCTTTCGCGTCTTTTAAGGTTTGGTTGGCAGTTTAAAGCATTTGTGATTATTTTATCTGAGCAGTCTTTCACTTTCTGCACTTCTTTATATGTTTTCCTTTCTCTAATTAACTTTATAATCAGGGTAAGCTGTTCTTCTGAACAACTTCTTTTCCTTTTGGCTGCTCCCTTCAGGGGTCACCACAGCAAATCATCTGCCTCCATCTCACTCTGTCCTCTGCATCTTCTTCTCTTACGCCAACGACTGTTGTTCTGAACAATGTTTGGAATGACCCATTTTCCTCAGAATTTCAGATAGAAATGTTCTATAATCCGCATGTAAAACATTTGCTGCGCCCCCTTCCTTAAATAAGGACAATAAATTGCAACTGTTTTTCAAAACAATGAATGACATCACTAATTGAACAACAAGCTATTATTTTTAAACACGCCCCTTTTAATTAGTGATTCAATTACCCAGAATCAGCAGCATGCAGGTCATGACTGTTGGGTCTGTTGGATTCTATTACTCTATTACACCTGCTAGTAAATTATTTGTCATGAAGAAATATCATTTTTACCAAAAACACTGATTGATCAGGGGTAGTGATGTCTGACTGATATTATTTTCAACACATGAATCTCATTTATGTCCCAAACATCAATTCATAGGTCAGACCCCTTTGAGCAACTGCATCATTGGTTTATTGCTGTATGGTTATAGTTGCTGCAAATGTTTGTTTTTTTTTACCTGCTTTCAAAATCATCCACAGACATAAATGTAAATTAGACCAAAACTGGTGATGGACTTGCAAACACTGACTAATAAAAACCTAATAAGTAGTAAAAAAAAAAAAAAAAAAAAAAAAAATTCTTCCAAAGATTATTGTTGCATTCAAATGACTTCTACTGAAATGAAATAAAAATGAAAGCACAAAGAATTACAGCTGCTGATGTGCATCGGGTCTCTGTCACCCCCTTCAGGACTCACAGTGTATTGATACTTCTCTATTGGACCCCGCAAGTAACATCACCACGCTGGTGGGCCCAAACGCCTTCCGTATCCCTCCATCCATCCGGCAGAAGCTGTGCAGCAGTCTGGACGCACCTCAGACCCGCGGGAACGACTGGAGGATGCTGGCACACAAACTCAACTTGGACAGGTCAGCTGTAGTGTGTGTTTTTATCATTTCTCTGTGTGATAAAATGGCAAAACCACATACAGAATAGTGCAGCTAAAATTCCTGTGCTCTCCTGCAGCACTCCTCTCTCTCTCTCTCTCTCTCTCGCTCTTTCTTTCTCTCTTGCTCTCTCTCTCTCTCTCTCTCTCTCTCTCTCTCTCTCTCTTTCTCTTGCCCTGTTTGACAGCTTGTGTGAGAAGTGCAAACTGTGTTTTCAGTTATTGAGTTCACATCTCAGCAGGAGACGTCTTATCTTCAGCAGCAGCAGGAGCCCAGCGGTGTGTGTGTGTGTGTGTGTGTGTGTGTGTGTGTGAGTGCTTTGTGTGTCCATGAGGTGTGGAAGGCCCTCCCCTTCTCCTCCTTTTCTTGATTTTCCTCTATTCACTTTCTGTCTCTCTTTTCCTCGTTTTGTTTTTTTGTTTGTTTGTTTTTTTTTTTTGGTGGTGGTTTTTTTGGATTAAAAAAACAAGAATACTGTTAAATATGGGCAGAAAATATAAAATTACATAACTGCCAAATCAGCATTAATGAAGGAAGACATTATTAGAAATATTTAAAGGGATATCTTTTTATCTTTTATTTTTGGTGGCAGTGGGTGGTAAAGGGCACTGGACTGCTGATCCTAAGGTTGGAGGTTCGAGTCCCACTCTCCACAAGGTTGTCACTGGTCCAATCCACCCCCAATCCAGTGCAGGTAGTTTGATAACTAACTGGGTTATCAAAGGCCGCCATGTTTCTCGCTGTCTATGGTAGCTGTATCGCCGTCAGCGTGTTTCTGCCCCTTGCGAAAGGGTTGTGTCAGGAACGGCATCCGACGTAAAAACCTATGCCAAATCAAACATGTGAATCAGATGGTTCGCTGTGGCGACCCCTGAAAAAGGGAACAGCCGAAAGGAAAAGCTGTTTCGAGTGGCTGTGGGTGTGTTTTCTTATGTTCATTATAATCGCCTCTTCTTCTTCTTTTCCTTTCGGCTGTTCCCTTCAGGGGTCGCCACAGCAAATCATCTGCCTCCATCTCACCCTGCACTCTGCATCTCGTTCTCTTACACCAACTGCCTTCATGTCCTCCTTCACCACGTCCAGGAGGGGCACAAGCCAGTGTCTCTCCCTCACGCCGGTCCCAAGCCCGAATAAATGCAGAGGGTTGCGTCAGGAAGGACATCCGGCGGGAAACAAACGCCAAATAAAATACGCGAGTCACAACAAAAATGTCATTATGATTGCCTACTCTCATTGAATTGCTATCAATTAGCCTCATGTACGCTCAGTTTGTGATGCCACCATGGCTTCTGATCACTGGAGCCGTGTCTACGAATTCGAGAACAGTGAGGTTACAAACTGCTCCCTTTCTTTTGAAAATAAATCACCGAGGATGAACATTTAAGAAATAAAATACAAATGATTTGCTACTTCTCCTGTAATAGCATGTTTTCTTCCTCGTATAACATCAGTGCCAACAATTCCAATGATTCATTCATTACGCTCTCACACCTAAGGTGTAGTGGTTCGCATGTCCACCTCACAGCACGAAGGTTCTGGGTTCGAGTCCCACACGGACTGGCGTGTTTCTGTGTGGATGTGCATGTTCTCCACGCGCCTGTGTGTGTTTTCTCCAGGTACTCCTATTTCCTCCAGTGGCCCAAAGAAATTCACATTCGGCTAACTGGGTGTTCAGTATTGCTCCTAGCTGTGCGTGTAAGTGTGAAGGGTCGTGTGTGTTGGCCTTGCCATGGTCTGGTGAGCAGGTCCAGGGTGTACTCTCCCTTTACCCAGAGTCAGCTGAGATAGGCACCAGCCTCCCCAGAACCATAGCAGGATTAAAGCAGTTCAGAAAATGAGTGAGTGAGCGACACGTTGTGGGTTTTTTTGTTTTTTTTTACGTGGGAGATCTAGAAAAGTCAAAGAAACGTCTCCTTAATGAAAACTTTCAGCACATCAATGATCCAACATCTTTCTTTAAAATAAGAGCACACTCTAATCAGCTGCTATTATCTTCAGCTGCTTAAATCAGCCAGACCTTCCACTGGAAGAGGAATCAACTGGCCTGTTACTATAGTAACAAGAACAACATATCAGAAGGAGCACTTTAATATAAACCCTGTGATTTCAAAATAGAAAAACAACACCAGGTTCTTGTAAATGATATAAAAACGTTTGGTTTAGTGCATGAATTATATCTTAACACTTTATACTGAAACATTTAAGATATTTTAAGGATCATTTCATCCCCTGTGTATGAGGTCAGAGGTTGTTTAAAAGGTGAGGTAAATCTCTCTGTCTCTCTCTCTCTCTCTGTCTCTCTCTGTCTCTGTCTCTCTCTGTCTCTGTCTCTGTGCAGGTACCTCAACTACTTCGCCACTAAGTCCAGTCCAACCGGTGTGATTTTGGATCTGTGGGAAGCTCAGCACTTCCCTGACGGCAACCTGAACCGATTGGCTGCCGTGCTGGAAGAGATGGGTCGCCATGAGAACATTGTACCCATGGCAACCGAGCACTGATGCCCGTCAGCCACAGCAGATGACAGGAGGAGCGATGGGTGAATGACGGGGAAGGAGAGCAGAGACTGGAACTGCACAGTGGGACACGGTGGCTTTTCCCTCACAGCTCTACTCAGTGGGGTATTGGGTTGGGGGTGTATCTGAGCAGCAACTCGGGACCGTTTTGTTACCATGGCAACACGTACAACCACAAAAAAATATATATCTAGGGGATCAGAATGGAGAAAGTTCAGGACATATTGTACTTTAAGCCCTGTCTGTACACTTCCTGGTACAGGTTTCTTTTTATTACAGTTTAATTTTTCTTGTTCCTGTTTTGTTTCGGGTTTTTGTTTGTTTTTTTTAACTATTTTTTCAAATCAGTTTCTTAGGAAACGCGTGACTTCTGATGTCCAGATATTGGACCGTGTCCACCTTTTTCTCTGACGTATAGGATAATCAATGATAGACAGTGATTTCTGTGTGTGTGTGTGTGTGTGTGTGTGTGTGTGTGTGTGTGTGTGTGTGTGTGTTTAGTCAAAATCCCAGGTACGAGGAATTGAAAGCATCGAAACTCATAGAGTGCCATTTGTCAGTCTGTAACTTTCCCATTAAAATTGCTAAAGTTGATAAAAAGCATTCCCTTTATGATAATTATATATAATATTGCCTTTATTTCTACTCATTTATTACTATTCTCCCTCATTCACCGTCCCATGATGTATTCTATAATTTTCTACCTTTTTAAATTCAAAACGAATTCTGTATTGTCAGCCGTATTTTTTTCTTTTTTTTTTCTTTTACAGTGTCACCCAGTGGGCATTGTCTGCAACTACAACCCCCCCCCCCCCCAAAAAAAAAAAAAAATGCAGCTTGTAAATAAGCGTTCAAGACATTGTACATGTAAAGTTTAACAGTGTTATTGTTCTCTGGTTATTATTTTCAGATTAATTACGTTTGGTTGCATTTGTGCTCTGTATTTAATTGCAACCTAAACGGAGACATGAAAGAAAAAAAAAAAAAGAATTGACCAAATGCTTGCACCCCCACCACCAAGGTCACATACTTTTTGGAGCTTTTGTAAACATTTTTTCACTCTTACTGAACCTGTGCTCTCTGTTCGAGTCTGCTGGGAGAAATCTGACCTTGATGAAGGAAATCATAACAACAGGCACAGAGAGGGGGAAAGAAACAAAGACAGGTTACAGATTTTATTCAAAACCGCATACTAATGCACTAAAGCATATCAGAAAGAGATTTATTAACAACAACAACAACAACAATAATAAAGTCCATTGTTTACAGACTGTTTTAGTGAATGGTATTGTGGACAGTGTTGTACAACTTGGTTACATCCAGAGTTCTGGTTGACAAAAATATAATATACTTGAAGCCATTAAATGAAACACAGTATGATATGATATTGTATGATGCAGAGGCTTTTTTTGTCCTTAACACCATAAAAAACATAATTATTTATAACTGTTAAGGAGAAAAATTAATAAATTAAAAAACCTAAATAAAAAAGTACAGAATTTTCACATTAGTTGCTACCAAACTTCATTATAATTACAAGTCTTTTTAATTTACCTGTGACCCCTCAGTATTATGATGGAGTACATCAGTATTACATCATGATATCGTCCAATAGCTGAACACGAATTGAGGCGTCGCGGTAACCATAGCAACCTTTTAACCGGGCTATTTCAATAGTGTGTGCCGTGTTGTTTTGATTTTGATTTAGTATGCGGTTTTGACCTTTTTTCCCCACGCCTTGCTAGTAGGAATACCCGGATGTAGCCAGGAGCCGACCCGACTTGCTGTTTGATTTTTCATGTTTAATTTGCGGTTTGGTTGATGGTGACTGTACTGTTGTGATTGAAGTTGGGGCGGAGCTACTGTACGTTACCGGGCGGGGTGATGAGACCGCGCACGGCGCCCTGTTCCAGTGTATTTTGCACTTGTCCTCCTACAGCACCCCCTGTCGACCCACCGCCGCCACCACCATCTGCTCACGTCATTTTTTTTTTTTTTTTTTTTTTTTTTTTTGGTCTAAATTTCTAAAGCTGTCTATGCAACTTCTGCATTCTTTCTAAAAAAAAAAAAAAAAGAAGAAGAAGAAGAAGAAAAAGAAAATAAAGAAGAAAGAAAAAAGAGAAATATATCTGTATTGTACATGCATACAAAGCTCTAACACCTGCATTCCATAGTTCCCATAGCTCTGGGTTATATTTATAGTGAGGATGTTACCTATTCTTTTATGGCACGTTCATGATGTAATTTGCAACAACAAAACAAAACCAAGGAAAAAAGGCTTGCATCTCTTCTGTGAAATTTCTGTACAAAATGTAAGAAAGAATTTTTAAACAAGTAATAAATTATATTTATATGCAACACTGAACTCCAGGCTCACCTTGTCTGATTTACTATGAATAAGTATTTGTTTATTTATTTATTTATTTTAGATGTAATGTAAACAGTCTTTTCATCACACCTGAGCAACCTGATGCTGTCTCGGTGGATGATTGACAGTTATGAGCACTGCAAGGCATAGCGAGTGTTTCTCATTTTATCACACACACACACACACACACACACACACACTAAACCAGTGTTTTTCAAGCACTGTACCTCTGCATACAGTACTAGTGTTCCGTGAGATGGTTATTATTATCCAATTTCACCCAATTGGTCTAAAATAATGTAATAAATACTCTTCGCCTGTAGGTGGCAGCAGGTAGTTAGTTGTTGACGGCCTTTTACTTTGAAACGAGTGGATTAGTGGCGCGTGAATGATGGCAGGTGGCGGTGATTAGCAAGACACAACAATGACCGCGATGGAAAAGTTTTTGAAAAGGAAAAATACCAACTCGGAACTGGACCCTGGACAAAATTCGTAACCAGACGAAGGGCTTAGTATAAGTGGAGGCCAAAAGAAAGCGAAGACAGTGAAGTCAAGCGAAAAGCCTCGAGCGCGAGGCAATACAACGGAAGCTATCAGTCATTTGGATTCCTGTGTACCGGAGGTGAAACTCCACCGGTACCGGTGTGCCTGGTGTGAGGTGAAAGGATATCCAACAGTGGTATCGTGTAAAGTAAGCTTTTCAAGCCTGGCTGCCATAAAAACAAGAAACCGAGAGACTGAGGAAGAGCTTGGTGCGTCGTTCTTCGATTCCTGTCAGGAGATCAGCTGTGTTCAAACAGACCCAGGCTTCACACGGAGTGAGGAGAAATAAAAATAGTTCCTTGTTTATTTGATTCCTGTTCAAGAAAATTTGAATGACTTTAAATTATTAATGGAGGCTACGAGTTTCAATTTTTAACATTTTCAGCTGGTGGTGGTGGTTTGCCTCAAGATTTTTTCAAAGAAAAAAAAAAAGTGTGCCTTGGCTCAAAAAAGGTTGAAAAACAGTAAACATGTGATCAACACGCTTTGATATTCAAACCTCAGATGAAAATGCTGTGCGGCTTTTGATAAATATAAAAATCTAAAAGTCTGTGAATGTAAACATTGGATTATTCTTCATAGTTCCAGGTAAAGTTTCTGTGATAAAGCAACTGTTTCCACATCTGGGAAAACCGGGAAGCCTCACTTTCCGCGGTTAATGGGGACCGAGACCCCGCGAAGTAGGATCGACTTCCCTGACTGGTGTATACGTACGTGTATATAATATCAATAAATACATATTCAACGCTGTGAATGCTCATAATAACAATTAAACATTAAAAAAAATAATGCATGAGATGTAAATAAAATATAAACAAACACCCAGATGTGCACCTCACATAAAAATGGAAGTAGTTTTGTTGGGGGCGGCACGGTGGCGTAGTGGTTAGCACGTCCGCCTCACAGCAAGAAGGCCCGGGTTCGATTCCCGGCCTGGGCGTTTCTGTGTGGAGTTTGCATGTTCTCCCCGTGCTTGTGCGGGTTTCCTCCCGCAATCCAAAGACGTGCACTGTAGGTTAATTGGCCGTTCTAAATTGAACGTAGATTCTCTCCTGCAGCGGCACCGGAACCCAGTCGTATCGGCATTTGCCTTTCCATTGGATCCTTCCGGTGGCGCTGAGATGGGGGACTTGCTGCCTGGGTAACAGCCTGTCCCTCATTACTCCCTACCCGGGCTCTGCGCACTGGGGAGTATCACCAGCCGGGATACCAGCCAGAGCGCAGCCATAGTCCTTCGGGACTGACGGAGGCCTACCAGTTTTGTTGGGGGCTTTTGGGTTGTTTTTTGTTTGTTTGGGGTTTTTGCACAATTGGCCTTGTTTTGTGTTATTTTCCTTAACTTTTCCCCTTAATTTTCTTATTTTTCAATGAATATTTTTGAAAAACCCGCGATGCACTGAAGCACGAAATGAGCGATCACTGTATACTGTACATCTGCACTTTGCATTTTTTGAGCCGCAGGCTTTGTGTTGGTACTTTCATGTCCATGGCCGACATTTGTCTCGTTCATTGCCTGGCCGAAAACGGCTTCTAATGGCTCATGTTGTTTTCACAGACTCTGAGTGCGGTTATTTACGTTGATTTTAATTTGCCTTCCTGCTGAGGAATAACCACCCCCAGTTTGGTGCAGCATATCATTTTCCCTTTAAGCAAAACACAACCCAGGATTTTTGATCATCACGATTTGAAGTTACAGAAGAGGACTGGGTTTAATGCAGTTTTATTAAAGGGGATCGGGACTGATCACATGATACAAAGCTGTTCATTCACCCCATTTACTTTCACACTGATTGAAGAGGACGAACCCAGGAATGTGGAACTTCACAGCCAACTGAAGACTTTCAAAACAGCTCAGTTTTACCTAATGAGATCCGGGTGGAAGGAAACCTCACCAGTCATGGCGGGAGGGATAAAACAACCTGATGCAAAGACCTGTGATGCACCAGGGGGACATAGATCCCTGCGAGGGACACTGGAGGCTGCTTGAAATGCCACGAAGTGATTCTGGATGAACATCCCAGGATCTGACACTCCTTTGGAATAAAGTGGACCATCTCTGTCTTTAAACTTGCAAGTCTTTCTCCAGTGGGGAAAGAAAATAAAAACATTTAAAGACCGAAACGATGCAGAACTGTTCCATCAGTTACATGTTAAATAAGGCACAAACCAAAACAAGCCCCTATAAACAGAAACAAGCACTTTTACTTATTCAATCCATAATTATAACATTCCAATATCACTATTTACATTCAGATTTTGGGTTACAATTATTTACAGAGCAAGCACAAATGACCGGAAAGGGAACAAAATGCCTCGGGTAGGTCTGCATCTATGCTTTCATTAATCATGATCAGAGCATCAGGTTGGGCAGCAGAGTCATCAATATTCAAATCAACTGCATCACAGCACACATTTGCACTGAACGAACACGCACAGCTTCAGTTCCTTCAGTACACTGACCGACACACTGCTCCTCAAAGTGGTGCAGGATACAGATGTGTTGATTTAAAATCAAATATTTATTTATTCACATACACTACGTCCTTGTGTTTCAGTCATGTACTTTTTTTATCTATATTTCATACTCAATTTATGATTAGAATTCAGACTAAACTTGCCATACTTTGTCGCAGTATGTGTATTTGTTGACCAGATTTGTTTACTAACCAGAGTGCCTGAAAAGTCAGGAACCAATGAAAGTACTTCATTTTAGATTCGTCATTTCATTGGCCTCCTAATGAACCCTGCTATCTCCAAGTTGACTTTGTTCAGGAATGAAAAACAAAACTGAATTAAAGTTTAATAAAAAAAAATAGTGCGACAAGTGCAGTGTAAATGTTCAAGCGTGAGCCAGTCACATACAGCGCACATGAAAACCAGACATAAACAACTAACACCCAAAACACACATACACAGATCACACATTCAGGAGTTTGATTTATAAAGAAATCCGTGGACACACACAGGTGAGTGAGTGAATATACAGGGATCCCTCGCTACTTCGCGCTTCAATTCACGCAGCTTCAGTGCATTGCGCTTTTTTTTTTTGTTTTGTTTTGTTTTTAAAGATTCATCAAATTAAAAAATAAAGAAGAGTAGGGGAAAAAGTTTAGGAAAATGCCACAAAAACAAGGTCAATTATGCAAAAAAAACCCCTAAACAAACAAAAAACCCAAAACCTCCCATCAAAACTAGTTATGTTTTTGTGAGGTGCGCATCTGTGTGTGTGTACATTTATATTTTATTTACATCTTATGCATTATTTTTTAATGTTTAATTATTATAAGCATTTATAGCATTGAATATGTATTTATTGATATTATATAAACATATACATGGACAGACGCTCCCCGACTTACGTTCATCCATTTTTTTCGATTTTACATTTTTCCCCCTAAAAAAAGTCAAATTTTGAGTTTAGATTCGATTTTTTTCTAAATTCGATTTTACATTTTTACATAGTACACTGACGTAATGACGCTGAATTCATTGTTTACAAGCTACAGACTGTGTGTGTATGTGTGTGTGTATATATATATTACCCTTGTGTTAAGACGTCGTCTTTGTGTTTACAGTGTTTTGCGGACTTTTGTAACCCTAAGCAAATATGGTTGGTCAGAACTACATGGGTGCAAGTCTCATACACAGAGATGAATTAACTATCTGCTCGGATCGGCACAATCTCCATGCATACTCAGTTAAGCAAAGAGAGCTGTAAAATGAAAACTCGAATCCACAAATTACAGATATTTATTATCTTTTAGCAGAATCCTAAGAGTGTATACTTATTTTTATATTAATATTCATTAGGATTTGTACTTGTTCTTTGTATTCATCTCTTGAATAAAGTTTACTTAATTACTGACACAAAAGAAAGAACTCTCTGCTTTGCTGGGATTCACATGGCAGGCTGTGTTCTAAACGAGTTCAACGGCACCCTTGTGCACTTGAAAGACCGGAAGTCTGTATAACCCACAGCAAGTACACTACTTTTGCAAGTACACTACTTTTGGTATTGAGCGCTTCACATATTGTAAGCGTTGATTGACTGTTTTAAGCTTCATGTAAAGTGACTCGGTATAAATAAGTGACTTATTTGAAATTAATGATATAATTTTACAAGGTTATGTTTATAATTGATTTAGGGGTGTTTTATGAGATACAGTAATGGTATTTATGGATGTATAGTACAGTGTGAGCGTCATACGTTACACGTCAGATACCTCACTGTAACAACTTACCCCAAAGCAACTGAATGGAGCCACCAGCTTTTTTTAGGTGGATGCAGAGGTTTATCTTAACTTAAATTTATGCACAATATTTTTTGACCAAAACTGGAGATCAGCAGGTTTCATCAGGAGGTGGACAGTTTGCAACATGCGTGTTTTATTATTGTTATTATAATTGTTTGTTTATTTATTTATACACACAGTACAGTATATTACACACACACGTTTCCTCATTGTTCCTGATTTTCACACACCTGATACAGCCCCTGGCAAAAATTATGGAATCACCAGTCTCGGAGGATGTTTATTTAGTTGTTTAATTTTGCAGAAAAAAATCAGATCAGACATGACACAAAACTGAAGTCATTTCAAATGGCAACTTTTTGGCTTGAAGAAACAAATGAAATCAAGAAAAAATGTTAGTTAGTAACAGTTACTTTTTCTTTTTTTTTTTTTTTTTTTTTTAGACAAAGCAGGGGGAATAAATTATGGAATCACTCAATTTTGAGGAAAAAATATGGAATTGCCTTGTAAAATTTATATTCCCAAAGCTAACACCTGAATCAGATTAGATCTGCTTGTTAGTCTGAAACAGGAGTGATCACACCTTGGAGAGCTGTTGCACCAAGTGGACCGACATGAATCATGGCTCCAACACGAGCGATGTCGATTGAAACAAAGGAGAGGATTATCAAACTTCTTAAAGAAGGTAAATCATCACACAATGTTGCAAAAGATGTTGGTTGTTCAGTCAGCGGCGTTTAAAATCTGGATCAAGTACAAACAACATGGGAAGGTTGCTAAAGGCGAGCATACTGGTAGACCAAGGAAGACATCAAAGCATCAAGACAGAAAACTTAAAGCAATATGTCTTGAAAACGCACAGCAAAACAAATGAGGAACAAATGGGAGGAAACTGGAGTCGATGTCTGTGACCGAACTGTAAGAAACCGCCTAAAGAGAATACGATTTACATAAAGAAAAGCTAAACGAAAGCCATCATTAGCATAAACAGAAAAAAACAAGGTTACAATGGGTTATGGAAAAGCAATTGTGGACTGGGGATGACTGGATGAAAGTCATTTTCAGTGATGAACTGTGAATCTGCATTTGGCAAGGTGATGATGCTGGAACTTTTGTTTGGTGCAGTGCGAATGAGATTTATGAAGACGACTGCCTGAAGAAAACATGCAAATTTCCGCACACATTGATGACATGGGGCTGTCAGGTCATGTCAGGTAAAGGCACTGGAGAGATGGCTGTCATTACATCGTCAATAAATGCACAAGTTTACATTGAAATTTTGGACACTTTTCTTATCTCATCAATTGAAAGGATGTTTGTGGATGAAGTCATTTTTAAAGATGATAATGCATCTCACTATAGAGCAAAAACTGTTACAACATTCCTCGAAGAAAGACACAAGGTCAATGTCATGGCCTGAAAATAGTCCAGATCTCAGTCCAATTGAAAATCTGTGGTGGAAGTTGAAGAAAACGGTCCATGACAAGGCTCCAACCTACAAATCTGATCTGGCAAACAAATCAAAGAAAGTTGGAGCTAGATTGATGGAGTACCGTTTGTCACTCATTAAGTCCATGGCTTTGAGACTGCAAGCTGTTATAAAAGCCAGAGGTGGTGCATCAAAGAACTAGTGGTGTGTTGAAGTGTTCTTTTTCTTTCTTTTTTTTTTTCTTTTCCTCAAAATTGAGTGATTCCATAATTTATTCCCCCTGCTTGTTGTAAAAAAGTAACTGTTACTGACTAGCACCTTTTTTATTGATTTCTTTTAGTATTTCTTAAAGCCAGAAAGTTGCCATTTGAATGACTTTAGTTGTCATGTCTGTTATCTGATTTTTTTTTTTTTTTTTTTTTTTTTTTTTTTTTTTCTCTGCAAGATTAAACAACTGAATGAACATCCTCAGAAACTGGTGAGTCCATAATTTTTGCTAGGGGTTATATATTTCTCTTGCTATGCTGGAGAGTGGAGTGTATGGGAGGGGTGGTAAATAGTATGTGTAGCGATAATGCATTTCCTTATTTTAGACATCACCACCTAAAATACAAGGGTGTGTGTGTGTGTGTGTGTGTGTGTGTATATATATATATATATATATATATATATATATATATATATATATATATATATATATATATATATATATATAAAATGTATATGCGTGTGTGAGTTGCTCCACCAAAAGTAGTTCCTTGTCACAAGTGACGTATGGTGCTTGTGAGACAAAGCTCGGTTTATCCAGACTTCCGATCTTTCAAGGGAGCATGTGAAGGTTGAGTACTACTTCAGTACTCAATCTTCACTTGCTCACTCAAAAGATCTGAAGTCCAGATAAGCCACGCTTTGTCTCACAAGCACCATACAATCACTTTCGTGAATATATATATATATATATATATATATATATATATATATATATATATGTATGTATATATATATATATATATATATGTATATATATATATATATATATATATATATATATGTATATATATATATATATATATATATATATATATATGTATGTATATATATATATATATATATATATATGTATATATATATATATATATATATATATGTATATATATATATATATATGTATATATATATATATATATATATATATATATATATATATATATATATATATATATATATATGTATGTATATATATATATATATATATATATATATATATATATATATATATATATATATATATATATATATATATATATATATATATATATATATATATATATATATATATATATATATATATATATATATATATGTATGTATATATATATATGTATGTATGTATATATGTATATGTATGTATGTATATGACACTCCCCGACTTGCCTTCATCCGTTTTACGTTTTTTTTATTTCACCCCCCCCCCAAAAAAAGTCAAATTTTGAGTTTAGACGTACCTACATAGTACGCTGATGTAATGACGCTACATTCATCGTTTACAAACGACAGACTGAACATGCCCTTCCTTCTTCCTAGTTCAGTTATGTCGTTTTATATATCTGTTATATAGTGTGTTACCCTTGTGTTATGACATCTCTGTGATCTTTGTGTTTACACTGTTTTTTGTGGACTTTTGTAACCCTAAGCAAATATGGTTGGTCAGAAGCATAAGCCTACTAACATGGGTGCAAGTCTCATACACAGAGATGAATTAACTATCTGCTCGGATCGGCGCAATCTACCATGCATACTCCGTTAAACAAAGAGAGCTGTAAAATGAATGAAAACCCGAATCCAGAGAGAACTCTCTGCTCTGCTGGTGATTCGTATCAGTGCAGGCTGAGTTCTAAACGGGTTCAACGGCACTCTTGTGCACTTGAAAGACCGGAAGTCCGTATAACCACAGCTTTCGCAAGTACACTACTTTCGGTTTTGAGTGCCTCACTTATTGTAAGCGTCGATTGGCTATTTTAAACTTCAAGTAACGTGACTTGGTGTAAACAAGTGACTTATTTGAAATTAATGTTATTATTTGACATATTTGACATTATTTTAGTGTTATATTTATTATAATTGATTTAGGGGTGTTTTTATGAGATACGGTAATGGCATGTATGGATGTATAGTACAGTATGAGCGTCATACGTCACCGTAACAACTTGCGTTCACTTTCAACTTGCGTTCGGCCGTCCGGAACCAATTAAAAATGTAAGTCGGGGAGTGTGTGTATATGTGTGTATGAGATATATATATATATATATATATATATATATATAAAAAATGTATGTCCTTGTCAAAAAATTAGCATATTGTGATAAAGTTTATTATTTTCTGTAATGTACTGATTAATATTAGACTTTCATATATTTTAGAGTCATTACACACAACTGAAGTAGTTCAAGCCTTTTAATGTTTTAATACTGATGATTGTGGTAAAGAAAAACCAAAAATCCCTATCTCAAAAAATTAGCATATTACATCTGACCAGTAAACAAGTGTTTTTAATACAAAAAAGTCAACCTTCAAATAATTATGTTCAGTTTTGCACTCAATACTTGGTCAGGAATCCTTTTGCAGAAATGACTGCTTCAATGCGGCGTGGCATGGGGGCAATCAGCCTGTGGCACTGCTGAGGTGTTACGGAGGCCCAGGATGCTTCGATAGCGGCCTTAAGCTCATCCACAGTGTTGGGTCTGGTGTCTCTCAACTTTCTCTTCACAATATCCCACAGATTCTCTATGGGCTTCAGGTCAGGAGAGTTGACAGGCCAATTGAGCACAGTAATACCATGGTCAGTAAACCATTTAGCAGTGGTTTTGGCACTGTGAGCAGGTGCCAGGTCGTGCTGAAAAATGAAATCTTCATCTCCATAAAGCTTTTCAGCAGATGGAAGCATGAAGTGCTCCAAAATCTCCTGATAGCTAGCTGCATTGACCCTGTCCTTGATAAAACACAGTGGACCAACACCAGCAGCTGACATGGCACCCCAGACCATCACTGACTGTGGGTACTTGACACTGGACTTCAGGCATTTTGGCATTTCCTTCTCCCCAGTCTTCCTCCAGACTCTGGCACCTTGATTTCCAAATGACATGCAAAATTTGCTTTCATCCAAAAAAAGTACTTTGGACCACTGAGCAACAGTCCAGTGCTGCTTCTCTGTAGCCCAGGTCAGGCGCTTCTGCCGCCGTTTCTGGTTCGAAAGTGGCTTGACCTGGGGAATGCGGCACCTGTAGCCCATTTCCTGCACACGCCTGTACATGGTGGCTCTGGATGTTTCTACTCCAGACTCAGTCCACTGCTTCCACAGGTCCCCCAAGGTCTGGAATCGGCCCTTCTCCACAATCTTCCTCAGGGTCCGGTCACCTCTTCTGGTTGTGCAGCGTTTTCTGCCACACTTTTTCCTTCCCACAGACGTCCCACTGAGGTGGCTTGATAGAGCACTCTGGGAACAGCCTATTCGCTCAGAGATTTCTTTGTGTGTCTTACCCTCTTGCTTGAGGGTGTCAATGATGGCCTTCTGGACAGCAGTCAGGTCGGCAGTCTTTACCCGTGATTGCGGTTTTGAGTAATGAACCAGGCTGGGAGTTTTTAAAAGCCTCAGGAATCTTTTGCAGGTGTTTTTAGAGTTAATTGGTTGATTTAGATGATGAGGTTAATAGCTCGTTTAGAATACCTGAACATGATATGCTAATTTTTTGAGATTGGAATTTTGGGTTTTCATGAGCTGTATGCCAAAATCATCAGTATTAAAACAATAAAAGACCTGAAATATTTCAGTTGGTGTGCAATCAATCTAAAATATATGAAAGTTTAATTTTTATCAGTACATTACAGAAAATAATGAACTTTATCACAATATGCTAATTTTTTTAGGACCTGTGTGTGTGTATGTATGTATGTATGTGTGTATGTGTATATATATATATATATATATATATATATATATATATATACATACATACATACACACACACACACACTCTTGTTTTAAAGTACTGTGGTAGGACATCAGCTGTACCCCTTTCATTATCAGTTAAATTGAGGGATCAGAATAGAGAATTATTTTTATTCGCCTATGTTTTTTTTTTCAACCTTTGTCATTGAAGCATATCTTACCTTTTTTTTTTACAAAATTATAAAACAGCATTAAATAAAAAATAACAACAGAAGAGTGACATTAAATTAAATGCTGTAGGTGACAACATGGTGGCCGCTGCTCCCTGCTCGCTCTCTCTATCTATCTCTCTCGTGCACCAGCAGGAGGCGTATTCTGTCCTGTGCTCTGCTGGCTGGGAGCTTTCACAGAAAGCAGAATGAAAGCCCACTTGGAGCCTGTCGCTCAGCTTGGAGCGGAGAAGGGCGGGATGGCTGTCTCTACCTCCGACGCCTCTCGGAGTCTGTTGGAGCCGTCTGAGCATCACTCACAGTTTAATGTCTTGCGACTCAGACATTTTGGCCAGAGTTTTCTTCACCCTGAGAGCGGTGAGGCGGGAGCCTGGGTTATGTGCCCAGCATTCACTCATCAGCTTGCCCATCTGCCTCAGGCACTATACACACACACACACACACACACACACACACACACACCATTTAATTCTTCATTTTGACAGTTTAATAATTAATCTCTAATTCTCGCACATCTGCTCTTTTATGCACATCTGTATCGAGAAACAGATATGCTTGATTAGGACTGAGTCCTCAAGAGACATTGGTTATAAAACATTGACATTAATATGAGGTATAACTCAATGCAAGAACAAATCCATTGATTTTAAAATTACATGTGACAGCAGAATTGATACTAATATGAAAGATCCCAACCTTGAGTGAACCCCACCCCCAGAAATAAATCCTCCTTGATCTGTTTGCTACTCACTCATTCAAGCACCACATATAATACTAGGCTATAATTCACTTAATTATAATGGTGATAAAGGGATTGAGGACCGAGACATCGGTTGCAGAATAAGTACCTCGTCACTGGTCCAGCGGTTGGCAAAAGAAGGCCGCTGCCTCTTATTACACACCACCGCTTTCATATCCTCATAGGACGGGTCTGTGGGTACTTGGTCATAGTAAGGCAGCTGATACTCCTCAACAATTCCTGTAAAAATCATATAAAGTCTCAGGACCGATAATCACAAATAGTTTGAGATTGGTTTATTTTATCACACACCTCACCCCCACCCACATGGCTAGATGATGGGTATACTTATTAGTATATAATGACTATACAGGTATACCTTGGGTTATGTCGTTAATTGGTTCCAAATGAGACGACATAAGTCAAAAACGACTTGACTCGAATTAACTTGTCTCTAGGCTAGCCTAGGCTAGGCTATGCTAAATTTACTTGTATAATATTATTATATTAATATTAAGTATTAAATATATATATATATATATAAAATATACAGAAAGCCCCAGTTATTCTCGGAGGTTATCCCCCCCCAGCGCAGCTCGTGGAAATCCGCAAATTATTGATGCGGTTTTAAGACCCTATGTATATTACATATTCCAAAATATGTTTCTTAAACGCATTCTATAGACAGTCTTACTCATTAATACAGCAATAATGTAGTAAAATGTAATAATGATTAAGTAAAAACTTTTCAGTTTATACTGTGATATTTATTAATAAATAAAGTGCTTAGGCTCCTTACCAGAAGCTAGAGAAGATGCAGGGAGTTCGAGTGGCATCATAGGGCTTAAATAATCATTAAAAACACACTAAAAGAACGTAAATTCACAATTCAAGCAATCACGTTGATAACGTGCAAGAAGGAGAAAAAAAAGGTGTACACATCATCTGCAACCAATCAGCAGAAGGGAAAAAGAAAAGCTCTCGGCCATTGGCTAAATTTGAATCACGTGCCAGTAATGTCATGATGATGCATATGTACAATTTGGGGGCTGCCGTTAATTCAGTGTTTCCAAAAGAGTGGGGCACGATTATATGATTATAATGACGTAAATTTAATTTTTTTTCCCCCCCATATATATTTTTTGAAAACCGACGTACAGTATAATAAAAAATGACTTAACTCGAAACAACTTAATACAGGTATACCTCGACTTCCGAATTACTTATTTACTTCTTACTATATTAATGATGCAATCTTTATGGAATTGCAATATCCAAGATGGAATCTCACTGACCTCCTGAAACACATCTCCGAGTGATCTCCCACAGGATCAGGCCGAAGCTGTACATGTCAGCCATGATGTAGGACTGAAAGTGGTTACGGTTTAGAGTTTTGTCCAATAACTCTGGGGGCATGTAGCGCTTGGTCCCCACCCGTGTGTTTGCAGGAATGTCAACCTCATTGGTGTCACTGTGATAACAGAGGAAACTAGTGTTAGATTGAGGTAATGGAGTAAATACCATATGAAACTGCATCATGAAATGAGGCCTTCCTCCATTACATCACAGCTTTCAGCTACACTGTAAAGTTCCCACTGATGCCAAGTATACCTGATGAACTTAATGGCCAGGCCAAGGTCGGCGATGCAGCACGTGCCATTCTTTTTCACTAGGATGTTCTTACTCTTGAGGTCACGGTGGGCAATGGCAGGCTTGCCCTGTGTGCCAAAGATCTCGGTGTGCAGGTGACAGAGCCCTGAGACAGCCGAGTACGCCAGGCGCAGTAGTGCCCGGGTATCCAGTGTGGTGGATTTGAGGTAGTCATAGAGGGAACCGTTCTCATGGTAGTCCGTGATCAGATAAAGCTGCGTCCACGAGCCTGTTCCCTTTATGTCTGCTGCGATGAATCCTGAGGAACAGAGGTACAGGATTTAATGTGGTACGCCTGTATTTTCTTCAGAATTGTCATCTTCAAAGTAATGCTCTGTCAAACAAGCTAATTTAAAACATCACAACTGTGTGGTGATACTTTACCTAGTATATTCTCATGTCTCATGAGGACAGTCTGGTAAATCTCTGTCTCTCTGAACCAGCTGGCCTCCTCTGTGGTGAAGAACACCTTGACAGCCACCCTCTCACCTCTCCAGCGGCCCATCCACACCTCCCCGAAGCGTCCCTTTCCGATTTGCTTCACCATCTGGATCTGCTTAGCTATGGTGCGCTGCACCTGCAGAGCCGAGAACAGACCAATTCTTACAGCTGATCGGTGGATTAAACTTAATTAGTGGCTCTGATCTTAGACAACATGGCACAGATTTTTTTTTTTGCTCAAAGCTCCAGAAGAATGACAGATTACACACGCGCACACACAGTATGATAACCGCATTACACAACACTGCAGGGTTTTTAATACAGTCGACCCCCTTCTTATGAAAACCCCTGAATACAAAAAATCCAGTATACGAAAAACATTTTCCTAAATTTTTGTCTTCTGTATACGAAACAACCTCCTCTTATTAAAAGCGCCAAACGCGCCATTCAAACAATGCACGAGTTGCTCTCTCATTGGCTGTCTTCCAACATTCCGCCCTGCTGGCCTCCCATTGGCTAAGAGGGATGACGCAGCTCCCTCCCATTGGCTATCTCTCAACATCCTGCCCCGCTGGCCTCCAATTGGCTCGGAGAGATGACGCTGTCGTTCCAACTTTGTTCGTTAGTATGAACCGCGTTCATGTTTGTCATTCCAACTGTATTTTATGGCTCAGGCTTTTAACCTTCCATAAATATTTGTACGATTATAATTCTGCTGATCCATGGTCAACACACACGCACACACACATGCGTGTGATTCCTGGTGCCATGGTCATTGTAAGATTATAACTCTACTAAGAAGACATGGTCAACGCACGCGCACACACACACACATACGCGCACACACACACACACACATACACGCACACACACACACGTGTGATTCCTGGTGAAAGTAATTCCTGGTGCCATGGTCATTGTAAGATTATAACTCTAAGACGACATGGTCAACACGAAGTCAGTACCTTCAAAGGTATGCTTTTACAATTTTTAAAGGGTAGTCTTGGAACGAATCACGCGTTTTACATGTAAAATGCGCCTCTACTTACAAAAATTCCAGGTTCCAAAAAGGGGGCTGGAACGGATTTATTTCGTAAGAAGGGGGCCGACTGTATATACAATGGTGAAATCAATTTCTTTGACTTTAGTTCCAAATTAGTACAGACAGTTCATACTTTTAAATACTTTTACAGATTTTCATATGACTTTTTGTATGACGTAATCACCTATCATATATCTGTAGTGCATAGCTACTTCATACAAAGAGACATTGATATAATATTCAGAGGCGTCGATACATTTTGTGTGTAGTTTGTATCTCTCACCAGCAGGGGGAGCCCTGAGCCACTGCCTGAGCTCTGTGACTGCTCAATCAGATCCTTCAGTGATTCTCCTGGAGGGATGAATGTCTCGTCCTGCTCCAGACCAATAGTATACCGGGGCCTCAGCTCCTGACGCTTGTACCTAGAATATGTGAGCGCGCGTGGACACACACACACACACACTCCCCTTAAGATTTCAGATTACATAATATTTTTATATTCTCTAAAATCTTTAATAACACATCCTTTTAAAGGTTAGTTCAGGCTAAAATTCAACTAGTGATAAATATGTTGCTCCATATTAAATTGGAAAACCCGGCATTAAAAAAAAAAAAACAAGATTTTGTGATATGCTCTGTAACTGTAAATAGGAAATCCTTCATCTTATTATTTTAATAAGAGTTTACCTGAAGTAACAGAAGACAATAATAAAGATGAGGATAATGCTGCACACTGCTACAGAGATTAAGAGGGCCATCTGGTGGATGCTGTTGTCCACGTAGTCTGTGTAGGAGGGAGAAGAAAAAGCAAATACTGTAATCTTTTTAGTGACTCTAGACATTCATGTGGTATGTATTATCCCATTCTATTCTTATACAAGGGATCAGTTTTTGTGTGTGTGGAGAATATGGGGATTGGAAACTGAGTCGTGATCGATCACATCCCCTTCCTGCAGCAGTATGATCGGGTTTCTACCTGACGACACCAGTGAAGCCCCAAGCTTCTGCTCTCTGGGACTCTAACTTTACTGACAAACTCCTGCCTGACAGGGGTGCAAGCAGACACCCCCCCCCCCCCCCTTCCCGCACACACACACACACACATTTTATATATACTTTCAACTCGTACTCAAACACACTGGAGAGGCAGCCATTTATAGCTTCTTCTGCTTTGTCTCAGAAAGAAAGCTGTCGTTCGAACTCAGATTAATTTGTCCCCATGTGTCCAGTGTCATCATTACAGAAATAGTGCACCCTTGCTCTCCCAAACACACAGCCACCCGCCCGCTCATCCACCCCTTCCTTGCACACACAGTCAGAATGTGAGAGCCGGGATGTCTCGCAGTGTGATAGATGGACAGATAGCTGGTCGGTGCTGAGGTTGGAAACCCAAGCGCTCCCTGGAGCCCAGCTGTCCTTTTCATTACAGAGTGAAAGAACAAGCAAAGACGAACGACTCTGGTTCATCTGCCGCCCCTCCCACTGTGCACTCTAGTCATCACAGCCTAAAATGTGCGGTTTGTAACAGTTTAACCTGTCACAAACCATCAGGCAGGAGCAGGACATTGCCACCCGGTGGATCTGCGATACAGGGATGGGGTGGATTTTAACATCTCAGTGGTATGTGTGTACGAACATGATGGTGTTTGTTACTCCGATATTGTTGTATTGTTCAATACTATTTCACATCACATATGTATTGAGAGAAGCAGAGCTTTTGAAGAGTTTGGGAACATGTACTGTAATTTTAAATATTTTGTTTTCTCTGCCACATACAGGATGCTTGCAGTACTTGTTGTCCATATTTGCATGAGCCTCCTGGATTCTCAAAGCCATCAAGTCCACAAGGTCTTGCATCTTATTGTAGGGTGCACAAACTGCTAAAGACATTGTCTGTATGACCTTTCTGAAAAATGAATAGTGTCCTGAACATTCGCTTTTACCCTTGAGTGCTCAGCTGCATCCTAACAACCAAAGCAAAGGACCACTGAACGTATTAGGGTGCAATTTGGGATGTGAACTCAGTAGGTCTGATTACGACCGTGACTGTTACGCTATTTTATGGAGGCTTACTCGGAGTGTTAATTGGAGACAGGGTTGGGTGAAGATCCCGATTGCAGTAGTCCTGGTCAGTACAGCACTCCAGCGCCCTTCTCAAACGAGAGTTCCCCGTATCCTGAAGAGAAAATACAAAATTATTATTATTTTTTTTTTTTTTAAGGAGGGGGTTTGGGTGACCAGAATAAAATTTAGAAGCACTTCTGTACCCTGCACTGAAATTCAGAGCCCACCAATCCCAAACAGCCTGATGTAAGCATTGGAGGACCGCCCTCTTCTTCCTCCACCATGGTGAAGCAGTAGCCATCAGTTCTGTAAACATCAGGAAGATAACGTTGCTTAAGCATGTCATTATCATCATCATCATTATTGCCATCAATTAATGAAGTCAGGGGTGCAGCCTGAAAAGTGCATCCATGTGCAGCCCAGTGACCTTGATGGCCATGGATGAAGTGTCATAGACAAATTGGGGGGAAAAAAAACACTTAAAAACTTGGATGTACTAAGCAGTGAGGTCCAAGATGTCCCGCTTCCCAGCCACTTCCTCCAGCTCTCCCGGGGGACTCTAAGGGGTTCCTAGATCAGTCGAGAGACAAGGGCCCTCCAGCAGGTTCTGGGTCATGCCACCTCAACTGGCTCCTCTCAATGTGGAGGAGCAGTGGTTCCACCTGGATGGCTGAGCTTCTTGCCCTATCTCTGAGGGCGAGCCCTGCCACCCGGTGAAGATAGATCATTTTACTCGCTTGTATCCACAATCTTGTTCTTTATATCACCACCCAAAGCTTGTGACCATAGGTGATGATTGAGCGTACCACTTGTGACCATAGGTGATGATTGAGCGTACCACTTGTGACCATAGGTGATGATTGGCTGGTAAATTGAGAGCGTTGCCTTCCGTTTTACCATGTTGGACCAGTACAAGCTCTGCTTTATGGCAGAGGCTGCATTGATCCGCCTGTCGATCTCCCACTTCATCCTTCCCTCAATTGTGAACAAGACACCGAGATACTTGAACTCCTCTTGGGCTAGAACCTCATTCAAGCATATTTAATCAGAATAATCCAATCTAATAACATATAAAGGGTCCTCAAACTTGAATACTGTATTCGGCATAAGCGCCCAGGGCGTTTAAAAAAATTGAAGTGGGTGGGCGCTTATTAAAATGTTTACCAGCGAAGTGGAACATTTAAATGCTTATTACCATCAAGGTGGAAAACATGAATAATAACATAACAATGAGTTTTACTGGTATTTGTATTATTCATTTTGTAGTATCAACCAAACTACTTACATGAAAGCTGAAAATAAACAGAAAACAGCATAATTAAAAAAAAAGACCCCTTATTTTTCTCTCCCGATGCTGTTCCTTTAAACATTTTCCTGGAAGTAAAATCGAGGCAATCAACACGAATGTCAACTTTAGCACATGGCATGTTGAACCAATCAACACAAATGAGCACATGGCCAGGAACGTCTTTAAATTTATGAAATTAGTGAGCAGGAGAATCGGTGAAAAATATTCATCACTTTCTGATAAGTCCATCTCTGGCTCATCGCTCCATTTATTCAGAGCATCCCATCGTTTTGCTGTAGCAGTTTATAATGGTTCATCGGGTGTTGGACATTTACCAAGAGAACACAGCAAAATATTTTCCTGTTTTTTAAAGCACGGCAGAACAATCAAATGTGTTGTTATTGATGAACATTATAGACATTCCCCAGTAGCAGGGGGTCTTAAAATGCAGTGTAAATTCACTTTTACAGGCAGTGAACGCCTCATTTTACGGTTACAGAGACTGATCGAATAAAATTGGTAAGCTTGACCTATGATTTTGTTTCCAGTATACATGGACGGTTATTAGACGCAAGATCAAAAACATTGGAGGGGAGCTTATTGGAGCAGGACGCTTATCACGTCGATTACGGTATATATCACTTCAATATATACTACACAGGGATATCACAATGTGATTTTGTGCTATCTCTGAATATACAGTACACCATGGTGCCTGCTCCTGTTCCTGGAGATCTAACGGCAGACTTTCATTTTACCCATAATGTCGTGCACCTGATAAGATTTTTTTTCTTCCTCCCTAATTTTAGTTGCATCCAATTCCAACCCATCAGGTATTTACTTCCCAATCACATGATCACCACCAACCAGGGAGGGGTGAAAACATGCACACACCCCCATGGCATACAACACCGGCCACCTGCCTCTTTTCAAACTACGGCACATGTATATTTTAGGATGGTCGAGTGTGTTAACACTCGGAGGGAAAGCACTATCCACCTTATTACGAATGAGCTCACAGACACTCATGATTGGCTGGCAATTTCTGTGAGTGACAGGGAAGGAAGCGTATACCGTCCCTCCCGTGAGAGCTTGGCCAGCTAGCGCCCATGGACTCCCAGTCACGGATAGCTGTGGCATTAACTTACGATCTCTGGATTAATCGTCACGCACCTCATTGCACCTGACAGATCTAATCATTGTCTTAAGCTTTTGTTTCAAGTCAAGTTCATTCATTTTCTGAACTGCTTAATCCTAATTAGGGTCACAAAAAGGCTGGCTCCCATCTCGGCCGACTCTGGGCAAGGGCAGAGTACATCTTGGACAGCTCAACAGGCCATCGCAGGGCAAATACACACTAACCACTATGCAGCTACTCTTGTCGAAAGTCAGCAATGGTACTTTTACAGCCTCTCAACACAGACAGTGAGACATGGCTGGCCTTTGATAACCCAGTTGCACTGGGAGGACAACAGTCACACCGTTGATAGTGGGGCTTGAACCCCCAACGTTAGGTTTGGTAATCCAGCACCTTACCACAAGGATACCACTGCCCCTTCAAGTCAAGCTTTAAGTTTTAATTAGATGATTAGATAGTTAGGTGGGTATGATTACGGTTAGAGAGGTAGATCTCCAGGATCAAAGTTAGGCACTACTGCCCCTGCAAACTCAGAATAAAACCACCTCACATTCGGAAAATACTGTTGCATATCGACATTTTCAAATATATGACAAATAATTGTTTGTTCCGTACAAATATTTTATTAATTTTACAATACCTATGTAAAAAACAAAAAACAAAAACTCACAGTGGGTTCAGAGGGAAATGGTTTTCATCCAACACCAGCAGGTCTGAACTACAACCCGACTGTATTGAGAATGGGACAGAGATGCGGTTCTAACCTGCACGTGTTGTTGACGGAGTCCTCTGGACAGTGATGGTAACAGTGGCACCACCGTGTCCTCTCAGGAACCATGGGTACTGAGGTCTTACTGTCTTTCTTTCGGTTATCCAGCGTCACCTTCCCAGAATTCCTCAACAGCATTGTGTCCAGTACGTTTGCTGCAGGTGGGAGGAAGAAAAGTTTGCTGTAACTTTTAACGAGAATGGAAAATCACATCAGGCTAATTAGGGTGTTGTGCTCATGTCGTAAATGAAGCTTTTGTGTGTGATTGTGGCAAAAACTCTTGACAGTGCTGCAATGTTTATAAAAGTCAGACCTGTGCTGTGTGTACCTGCCCCAAATCAGCGCACACAATCATAAAGAAAGACCTTTTTGTGCTCCACATATACTGTGTGTGTGTGTCTGTCGACTGCTTCTTTTCTAAAGTGCTACTTTATATTGCACCTCTACATTCCACAATTCCAGACAATTTGTTCAATAGACAGATTCGTTGGTTAGCCATTTTTTACAACCACAGCTTCAGGGAATACAAATGATCACATCTACACAGCCAAGCATTTTATATGGTGTTACCTGAGTGCTACCTCAAGTCTAATGCAGTGTTGGTGTGCTAGAATAACAGACAGCTGAAGTGACCGCAGAGGAAAACTAAAACTCTGCTTGTCCGTATTACACTCCGAATTCGACGCCCGCCTGCGTTTCTGTATGCTTGACAGCCTCATAGAGCTCTAATATACCACCAGAGATGATCACCTTTATAATAAGCACTTCTAACCACAGCTTTTATTTGCAAAGAAATGAAGCATAAACATTTTGGAACAAATCTTTAAAACACACACACACACACTGGTGCTGTTTTCAAAGATAAATATTTATGAGTGAATCCGGGTGTTTAACAGCATGAAAGATCATCTGAGCGGCAATAATGATGTCTAGTCATCTGAGCAGACATAACATTCGAAAATAGATTTTCTAATCCTGTACATATTAGCTTGACTATGCATGGTGAGAAAGCTCATTAGTGAGGATGTTGATAGATGTTGCATATAAATAGTCAGCAAGTGGCCCAACACCTCTCAAAGGACTCTAGTTCGATGACAGTGTAGTAAACGATTGATCAAAGGATCGACCGTACGTGTCTGTGTGCGAAGAGTCACTGCAGGTCACAGCCATAACCCCAGACTGCTATTCCTGCTCTTTTATTGTAGGGTATAAATCAGACGGCATGGACAGAACTAAACCAACATTGATCTACTGTGTCCCAGTAGCGCTCAGACATGGTTGTTTATTTCACCATTACACTGAGAACAAGCAGAACTGCCACTATTTTACCTGCCAGCGCACGCACGTGCACACACACAGACACACACATACACATAGTTATGTGAATAACAACAAGGAAAGTAATGTGTTATATGGGGGAAAACGGCATAACTGAAATGATACAGCTCCTAATATTCTGCGTGGTGAAATTATTCACAACCCTAAAGAATATAAAATTAATGCAAACAAATTGCCGTGTTATGTTCTGCCCTGAGGATCTTTGCCCATTTCCTTTTCCCTTCAATAGATAAAAGGTTTTAAACCTGTGGAAACTTCTCACATTAAAAACTCAACACTGGCTCTTTTAATATAACATACAACATGAGCACAAGTAATAATTCAAATATCAAACTGTCAATAAGGCTCATAAGACAATGAAGGAATGAAGGAGATTGCCATGAGTGTGTTCAGATAATAGTTTCATTCATTAATGTCATTTTCTAAGTCACTTAATCCTGATTGGAGCAGTGGGGAGGCTGGCGGCCATCTCAGCCAACTCTGGCAAAGCCAGTGTAGCCCCTTAACAGCTCACCAGACCATTGCAGAGCCAGTGCACACACACACACACACACACACACACACACACACACACACACACACACACACACACACACACACACACACACACACACACACACACCTACCTTGGGGCAATTTGGAACTGTCAATAGCCTAATGTGCATGTGTTTAGGACTGTGGGAGAAAAGCGGAAACACACACGAGCACATGCAAACTCCACAAAGAAACACCTCGAGCCCGGGAATCGAACCCAGGGTCTTCTTGCTGATACTTTGAGTCAAAATAAACTGTATTAAACTGTATTAAACAGAACAATTCCACCAACTATTCCAACATTTCTTTTTCTAATGCATATAAAAAGGGTGTTCCAAAACTTTTAATGGGTACAGTTTGTACATTATGTTTCAAGAGAAATGTAAATCTAAATATAAACCCAAATCAACACAACCTACTCTCGGAGCAGAAACATTATTGTAGTGCAGCAGCCTGTGGTCTGAAGTAAAGAGTGCAGACCATCTGCTCAGAATCCAAATGTTCTTTCAAAACATCTTTGTCTATTTCCAAATCTGATACTAAGCCTTTCACCAAAGTGTGATGGTTCCCTGAGCTACAGGCAATGTGTGGCAAGGCTTTTGGGAAACGTACACGACCTGGTGATCGACCAGGTAAACAGCAGTCATGACTGATTTCAAACGCACTTTTGAGAAACTCCCCAATCTTATATCAACAGTTATGGTGCACAGAGCATGCATTAGGCAGAACAGCTTGTTAGTGTTGAGAGTGGGCGAGTAATTTGTAAATGAGTCAGACGCTGGCACCACTTGGCTGGTGCGTATCTTTTAAAGAGAACACTCCGTGTCGTGCTGACATGGGAGGCGGCGTGGCGATTCACGGCCAGATGGCGCCGATCTTGACTGTTGCGATGAAAGTCCCTGCATCGTTCAGCCGACCAAATGCCTCTACAAAACTTTCTTGGTGCACACTTAGTAGCAAGGAAGGTTTGTTGGCTTGAAAATTCTGACATAAGAACTTTGTGTGTGTGTGTGTGTGTGTGTGTGTGTGTGTGTGTGGGTGGGTGGTGGTGGTGGTGGTGGTGGTGGTGAGGGGGGGGGGTTGCCGCCACCTCCCAGTGTGATGGAGTTTTGCTCCACAAAGAACTCATGCAGTCTTCTCACACATCATGTAAACACACCTCTTTACATTTACACAGCTGGCGATAGACAGTTGCTGGTGTTTTTCAGTGAAAGATGGGGTTAGGTGCTGATCTCTGGCCCAGGTCTGTATTCAGAAACCAGGAAAAGGAAAGAAGGACGGGCCATCAGGCTGAGGGTGTGGTTAGATTTCTTGTCCTACAGGCAGGCCTGCCCGGAACCGAGCTGAGAGCGTAGCCATTAATAACACCCGCAGGAAGGCCTTTTAAAGACCTTAGAAGATGTAAACACAGCAGGACCTCACAAAGGCTTATGGCTCCACTGTTTACTCCACTACCTTCAACGCCTCAATGTTTTTTCATTCATCACCAATGATTTCAGCACATTTTTATTTTTGAAAATAAAACCTTGCCACATGTAAGTGATAACACATTCTGACAAAATAGAATTTTTGAAAATATGTCCTCACAATTGCTGCACTTATTGAATTATTTTATAATCCCTGTAAATGAAATTAATCATCCTTCATGTTCTTTTGAGTTTCTCTTACTGGGGAAAAGAAGAATAGACATGAAGAGAAGAGATGGAGAGAGGTTAATGTGTACACACACACACACACACACACACACACACACACACACACACACACTCAGTCCCTCACGGCTGGAGGAGGATTTGTACCATTAGGCTTGTGGTTAAACAATGCGCCAAGGCAACGCCACTTCCACCACAATACCATTTTGCACACATTGATGAGCTTTTTAAGTTTCTCTGTGGGTAAAGCGCGTCACTGACTTTGAATGGATCTTCACAGCAACTTATAGGGTCCCCTGGTGTATCACTCCACCAACAACGGGTGATGATTCAGCAAGTGATCCTTCAAGAATCATTGTTTCAACTGAAACCTTTGCTACAAAAAAACAATATATACACATACACAGTCGGCCCCGAATTACAAAACCCCTGGGTACAAAAACTCCGGGTTACAAAAAACATTTTCCTAAGTTTTCGTTTGTTGCAGGTGACACACGGAGCTTGATGTTGCACACTTAAAAGATCAGAAGTCCGGATAATCCGTGCTTCATCTCACAAGCTCCGTTTGTCACCTGGAACAAACCCGTGAGTTTATCCTCTGGCGCAGAGGTAAGCATGCTTGTGTTTATTGAGAGTAGATGAGAAGCGTGAAATTCAAGTGTGAGCCACAGAGCAGCTCAGCCACGCCCCTCAGCCGGAGCGGACAGTTAGTCTTAGAGAACACAGCCGTCAAAATCAAAGTCCCCCCAAAACACAGACCATAACAAAAAGATCATGAAATGTAATAAATTGGATAAACAAAACAAAACAATAAACATGCTACACCACAGTACATAAAATCACACACACAAATATTCTAAACATTAACTTAGGTACTGTACTGGAATAATGATTGAAAAAGACTTTAATACTAGAGTGCTTTCAGATGATTATTCCTCTTCAGGCACTTCAGAGGAAACTGTCATTTCTTCAGGAGAAAGTCTTATTTCTTCAGAAAACACATCTAACCTTATTACCTTTCCTATCACTTAGCCAGAGAAGACACACAGTGTTTGAGTGGCATCATAGAGCTTAACTAATAATTAAAACACACTAAAAAAGGCTCATTGATAACTTGTGCGTGAATGAGGAAAAAGGGGCATTACATCATCTCAACCAATCAGTAGGAAGGAGGACAGCCATTGGCTAAAATTAAATGATGTGCCAGTTGCTTGGCAGTCCACGAATATGCAAACCGTGAATGCAAAACCACGAATAGTCAAGGGCCTACTGTGTATATATACAGACGCGCCCCGACTTACGTTCATCTGTTTTACATTTTTTCGATTTTACAGGGGTTTTTTTGAGTTTAGACGTACCTACGTAGTACGCTGACGTAATGACGCTGCGTCCATTGTTTACAAATGACAGACTGAACGTGCCCCTCCTTTTTCCCAGTTCAGTTTTATATATATATATATATATAGATAGATAGATAGATAGATAGATAGATAGATAGATAGATAGATAGATAGCGTGTTACCCTTGTGTTAAGACGTCATCTCTGTGATCTTACACTGTTTTGTGGACTTTTGTAACCTTAAGCAAATATGGTTGGTCAGAAGCGTAAGCCTACTAGCATGGGTGCAAGTCTCATACACAGAGATGAATTAACTATCTGCTTGGATCGGCGCAATCTACCATGCATACTCAGTTAAGCAAAGACAGTTGTAAAATGAAAGAGAACTCTCTGCTCTGCTGGTGATTTACATCAGTGCAGGCTGAGTACTAAACGATTTCAACAGACCCTTGCTCACTTGAAAGACCGGAAGTCCGTATAACCCGCCTTCAAGCACAGCAAGTGCACTACTTTCGGTATTGAGCGCCTCACATATTGTAAGCATTGATTGGCTGTTTTAAGCTTCATGTAAAGTGAGTCGGCTCAGCTTCATGTAAAGTGATCATCCGTCAACCATCGGAACCATTTACAAGCAGAAAGATCGCATCATAGAGAATGTTAAAGGTTATATTTGATGCTGTATTTGATATTTGATGAGTGAATTTGATTAAAATTTCTCAATTTGAAATTATTTTGCTTGAATTTATTTTATTTGAAATTAATGTTGATATTATTTGATATATTTGCTATTATTTTACAATGTTATGTTTATAATAATTGATTTAGGGGTGTTTTATGAGATACGGTAATGGTATTTATGGCTCTATAGTGCAGTATGAGCATCATACGTCACTGTAACAACTTACGTTCACTTTCAACTTGCGTCCAGCCGTCAGGAACCAATTAAAAACGTAAGTCGGGGAGCGTCTGTGTGTGTGTGTGTGTGTGTATGTATGTGTATATATATATATATATATATATATATATATATATATATATATATATATATATATATATATATATAAAAATTACTAATCTTACATTCAGGCTCATTCTGACCTTGGCTGAAATAAAACCATTAATATACCAATATACATTTTTTTTTAGAATTCTTGAGTATGCGTATTGCCAGAAGTGCTGCTTAGATTGCTAATTAGGAATATACATTAAAAAAAAGAAAGATTTAAATTAATAGGTTAATAATCCACCAAGAAGAAAGGCAGAAATAAGTACGAGGGAAAATAAGCCACCGGGATCACAGAAAGGACACTGATTAGTAGCAGAGCACGGTGAATAGCGGACAGATTGCACCCAAGGCCGAGGTTTCATATTCAGGACACCAAAGCACTTTCAATCTGTCTATCAGCTTACTGCGCTCTTGTACACACCATGAAAAAAGGAAAAAGAAAGAAAGAAAAAAAATGCTGAGATCAGCGATGACATCCAGGCAAGGTTGGACAGAAACCTGACTCACAGCTGGGACACACAAACTCACCAAAAGAAAAACACACAGAATGATGTGGTACCCGCACACAAGTACACAGCACTACATCAACGGGACATGGGCATGAATCTTTCTGACAACATGTGGCAGATCATATCACTGTGAATCTGCTAATGGCTTTGCTTTAATAAGTTCACGTTCATGTTTCAAACCAAAACACACCCTGCATTCACACACACACACACACACACACACACACACACACACACACACACACACACGCACGCACACACTTACTGACGCGGCATGGATTTAATATCTGAGATTATTACTGTGATTCTTGCCAAACTGAAGACCACGTGTGAAATGGATCATCTGGAAAAACTGAATATGGATGACAGACTTTCCAGGTGCTGAGAGTAAATCTCACTCTTCTGAAGAGTTCTGACCCGAACTGCTTCACCCCAGACCACGTGTTTATCCATCACCCACCCGTCATCCAACCCCCACTCGCTCTCCCCTTAACCTCTTATTCATTTCAAAGCCTTTTCCACACCGCCAACAAAACGGAGGCTAAATCCTGAGGTGGTGTGAAACCAGGGAGCACTTATCCATCTTCCTTGTCTGCTTCAACCCCAAGCCCCGGTCCTGAATGAATCTGACTTTTCATGGGTGTAGGCATCCAGGAGCAAGAAGAGAGCCACTAATCTGTTCCGCATTCACTTAGATTTGTCAGACTCAAAAGTTTTCACGGAGAGACTGGATCCCCAGTGCCCGTGACCAATGGCTGAAGGATTTGTGTGTGAGGAGGTGGGGGAGTGTACAACAACAAAGAGTTTCAGATACATGGAAGCACCAATCTTTTAATCGTCTAGTAGTCTACCATGTCCTGTTAGACGCCAATACTTTTGTCTCTGTAGCACAAATGAACCAACTCAAGAAAGACATGATGATTGTGTGGAGATAATACATGTGTGTGTCCCGGCATTTTTAAATATCTTCGACATGAGTGGAAATAGCATGAATTATATATATATATGTGTGTGTGTGTGTGTGTGTGTGTGTGTGTGTGTGTGTGTGTGTGTGTATATATATTTATTTATCCCGGAAATAGCATGAATTTTATATATATATATATATATATATATATATATATATATATATATATATATATATATATATATGTGTGTGTGTGTGTGTGTGTGTGTGTGTGTGTATATATATATTTATTTATCCCCCCCCCCCCCTCCTTTCGGCTTTTCCCTTCAGGGGTTGCCACAGTGAATCATCTGCCTCCATCTCACCCTATCGTCTGCATCTTCTACTCTTACTCCATCTACCTTCATGTCATCCTTCACCACATCCATAAATCTTCTCTTTGGTCTTCCTCTAGGCCTTCTGCCTGGTAGTTTCAACCTCAGCATCCAACTACCAATATACTCACTATCCATCCTCTGTACATGTCCAAACCATCTCAATCTAGCCTCTCTGACTTTGTCTCCAAAACGTCTAACATGTGCTGTCCCTCTGGTGTACTCATTCCTGACCCTATCCATCCTCATTACTCCCAAAGAGAACCTCAACATTTTCATCTCTGCTACCTCCAGCTCTGCTTCCTGTCTTTTCCCCAGTGCCACTGTTTCTAAACCATACCACATCGCTGGCCTCCACACCATCTTGTACACTTTTCCTTTCATTCTTGCCGATGCCTTCCTATCACACATCACACCGGACACTTTTCTCCAACCATTCCAACCTGCCTGTACATGCTTCTTCACCTCTTTTCCACACTCTCCATTGCTCTGGATTGTTGAGCCTAAGTACTCAATCCTCCACCTTCTTTATCTCTGCTCCCTGTAACCTCACTGTTCCTCTTGGGTCCTGTATTCCGTTTTACTGAGGCTAATCTTCATTCCTCTCCTTTCCAGGGCATACCTCCACCTCTCTAGATTTTCCGGCACTTGTTCTCTGCTCTCACTACAGATCACAATGTCATCTACAAACATCATAGTCCATGGACATTCTTGTCTAACCTCGTCTGTCAGCCTGTCCATCACCATATCAAACAAGAAGGGGCTCAGAGCTGACCCTTGATGCAGTTCCACCTCCACCTTGAATTCTTCTGTCACATCAACAGCACACCTCACCACTGTCTTACATCTCTCATCGATGTCCATCTCTCATACATGTCCTGCACCACTCTAGCATACTTCTCTGCCACTTCAAACTTCCTCATGCAATACCACAGTTCCTCTCTCGGCACCCTGTCATATGCTTTCTCCAGATCCACAAAGGCACAATGCAGCTCCCTCTGTACTTCTCTATTAACATCCTCAAAGCAAATACTGCATCTGTGGTGCTCTTTCTTGGCATGAACCCAAACTGTTGCTCAAAAATGCTGACCTCTGCCTTTAGTCTAGCTTCCACTATTGTTTCCCATAACTTCATCGTATGGCTCATCAACTTTATCCCTCTGTAGTTGCCACAACTCTGCATGATATATACTAGTACAGGGGTGGGCAATCTTATCCGCAAAGGGCCGGTGTGGGTGCAGGTTTTCACTTCAACCAAACAATAGCCACACCTTCCACCTGTTTCCACCAATCACTGATCATCAAAAGAAAAGAAAAAACCCTAGATTGGACATTACTGTTTCAATACTGAAGTGGAGCCATCTTATTGAGATCACCTGGCTTTAAGTCTTAAACAGTAATGTGATCTCACCGAGATAGCCCCACTTCTGAATTGAAACAGTAATGTCCAATCTCGTTTTTTTTTTTTTTCTTTTGATGATCAGTGATTGGTGGAAACAGGTGGAAGGTGTGGCCATTGTTTGGTTAAAGTGAAAACCTGCACCCACACTGGCCCTTTGCGGATAAGACTGCCCACCCCTGGACTAGTATGTGTGTGTATATATATATATATATATATATATATATATATATATATATATATATATATATATATATATATGTGTGTGTGTGTGTGTGTGTGTGTATACTGTGCATGTGTTTAAGGGCTTCAGCTTAGTTAATAGTGAAGTGCTATATGTTTTGGTTTCAATGACTAATCATGACGACTTGAGAACAACTGGCCTAGCCACTCTTAATTTCATCAGTATTGCATGTCAACTGTTTTTTGCCTAGTAGCATTTGCAGCTAGTAAGAAACCCTTTTATATCTATGCAGCTGCATTTTATCATACGATCTGTCCTATGAGCACACACTGTATGAAATACATCCTCTCTCGTGTTGTTTGTTCAGTAACAAGGTAAGGTTGATATGATATCAGACTTTGAAAAAACTTTTTTCGACTCAACGATATAAACATAGTGTTGAATGATCTGCTAAGAGAGTACATGTATATATGTATACATACATACACACACACTCAAATATTATATTTGGTGTATATGGTATATATGGAGGTATTAGCCACATATGGACCTGTCAGAAAGTGATGATGAGGATTTTTCACCGAATTCTCCTGCTCACTATCTTCATAAATTTAAAGATGTTTCTGGCCATGTGCTTTTGTTTATGTTCGTGTTGATTGGTTCAACATGCCATGTGCTAAAGTTGACATTCGTGTTGATTGGCTCGATTTTACTTCCGGGAAAATGCTTCAGGTAAAGCACCTAGGGAAAAGTAAGGGGTCTTTTTTTTTTTTTAATTTATGCTCTTTTCTGTTTATTTTCAGCTTTCATGTAAGTAGTTTGGGTGATTCCACAAAATGAATAACACAAATACCAGTAAAACTCTTTTATTGTTCTGTTATTATTCATGTTTTCCACCACTTCGATGGTAATAAGCACTTACAGTTCCACTCCGCTAGAAACATTTTACTCTAATACACCCATTCTAATTTTTAAGCACCCTGGGCGCTTATCATGTTGAATATGGTGTGTGTGTGTGTGTGTGTGTGTGTGTGTGTGTGTGTGTGTATATATATATATATATATATGCGTGTGTGTGTGCACGTGTGCACCAGGTTCTTGGTTTGAGTCCCAGGCTCAGGCATTTCTGTGTGATGTTTGCATGTTCGTTCCTTGCTTATGTGGGTTTCATCTGGGTACTCCGGGTTCCTCGCACAATTCAAATTGGCTGTTCCAAATTACTGGTAGGTGTGAGTGTGAATATGAATGGTTGTGTGTGTGACACCCTGTGACAGTCTGGTGAACTGTTCGGAGTGTACTGTCCCTTCACCCAGTGTCGGCTGTGATAGGCTCCAGCCTCCCCATGAACACAGTAATATTTCAGTAAATGAGTGCGTGATAACTGGGTACTGTATGTGTGCATGTTTAGTGACAGTTGAAACTCTCTGGATGCTGCTAAACAGTGTGCAGAATGTTTCTAAGCCATCATGAGAGGACGGAGTCCCTAAAGCCTCACTACGCACAATCTGAGCACATAACATTGAGTTTTAACCTCACGAACTCGGTTTGTTTCATAAAGCTTTTGAACTGTTCAGGTATTTTTCAACATCTAAATTACTTTATTTTCCATCAACACCCAATGTCAAACCACAGGTTCATGGGGAAAGTTAATTGAACAGTACATTTACTGTATAATTTCTGATCAGATGCTACTGTCATGTCTGAACAAAATCCCCTTACTCGGGCTTGATCTTGTAATCAAGTGAGTCTCCTTTAAATTTAAACCTACATATACAGTACAGCCATCCAACTACTTCATCTTCTCAAGTTACGAGTGCTGGCTAAAATCATTTACTCGGCTAACTTGTTTGACACTTTACCAGTTCCGTGAGTTAAATATGAGTCATGCAATGGAAACCCCTAGCATAAGGTTTCGTTTTATTTTTGGCACTCCGAAATCAAATTAATCACACTATTTGCATGGAAAGTAGTCAAATCATTCATCTCTGATACCTGTGCCTGTTTAGACCTGCAGTGACTGTGGTGAGACTGGAGTGAGAATCCCATGACACTTTGCATCTCAGTAAAATAATCAACACAGCACCCTTCCGTTTCCCATACAGACTGAACCCGGATGAGCACAAGCATGTTATCAAGCGCCGCAGCTGGAGCCGGAGGGGAGGACTGGGCCAGGGTCATGGCACCCCTTCTGGTTGTAAACTCATTTACATGAAAAAAAGCACCTGTGCAATCTGATTGCACTTCAAAGGCATTTGCAAAAGTTCATCTGATAAAAAGCGGCCTTACTAATTTAGAACGGAGCTGGGTAAAGCGGCAGCCCATGTTCCCTCCTCAAAAGGTCACAAAAGGAGCAGGTGTTTTTTTCAGAAATGTGCGGACTGATAACTCTTGATCCTTAGATTCCACAGAACACTGGATAATTTCCTGCTCTTTATTCACCTCCCAAAACAAAACAGATCTTTTATCAGAAAACATATCGTTGAGTATTTTGAACGTCTACCATCTGCCACGAGGTCACGGTGATTAGAAAAGAGGAATTGGGATACAACCATGCTGGACAGCCAGATGTGACAATACAGTAACAACTCTTTTCTTATTCTGAGACTTAAATTAATGTTCCGTATGATCTAAACCTGACCATTCGATGTTTATATAACGTTATTAAGGAGTCTCCAGTGTAACAGGTTGACATTTTCTGATGTGGGAATGTTTTTGGGGTTTTTTTACACAGGGGTGTGCCGTTGTTCTCTGATGACACCAAAAAATGTGACACTTTTTTAAACAAGTTAACGTCAGGAGAGAGAAAAATAGTTGCTGCATTATAAGTGATATTATATGGTCTCACAAAAATCCCAAAACATTAAATTCAACTCCAAACACACACAGAGTTCATTAATAAGTGTAATCAACCACGGTGATCACACTAGTTGTGATCGAAAAGCTACTGATGCGAATGGTAATTCACTGCTGTCGCTATTCATTCGCAGATTTGTTGCGTGATATTCACTGCGTCCCACTTTGGTTCGTGAACTCATTGAGAAAATTTTCAAACCTTGGAAATTTCCACAGATGACACAAAAACGAGTTTCTGACATGGAATAGTTTCAAACTCTTCTTAAACAATCCACCCATGCCATGTGAAGGATCGCAAAATCGCCCTTCAAAATATTCTGTATACAGTCAGCCCCAAACTTATGAAGACCCCTGTGTACGAAATCTCCGGGTTACGAAAAACATTTTTCTGAGTTTTCGTCCCCGAGATATGAAACAACCCCCTCTTATGAAAAGAAATTCAAAATTCAAACGCACCAATCAGAGCGAGTTGCTCTCTCATTGGCTGTCTCTCAACATCCCGCTCTGCTGGCCTCCCAGATACAGACAGAAGGAAGCTTCACTCTTTAGTTTTTAGTTTAATTTTTTAAGTTGTTTAATTCAGTAAATGTTAGATGAGAGAGAGAGAGAGAGAGAGAGAGAGAGAGAGAGAGAGAGAGAGAGAGAGAGTGAATAACGCTTTAGTTTTTTGTTTTTTAAGTTGTGTAATTCAGTAAATGTTTAATAAATGTGGGCGCATTTAAGCTTATCTGGAATTCCGATCCCTCAAGAAATCAAGTTAAAGTTGAGTTTGTCAAGCAGGGAATGTGCTTTGAATTCCACGTCTTGTGGGCGTGGCCTGCAGCGCACGCGAGAGAGAGAGAAAGAGAGAGAGAGAGAGAGAGAGAGAGAGAGAGAGGTGTGTGTGTGTGTGTGTGTGTGTGTGTTAATAAAAAATATTTAATAATGGTTTAATTAATAAATATGTCAATAAAATGTTTAAATTGTTTAATAAATAATTTTCTTTTACTTTTAACACATATTTCATACAAAATTGGTGCACTTTTATCATTTTTAAAGGGTTTATGGGGTTTATCCAGTCCAAAGAACGAATTAGGTGTTTAACATGGAAGATGCGACCCCTACTTACGAAATCCCTGCTATACGAAAAGGGCTCTGGAATGGATTAATTTGGTAAGTTGAGGGCCGACTGTATTTTGTTATTTGTATTTTATTCACATTTAATTTGCGCTAATAACACAAGAATAAAAAGTGAATGGCAGTGGTGGCCCAATGGTAAGTTTCTGGATTACTGATTACAAGGTTATAGGTTTCTAGCCCCACTGTAAACGGTTGTCACTGCTTCTCCCCAGTTCAGCTAACTGGGTTATCATAGGCCGGTCATGTCTCTCACTGTCTGTGGTGAGAGGCTGTAAAAGAACCTGCTGACTTTCGTCAAGAGTAGCTGCAGAGCGCTCGGTGTGTTTCTGCCCTGTGATGGCGTGGCAAGCTGTCCAGGGTGTACTCTGCCTTTGCCCAGAGTTGACTGAGATGGGCGCCAGCCTCCCTGCAACCCCAATTAGGATGAAGAGGTTCAGAAAATGAGTGAATGAGTGAATATTATGCAAGTGCTTTAAGAATACAAGACAAATAAAATACGACCGATTTATGAGGGGAGATTCACTTTTTTCACGAAACATACACAAACCAATCAATTACTAAGAAATCAGTCAAAAAAGGCACACTACATTCACACAATCTATGGATTTAAGTCACAAAATATTCACTTGCATGTGGAGTCACAAAACATCTTGACACAAATTAAAAAAAAAAAAAAAAAAATCCGGTCACTTTTCTATCACACCTCTATTGTGATTACCCAGTTAAGGACAATTCAACTCATTTTAGGATAAAAACAGTAAGTTCTCCTAAACAGGCATTTTCCAAAAGCAGAGCTCCGAAAATGTTCACGTGTGTAAGTTTACAAAAACATGCATATGTAAAATATGAGAATGAGCTGTGAAATACATGTGCACTCAACGCCATCAGAGGTGGAGGCGTGTCTGTGTTGACACACTGGCATGGACACAGCAACAAAATTGAGCTAATGGATTTATAACATTAACATAAGGATGGCGCTCCAGAGCACTGCTATAACGCCATGTTGAGATTTATTACTTGCTTACGTATGTAATGCATTGTTTCCTCATCGTGTACATTTTTGTGTTCCATGATTAAAAACATAATTTAATCATACTTAAGAGAGTTATAGGAGACGAAAAGCCAAAATATTCAGTAGACTGGTTTTTCAGAGGACGAACATACAAGGTTCCATCAGCAAACGTAAGCTTGAAAGAAAAGAGTTACATGTAATCTTTTTTTTTTGTAATTAAGGGTTTTTTGCTCTCCGTGAACAGTTCCTTGTAGTTTCACTGCAGTTACTGAATAATATTTGTGATACCTGAGCTAGCAATATTCTTCTCACATGACAATAAGAATCATTTTCGTCCGGTTATAGTGTACTGAGAAAGCAGCGCGTGAAGCGTGTGCTCGTTGGTGATCACTGACTCCTCCTTGTCCTCGCTTTGTCTTCCACACCATGTTTAGACAAAGAAAGGGCCTTGATGGATGCTTCTCCCTCTCTCGCTCTGTCTTTCTCTCTCACGCACAAACACAACACACTGAGACGCACAATACCGTAGGGATCCGGGATAAAGCCTCTTGTTTCATTAAGTGCCAGAGTCGGCGTCCACCTGTTCCTTGTCCGTCATGTGCGCGAGTGTGAGGGAGTATTGTACGGGAAAGCCTCTGTCGTACTCACAAGACCCATGTGAGCACACACTACTTGTATTTTTGTTTGTTTTTTCCCCAGACACTGTCAAAGCAAATGTTATTTCTTTGGCATGTTCACATATCCTTCTGTACAAACGTTTATATTCTGTAGGATTTCATGGTTGACACTGTTTTGCCATTTGTTAGCAGATGGTAATTAGACCCACTTGCTTTTTCTCACCAGGTTCAATAAACAACCCAAACTGAACAAATGTGCCACAACCACCTACTTTGTGCTCCTTGATTCACACACCACACAGGCGACTTGTTGCCCTCCTCGGGACTTAGTTATCTGACTGCCGTGTTAATGAGGAAGGAGATCACCCTCTTTACTTTTGTCTGTTCCCGAACCTCCTGAGTTTCTACGTTCTCATATAAGCACAGGTGCAGGAGACCCACCACTGGACAAAAAACACACATATGAACGGTGGATCAGGTTCTGTCTGGGGAAACCCGATCCACATCCTGTCAGGAAGTTGTCCAGCATAGCTGGACCAAGGCTGCTGCTTCACTTCTATTCGCTTCTTTTATCACCTCCACAATCTTTCACCCATTCATTTAGTACATCATTAAGTTGCACCTTATACACACTTGTCAGTCTGATTTATGTATACAGTGACACCTTACAAAATGAGAAATGAGTTCTATACCATCTTCAAAAAACAATAATAATTCCTGGCTTTCCTTGCACATGACGCACCAAAGGCTCAGCCTGTTAGCAGAGCTGCTTTAGCCTTGAAAACATCTGCACAAGTTAGGAGGAAGAGGAGGAGGAGGTGATGTGTTTCTCAGTAATACCTCCAAAGATAAGCATTCAAGCTAGCACATAGTATAAAAGAGGTAACTTATTAAAGGAAAGGGGAATGACTTGTTTCCATGGTGTTCCCACTTTACACAACAACACAGCGACATAGAAATCAGTAAATATCTCAATCGTGCCTACGAAGCTGAAAGAATTAAACAAAGACATGACACACACACTTCACAGCAGAAGAAAGGAGCTGTCAAACCATTTGATACACGATTTACATCTTATTTATTCCATTCCGACACCCACTTCAATTTGAACAAATTACCGAAAAAGTCACTGAAATTATCCTCAAACACAATAATGCATAAAGACTTTTACAACTGCAACTTTAAAGGCACTGTGATTGTAAGCAGTACCAGAATAATAAAGACATTTTATTTTTACAGAAGGGAAAAAAAGAGTCTCGATTGGGTCTTTGGAATTGGACTCATGAAAATGACAGCCCGAATGTAGGTTTGGAAAGTAATTTACTGGAGAAAATAAACAGCAGAATGTTAACCGTTATTTATATAATTAATATATAATAATGATTTCCTTTACTTGACAAATTTCTGGTCCCTCAAATGCCATACACATGTCCTACGTATACCAACATTAATTTGTTTTAATAACTTGTTCAGAAAAGGGAATAAAAATGAGGGAACCAAACACACACTCTCAGTTTTGACATGTAAAGTACACCATTTAGAAACTGCAGCTTTCGAGATCATTTTAATGAGACAAGAATATCATTAGTTCTTTACCAACAATGACATTATATCACATGTCAAGACTATTATATGCCTCTTGTTTATATATTACTCATTCAGAACCATTTTCTGAAGTTTTTAGTTTTTTTGGGGTTCCTATGTGTACATGAACGCTGGCAGGACTGAGGGACGGAGGACTGAGGAAAGTACAGACGTACACTCTTGCTTTTATTGAGAAAATGAAAAACTAATTCATATCTCATGAAGGGACCAACCAACTGCATGGGCATGTTCATTTCTGTGGGGACAGTATTTCAAAGCCATATTTGTTTTGCTTGAGAGGAGAAATACATAAAACAAAAATGTCTCAATGTTCCAAAAGCAACTTGGTGGTTTGACACGGCGATATAATTGATTGAATAATTAAATAATTGATTAAATATGGTTATAAATTGTTCGTTTCTACCAAATACACATTTTAAAATTAAGTTAATTTAATTTAACACTTTCTATAAACAATAATATGAGGAAACTGAGCATGAATGCTTGTGTGACACGATGGACATGCACCGCAGTTGTTGTGATGGTAACTCAGCTCATTGTGACAGGCGCACCGACTGTGATGGCCATCTACTATGAGCCATAAGCTAGCTGTGATGTAAACAAGGATATAAAGAAGAAGAGTGCTTTGCAACTTGACAGAGCCATTAAGTGGTTGCACTGAGCCATTGAACGTAGCACAATGTCCGAGGGTACAGACTTCTTGAAGAACCCTTCCCTAGAGGCCCTAGAGTTTTGAAATGGCTGAAGGTCATCGCTGCAGCCTTGAAATCGACGTGAAGGCATCAGCAACAAAGGAAACCATTAGGGAAGCAATTCAAAAAGCCTTGGTCAAAAGAGGCTTGCTGCCAGGAGGCTCAGATCAGGACCTCGACGAGCCCCAAGGCAGCTCAGAGGAAGAAGACAACGAGAGAAGGTAAATCGACGCAGGACAACAGCAGTTCTCCAAGGCACTCCAAACACAATAAAGATGATGAAGGATAGGGAACTCCAACTCGTACAGCTAAAGATTCGCCAAATGGAGCTTGAAATTGAAAAGCGCAAAGTTGAGGTGGAGGCCGAAACTGAACGGCACAAAATAGAGGCGGAGGCCAAAACCAAACAGTGCAAAATAGAGGTGGCGGTCAAAGGTCACCTTTTGAAGCAGAAAGTTGCCTAATGGAGGCTGATAATGAAAAATGCCAATCAGAAATGCAAATGAAAAGAATGGAGCAAGGCCCATATGGAGGCAAACTCAACCATTTAAGAACTTCAATCTCGGTGAAGATAGGCCCCTAATACCTGTATTTAATGAAGACGCCGTTGATCAATTCTTTATAGAATTCATAAATACAGCCACCGATTATAACTGGCCCCAAGATGAATGACCTCCCCTAGTACGAAGCGTACTGAAGGGGAAAAGCTGTGAAGTGCTCATTTCATGTTTGTCTGAAGACAGGATGAACTAAAAATTGCTCAAAACAGCCAATCTCAAGATCCACGAGCTAGTGCCAAAGGCTCACTACCAAAAGTTTAGGAACCATCCCGGATTAGACAGTGACACTTGCACGAAATTCTGCTGTAAAAAGAAAGCATTGATCATGGCGTCGTGCAGATCCAATGGAGTAGACACTTTCGAGAAAAAGACAAATGCTTCTCCTGAAGATCTCAAAAAATACTTCCCCACGAACTCAAAGCCTGAGTCAACACAATGCCGTGACGCTCAGAGACGCCTGTACATTTATGTATAAACCTGTACCGATTAAGATCTTGCGAGATACAGGGGCAGCTCAATCAGCGCTACTGGAAGGTGGGCTGCCTCTGTATTCAAATTCAGCCACCAATATGAATTCTCAATATTGCAAAGGGTTGTACTACAGCTCTTTTACATTCCATTGACTTAAAGTCAGGTTTTGTATCATGCCCTGTGGTGATCATCATCATGCTGCATCTAGGAGTACAGGACATCAAATTTTGCCAAAGGGCTGACGCTGGGCCCAAGACCGGTAGACAAATACCATTTATCACTTATCATTCTCTGGAGTCACAGAGTTGATTCTTAAGATAATATACATTTATTGCAGATATTTGCATACCCCAGTGAGAACCAGGCTTTGGATAAGACTGATACGACATTACTGACGCCGAATCAGATATGTCTTTTTTGCAAGAAAAACTAATGCAGGAACAGGAGCGTGATCCTGATTTAAAAACTCTTTGATGCTACCATCTCAGAAGAGGAGTCTACAAAAGTCCCAGTTGGCCATTCTATTAGGAATGGAGTCCTAATGAGGAAACAGAGCCCTGCAAATGTCCCGGATTCTTAAAACTGGGCCACTACTCACCAAATCGTGATCCGTGCTCTCTCTGCTTCAATAAATTGTGACATTGACCGACCCTGCCTCACTTGGAGACACCCACCAGTCCGTGTACCACACAATCACATCACGTTTGGAAATAAATACACACTATCTCAAATAACTGGTTTACATGCAACAGAAGATCCCCACATTTTTAAGTTGATTTACGATAAACTGGGAAAACATACAGGAAGACATTTTAACTCCTGATGCCCAGTGCCATGACTTATCAAAGCGAAGATATCACATCACGGTTCAGTTCTAGTATTTGAGTTTGTCGAAAACCAATCTTCCCCTCAGTAGTTATCTTACTTCTCAGTTTGCTTTTTGAACACTAATTAGAACATTATCATATGCAATCTTTTCTCCGTGATAAATATCTGCCATGTGATTTGTTTATTTGTCTGATTAACGACACTTTATTTACTATAATTGACACTTTATTTTCAGAGAAGGAAAGCAACTGTATATAGAAAATATTGCAAAAAGAAACCCAATTATGTTATCTGCACACTCCACCCCCATTCACTCACACATGCTTACACACCATATTTAACTCCTTAAAATTCCTATAACCTGTCAGTGAGTCCAGACTGCCATTCCTGATACAGACGCTCCTCGACTTATGTTCATCCGTTTTACGTTTTTTCAATTTTATGGGTTTTTTTTTCCAAAAGAAAAAAAAGTCAAATTTTGAGTTTAGATATACCTATGTAGTACGCTGACGTAATGACGCAATGACGCTGCGTCCATTGTTTACAAACAACAGACTGAACGTGCCCCTCCTTCTTCCCAGTTCAGTTATATATATATATATATATATATATATATATATAACTGAACTGGGAAGAAGGAGGGGCACGTTCAGTCTGTCGTTTTATATATATATATATATATATATATACGGGTGGCAGTGGTGGTCTAGTGGATAGGGCGCAGGATTGCTGATCCTAAGGTTGGGGGTTTGAGTCTCCACAGGGTTGTCACTCTCCCCCCAGTGCGGCTAACTGGGTTATCAAAGGCAGGCCATGTCTCTCACTGTCTATAGTGAGAAGCATGTAAAAGAACCATTGCTGACTTTCGTAAAAGAGTAGGCTGCAAAGCCATCAGCGTGTTTCTGTCCCTTGCAAAAAGGGTTGTGACAGGAAGGGCATCTGACATAAAAAAACCTATGCCAAATCAAATGTGCGAATCAGATGATTTGCTGTGGCGACTCCCGAGAAAAGGGAAAAAGCCAAAAGAAAGAAAGAAATATATATATATATATATATATATATATATATATATATATATATATATATATATATATATATCAGTAATATAGCATTACCCTTGTGTTAAGACGTCATCTCTGTGATCTTACAGTTTTGCGGACTTTTGTAACCCTAAGCAAATATGATTGGTCAGAAGCGTAAGCCTACTAGCATGGGTGCAAGTCTCATATACAGAGATGAATTAACTATCTGCTCGGATCAGCGCAATCTACCATGCATACTCAGTTAAGCAAAGAGAGTTGTAAAATGAATGAAAACCTGAATCTAGAAAAGAAATAGAACTCTCCGCTCTGCTGATGATTCACATCAGTGCAGGCTGAGTACTAAACAAGTTCAACGGCGCCCTTGCTCACTTGAAAGACCAGAAGTCCGTATAACCCGTGCTTTTTGTTTCAAGCACAGCAAGTAAACTACTTTCGGTTTTTAGTTTCGGTTTACAAGCAGAAAGATCGCATCATAGAGAATGTTAACGGTTATATTTGATACTGTATTTGATATTTCATGAGTGAATTTGATTAAAATGTACCTGTTTGAAATTATTTTGCTTGAATTTAATTTATTTGAAATTAATGTTGATATTATTTGATATATTTGATATTATTTTACAGTGTTATGTTTATAATAATTGATTTAGGGGTGTTTTATGAGATACGGTAATGTTATTAATGGATGTATAGTACAGTATGAGCGTCATACATCATACGTCACTGTAACAACTTACGTTCATGTACAACTTACGTTCGGCCGTCCGGAACCAATTAAAAACGTAAGTCGGGGACCGTCTGTACTTGCAACTACATACCTTTCCTATAGTTTTTCACTAGAGTGACTGATTTTGTTATTACACTGTAGTTATTTACTTAGGGTGACAGGATCCCTCCCCCATAAACACCCATGCCACACACAAAGGTGTGTGATCTCCTTAGTGAGTGTCAATAAATTACCATATTGAAGGACATGTGGAGCTAAGAGCAGGCTGATTTGACCTTGCTCAGCCTGCTGAGTCTACTCTTTGATAAAAGGTACTTCTCGTTTCTGAGCTGTTCACAGTGTCTCTGTGACAAGAAACACATGAGCATGTCCAAACATTTATATGCAAAGATTGCAACTCAGCACACACACACACACACTGAGGTGGCGCACATGGATCCAACAGCTCCAACGTCTCCCTTTGCTGCTATTTTGTTTTATGAGTGACAGCAAACTTTTCTCTACACTGATATAACAGGGAGTGTATGAATGTCTTATTACAACTGAATGTATGGCTGCACAACCCACAAAATACCAAGAAAGGTATCTATAAGAAACATGGTGTCAAATTTAAAAAAAAAAAAAAGGAAAAAAAGCTAAAGACATCACTTAAATGTCATCAGTCATATCCTCTGATACCACACTATATACACGCAAACCTCGGTTTCCAAACACAATTCATTCCAGAAGTCTGAATAGCGATTTGTTCGAATTCTGAATCTATTTTTCCCCATTACAAATAATGTAAATGGTCTTAATCCATCCCAAGACGCTAGAAAACTACCTTTTATAAGAATGTTATTTCATAATGTCATTTATATATCAAATTGTATATTAAATGTGAAACAACAAGGCAAACACACAAATTCTTATTATAGAGTAGGCTAGGCTCGGGTAAGAATTGCCGTAGCACAATTGCCGCACCAACAAAATTCAGAAGCTGAACGCGAAACAAACGAGAGACGCAGCTCCTGTTGCGGATGCAGCAGGATGATAACCAAATCATCAAAGAAATGTAAATGCATATATTGACGATGTCTTTAACGATTTGGTTATCATCCTGCTGCATCCTCAACAGGAGCTGCGTCTCTCGTTTGTTTCGCGTTCAGCTTCCGAATTTTGTTCGACTTCAGGGACAAAAAAATTCCAAATTTTTTGGTTGAATACTGATCTGTTCGATGTCTAAAGTGTTCGAACATTATAACCATGTCTTTGACATTAAAACAAGAGCATATAACGAGTGTGTGTGTGTGTGTGTGTGTGTGTGTGTGTGTATATATATATATATATATGAACTATGTACTTATAATAGAATTTTACTATTTCTATTGTAATTGATGGAGTATTGTGTTTCCAGAAATATATTTAAAGGCATTAAAATAAACGATAATCAGTTCCTTGTTTGTCAAAAGTCTTTAATCAAAAAAAAAAAAAAAAAACAGCAGTACCTTTATAGCCTGGTGTAGTGTTAGATCTTAAAGAATACTCCTACAGAAAATGAGATTTCCTTTCGGCTTTTTTTCCTTTTTCAGAAGTCGCCACAGCGAATGAGTCACACGTTTGATTTGTCATAGGTTTTTACGTCGGATGCCCTTCCTGACACAATCCTTTAGCAAGGGACAGAAACACGCTGATGGCTTTGCAGCGACTCTTTACGGAAGTCAGCAATGGTTCTTTTACCCGCCTTTGATAACCCAGTTAGCTGCACTGAAGGGGACAGTCACAACCTTGTGGAAAGTGGGACTCGAAGCCCCAACCTTCGGATCAGCGATCCAGCGCCCAATACCACCAGGCCAATAATAATGAAAATAAGAAAACAGGTGGGTGTCTGAATGTGTGAGCATGTTTTTATTGCCTACTTAGAAGCAAATATTCCCATGAGGACAGTAAAACCGTGGGTTAAATAGAAAGGATATTTTGATGATGCCCATGAGGAAAACAGCTTTTTAAAAAAAATAAATTAGTATATGTGAGTAAACTTACAGAGAGTCTGACTGACTAAAGTCGCCTTGGTTACTATGTAAGGGGTTCATTGTAGCAATATTACACTACATGTCAGTGAAAGTTCTTCACGAGCCTGGTGTAGAAGCACAAAGCCCGGTGGTTGGCAATCCAAATGAGACTGAGATCCAGATGAGTGATGCACCAAAACAGGTCAAGGTTGGACTAACGAGCTCTAAATCCATATTCTAAAGTTGATACTTCACGCTCTACGCCACAGATGTGTAGCACAAATGTTGGCTGTTGAGTCAAATATAGGAGGTACTGAATTATCCACGCCATCAGCCTGCCAAGGATAAACACATACGATTACTATTGTCTACCGTTAGCGTCAGTGGGAAGGCTGGTTGCAATGATATAGTTTATTGTGGAGATGGAATATTAATATACTAATCATCAGCATGAACAGAGCAACAGGGCAAATTTCTTCTCACCTTAAAAATAAATTCTCAATTATTATTCCATCTGTGGACGCTAACACAATACGTATACAGTGCTGCACTACAAAGCAGTGCCACTTTAGTAGCAGCAAAAGAGCAGCTGAAAAGTTTGAGCCTATGTGCAAACTTGGCCAGTTGAGGGATATTTCTGATTCTCAGCAAGACCCAATTATTTTAGGTGTGTAAAGGGTGCATTTGTTATTGTGTGTTTAACTGTGTTTGCAGGATGGAGGAGACAGACAGACTTTACGGCTTGACGCCCAACTGTGCGCTTAACAAGTGTCTGACAGCTGATCAGTTTTCAAAGAGTTCGCTGAATGCCACATGGGCAAAGACGAAGCTGTGCAGCCAGTCGAATTTATCATAGAATCTTGTCTGTAGTTCCAACAAACAATTCCTGAACTGCAATTTTACAGCCTGGTGGTCCGTATAGTAAACTGCAGTCATTCTGATTTCTGTGCAAATGTAATTATGGGACAAAACCTAAAACAACAACAATAACAACAACAACAAAGAACAGCTTGGACATCACTTGTGAAAGAAACCTCATCCTCCAGTTAAATTCTACAAGAAGCTGTTATATACTTTGCTGTTACTCACCATGAGTGAAGTTAGAGTTGAATCCCAGCAGCAGAAGGAGAACACGCAGCAGCAGCCAGGCCATCAAAGAGCCTTCAGTATCCGGCTCTAAAAACCGGGGCATGAGTGCGTGTGACTCCAGCCAAAACTCTGCCTGCAACACACACCCGCTGCACTGTCTCTTCTGCTACTCCACACTGATGGCCTGGCTGGAGAGAAACGAGAGACAGGGAGTGAGAGAGAAAGAGGAGGATGAGGAGGAGGGAGGGTGTAACTGTTACTGAGTTTCTCTCTCACACACACAAACAAACCGTCTCACACACAAGCTGTGTTGCCCCTGTAGGTTTGGGCCATCCCACTCTGCCCGTACACCTCTCGCTAGGGTGCAGACCGAGGGAGGCCTATGTTCTAAAAAAGGAGGCCAGGGGATGAGGCCAAAATTCTGACCCTTAAAGACAGAGAGAAAGGGAGCAGCAAAGCTCTCATGTTCATCAATGTGACTCCCACTGGCAGCTTCTTTTCAGTTTCAAGGATGATTAGCTAGAAAAGCGCTCCGTTAATTGCAAAGGCCAAAAAAAAAGTTGAAATTATATATATATATATTTTATATATAAGCACATGTTTAAATTAGAAAACATCACAAGCCAGGTGAGGTCGCACATGTCACAGTCCGTTTAATACTGCTGTTTAGACATTTCATCTGCAGCTATTCGCTGACACCTTATGATGGCACACAAAGCAGCTAATGAAAACACCGATGTGCATAACAAAAGGCATTCACAGGTCAGGTGATTATAAGTTTCACCTCCAGGCTGTGTCACGCCCCCTCCTCTACTGCTAAGTTTCCTGCTGGAAACTCCCCTGGATACCACAGGGAAAGACTTTCTGCGAGTTACAAGTTAAGCCGATTAAATGCGCTATTACAGAGATTACATCAAGTCAGCCATAGCAGTTATATAGCATGAAACATAATTGGGCTGACACTTTCCACGGTGTGGACAAAATGAGGGCGGCAAACATTGCACCCGTGCAGTGTGGTATAATATAAAACATGGAAGCACAGACACTATCAAAAAAATCATACCATTACGACAATATCACGTACAAATCAGTTTGTCCTGTGATTAATGAGCACCTAATTTATCACTTCTCTTGATTGCTGATTTCTCTCCACAGTTTATGCATCTCACACTCCAGAGAATCAAAATCCATTGATCATCTCTATTCAAAGACATTTACATGGAGATGAATCGCTTCACTTTATCCCCCTTCTGGCCTGCTGGGTGCCCTATGGCCCTCTCTTTGCCGGTCATTCTCTCTTCTCTGGCCATGGCACTCTGTGGAGCCTCTGGAGGTGGATGATTGAGAGGCGGTTATGTGTGAGATGAAATGAAGAGAAAGAAAATTTGATCTGGGCAATAGGGAAGCCAGCAATGCAGAAGTGATGTGCAATGCTCTGTGGTCATGTTATGGTACTTCCACCCACATTAATTATTTCCTGGCCGTGATCAGAGTGATCGCTTCGGAAGACAGCTCACGCGATTAATTGAGAACGGGTTAGCACAACATATTCGCACCAGCTGACAAATGCCTAGTGTGAGGTCAGCTTGCCCCTGCTGAATCTTCCAAACCAGCCACTTAGACTTGAGCTTGAGGAACATCCATAAATACTCCTTATACTCCCTGGTGTTTTCCCTTAACTCCAAACAGCAAATGGGCCAGTCCCTATATGGCTAATTTTGCTGCCTTCACACTACTGCATGTGGCTGGATATGTCTTAAGCAGAAGCAAACACAATAAGCAAAATAGAATATGGCAGTGAAAAGAAACCTTCAGCATCTGTTTGACATTTCAACGTTAAGTTAGCAGTTTTATTACAGATGGGTCAATCTTTGAAACTATGGGGCCAGTGGTGTAGTGGTTAGGGTGCTGGGCTCATGATCGGGAGGTTGTGAGTTCAAATCCCAGTGAGACCCCCACTGTGCTAAGACCCCTGGGCAAGGTCTTAACCACAAGTGTGCCTCTGTTCACGCAGCAGTATAAATGGGTACCAGTTAAAAATATACTGGAAAGGTAACCTGCGATGGACTAGCGTCCCATCCAGGAGGAGTTGTACTCCTAGTCACTTCGCGCTACAAAATCCGGGGATAAGCACCGGTCCGATGAGCCACTAGGCTCGGGTGTAAAAAGCCCAACGGACTTTTACCTTTACCTATCTTTGAAACTGGGTTTCAAATTTTAGATCTAATATATTTCAAAGACTTTAAAGAATTAAATTATCAATCACTGCCCAAAGCATACCACATATAATAAAATAGTTCAGATACATCCAGCGAAAAAAAATAAAAATGTTCTGTAAAATTGGTTGCAATGTGTAGATAAAAACTGGGAGATTATGTTCTTATACTTCATGCTAAAACCAACGTATCAGACATCTTAACATGCAAACAAGAGGGCATGCAATAAAGATTTTGCATTAAGATTTATACCAAGATTTGTTACTCGGTGAACTGAGAATCGCATGTCGATATATACTGTTCTTTCCGTAATCAGTGGTGTCCACGCCAGTTATGGAACCAACCCGTTTTTCCTGTGAGGGTTGAGATTCCATGTTGCGGCGTTCACTGTATAATTGAATTCCTCCTGCAGTGTATTTTACAAATAATCAATCGGTAATTAATTTACTTACCAAAAACAAATGGAATGAATTTGTGTCCATACATGAATGAATTTGAAAATGAATTTGGTGTTCCATACGAGTTTATTCCTGCTTTTTTATTAATAAAAATGCACTTATCTGCACAAATTAATTCTTTCACTGTCTTTGTAATAATGGTTAATGAAGTGATTATTAATATAAAGGTAAATAAGCTGCACTACATTGAAACTGAATGAATGTCACACGTCATGGTATCAGTTTCAAAAAAATTTACCCATATAGAAATAACCAATCAAACTTGGGTCATCTAATTCTTAGATCTGGTAAAGAAATATCGCTGTCTATTGTACCTGGTGTGTGTGTGTGTGTGTGTGTGTGTGTGTGTGTGTGGGTGTGTGTGTGTGTGTGTGTGTGTGTGTGCGTGGGTGTGTGTGTGTCCATCAATAAATGATTAAATCCATGAAAATTAGAACACAGTCTCTTTAATAAAAATTATTTTGTGGAGCTGAGAGTACAATAAAACAACTTTCTGTTCCTTTCGTATTATTTGTTAGGATTCTATCGTGGAAAGAAATGGAGTTAGTAAAAAATGTGGTAACAGGCTATTAAGAGAACCAGGAGCATATGCATTTTCAACTCTGATCTCACTCTCACCAGGAGAAAATCAGTTTGACAAGCACAAAATGCACCACTCAACTGAAGAGCTTACAACAACACCGAAACCCCCATGAAGGCACAGATTCTTAAATTACAATAGCTATCGAAGGAATGCATGCTAGAAGCAATGTTCTGCTTCATGCCAGAATTAACCCCTACGACTGTGATTTTTCAGTGGGGGAAATTTTGGGCGGGGATTGAGTATGGTGTGTCGAACCATTCACTTCCTTCAGTCCAACAGCTGCACAAAGCTGGCATACACAATCAGGCCACCCATATGACTGACATCATCAGTGGCGCTCCACTGGCACCGTGTCATGGCTCTGCTGAAGGACACCTCACACCCACACACACACACACACACACACACACACACACACACACACACACACACACACCTAGGGTCAACTTGGAACAGCCACTTAGCCTAATGTGCATATCTTTGGACTGTTGGAGAAAACCAGAAGCATGGGGAGAGCCTTCAAACTCCACACACAAATGACCTCATCGAGCAGAACATTTCTCTTGGTGTGAGGCAGTCACTACACCATGTGCTGCCTATACAATTTTCAGTAAGGTTTAAATTTTTCATGGTGTGCAATCCAGAACAAAAGTGGGGGGAAAAAATGCAATTTTTTCTAAAACTATGTCCACTGCCAGACAAAAAAGTTGCATACTCTAATATTTTCATGGACAGCATTTAGCCTGGATCACAACATGTAATCTCCATGGCATTGTTGCTCCAGTCGAGGCTCAACAACATTAATGTGGCAATAAAATGAAGTCAGCTGATGAGCTGAATGTACTACAGTCATGGCCAAAAGTTTTAGCAGTGAAGCAACTTTTGTGGTTTTGCAAATTTTGTTGCTTCAATTTTGTGGTGGTTTCTAAACTATTATGCAGAGTGATTACAGGCATTTTAATGAATTGCAAAGAGCTACTTGGGCAGAAAAAATGACCTTATCACAAAAAGCCCATTTTCACTTTATTTGGTCCTTGTGCAAAATGATTAGCTAACATCATTTCAGTATCATCTTATCAGCACAGAAGGAAATGTGAGTGAGTACGAGTCAGTTCAAGTCACACTACTATTTTCATTTCATTTTAGGAGCAGAGTAATTGCTTTAAAAGTCAGTGACGTGCTTCAAATCATTATCTTCTTGTGTTAGCAATGGTTACCTCCAAAGAAACCCATGCTGCAGTCCTTGCGTTGCATCAAAATGGGCTCACGTGCAAGGAAATTGCTGCTAAGAATATTGCACCTAAAATAACCATTTACCGAATCAAAAAAACTTCAAGGAACAGTTTCACCTGCAGCAAAGAAGGCTTCAGGATGTTCCAGAGTGTCTAGCATGTGGCAGGATCGTCTCCTCTTCAGGAGTCAGTTACGGAATCGTGTTGCCACAGGGTCAGCAAAGAAGCCACTTCTCTCCAAGAAAAACATCAAGGACAGACAGAAATTCTGCAGGAAGTCTAGTGAGTGGCAAGCAGAAGACTGGTGCCAAAAAGTTATTTTCTCTGATGAAACCCCCTTTCAAATATTTGGGATATCTGGAAATGTGGCTGTCAGGAGAAGAAAAGGTGAATGTTACCATGAGTCCTGTGTCATGCCAACAGTGAAGCATCCTGAAACCATCCATGTTTGGGGTTGCTTCTCATCCAAGGGAGTGGGCTCACAATCCTGCCAAAAACTTCCATGAATAAAGAATAGTATCAAAACACCCTCCAAGAGCAACTCCTCCCAACGATCCAGGAGCACTTTGGTGAGGATTTGTGCATTTTTCAGCATGATGGAGCACCATGTCGTTAGGCAAAAGTGATCACAAAGTGGCTCAAAGATACCTAAGATACATAAGATTCATACCATTGATGCTTTGGATCCATGGACAGGAAACTCCCCAGATCTTAATCCAATCAAGAACCTGTAGTCTATCCTCAAAAAACAAGTGAACAAGCTGAAGCCCACAAATTGTGAGCAACTTTGAGCACTGATAAGGCAAGAATGGGCTGCAATAAGTCAGGGTATAGTCCAGAATCTGATATCCAGCATGCAAAAGTAAATTGCTAAAGTTTTGAAGAAGGAGGGTCAACACTGTGAATATTGACTCTCGGCAAAAGATAGATGTATTTGCCAATAAAAGTCTCTAAAATGCGTAAGAGGTGTGTGATTGTTTCCAGGCATACCATAAAAACATGTGTGTGTGGGTGTGTGTGTGTGGAGGGGGGTCTCACAAAATCAAGCAACAAAATTTGTGAAACCATAAAATTTGCATCAATGCCAAACCTTTTGGTCACGACTGTAAATGAGCAGGTTGTTACATCAATGGAGTTTTTCTTCCCTGATGGCACAGATCTAAAATGAGGACTCAAATAACGAAACAGTGGTTAAGGGAGCATGAGGAATGATTTCAACATATGTATTGGCACCCCAGAGTGATGAAAGATTTTGGGATGTGCTGGAGAAGATTTTATGGAGTGGTTCAGTTTTTTCCTCATCAAAGCAAGACATTGGTGAGAAATGAAAGAACACTGGATGGAAATAAATGTTATGTTGCACCACAACACCACCATTAAATAATCAAGTTGCTATTGCCTATTGAAAGATTTCTCAAATAGGAACAAATTTGTATATAAACCCCCCTCCCCATTTCAAAAGGACCATGACAGTAAGCTCTTGTCCATTCGCAGTTGCGGCCCCGCATACTCGTGGATTAGCAGCAAAGCTGGAAGTTACTGACACGCGATTCAAATTCAGCCAATGGCTGAGAGCCATTTTGGTTTGCAGATGATGTGTACACCTCTTTTTCTCCTTCGTGCATGTCATCAATATGACTGCTTGCATTGTGAATTCACATTTTTTTTGGTTTGTTTTTAATTATTGTTTAAGTTCTACGATGCCACTCAAAGGCCTTGGATCTTCTCTAGCTTCTGGAAATGAGTTTAAGCGTTTATATTCATTAATAAATATTATCACAATACAAAATTAAAAGGTTTTTACTAAATCATGACTATATTTTACTGCATTATCATTATACTCGCGGATTAGATGCAGCCCCGGAAATTACTGGCACGTGATTCAAATTTAGCCAATGGCTGAGAGCTTTTGTTTCTCCCTCCTACTGATTGGTTGCAGATAATGCGTACACCTCTTTTGTTTCTTCTTAGCGCACATGTTCTCAATGTGATTGTTTGAATTGTGAATTCAAGATTTTTAGTGTGTTTTTAATGATTATTTATGCTCTATGATGCCACTCAAACTCTGCATCTTCTCTAACTTCTGGTAAGGAGCCTAAGTACTTCACTCATTAATAAATATCAGAGTACAAAATTAAAAAGTTTTTACTTAATCATTACTACATTTTACTACATTATTACTGTATTAATGAGTAAGACTGTCTACAGAATGTGTTTATGAAGCATATTGTAGCGCATGTAATATCATACATAGGGTTTTAGAACCACGTCAGTAATTCGCGAATTTTCAGTATCCGCAGAAAAGAGCGGAATGCAACCACCGCGAATAACGGGGGCCTACAGTATTATTATTTATTTAGCTTCGTGACTTAAAAAAAAAAAAATTTGGAGGGGGTATATATACTTCTGAGGTAAATAGAGTATACTGTACGCATAATTTTCTTTAAAAATTTTCTAAATAAAGAGTTGTATATTAGTATATAGGAATGAGAATGTAGTAATATAGAAATAAGAATAATACTAATAAATAACTCATCATTAACCCTTTGTATTCTAACTGGAATGAAACTGTTCAATATCCACAAAAAGCTTATTGGAGATTACAGTTGGCCCTCTACTTACGAAATTAATCCGTTCCAACACCTTTTTCGTAACGCGGGAGTTTCGTAAGTAGGGGCGCATTTTACATGTAAAACGCCTGATTCATTCCAAGGCTCCCAAGACTACCCCATAAACCCTTTTTTGTTTTTTTTGAAAGCAGCTCTAGTACACTAATTTTGTATGAAATATGTGTTAAAAGTAAAAGAAAATTATTTATTAAACCATTTATTAACATATTAAACCATTTTATTAACATATTTATTCATTAAACCATTATTAAACCTTTTTTATTAATTTTATTTTATTGTGTATTGTTCATCAGTTCAGTTCATTTTCTGTAACCGCTTCATCCTAATTAGGGTCACGGGGAGGCTGGTGCCCATTTCAGCCAACTCAGGGCGAGGGCAGAGTACACCCTGGACAGCTCGCCAGGCCATCGCAGGGCGGAAACACGCTGACGGCTTTGTAGCCTACTCTTGTCGAAAGTCAGCAATCGTTCTTTTATATGCCTCACACCATAGACAGTGAGAGACATGGCCGGCCTTTGATAACCCAGTTAGCTGCACTGGGGGGGACAGTGACAACCTTGTGGAGAATGGGACTCGAACCCCCAACCTTTGGATCAGCGATCCGGTGCCTTATACCACTAGACCACCACTGCCCCTATGTGTATTGTATACACATTAAATGTTTATTGTGGCACTGCGGGCCACGCCCACAAGCAGGACGCCTCAGCATTTCAAGACGTGGAATTCAAAGCGCATTACCTGTTTGACAGATCGGAGGTCCAAACTCAACTTTAACTTGATTCCTTTAGGGATCGGAGGTCCGCGCTTTGCTCACATGCGCCACATTTATTAAACATTTATTGAATTAAACAACTTAAAAAACTAAACTAAAAACTAAAGAGTTATGCCTCCTTCTGACTCTATCTCTCTCTCTCTCTCTCTCTCTCTCACACACACACACACACACACACACACACACACACACACACACATCGGGCCACGCGCACACACAAGGCGCAGTTGACGGAACAATTCTATTTAAATGTTTAAATGGACGGGATGTTTTATTTATAGCAGAATTACAAAACCTGTTTGAAAGATCAGAGGTCCTCATTCAATATTAACTTGCTTCCTTGCGAGATCAGAGCTCTTCTCCCACAGAGCATTCTGTTTTAATATCGTGCCGAAAGAATCGCCTCCGTCACTGTATTTCCGCTTTAAGGTCTCCTTCTGATTCATTATCTCCCAATTGTAGAGGGGTTTCGGTGATAACGGAATATAACACTGCATGATCAATCTCAAAACAAGCCAACAGTCAACTCTCATTCACGCGTGTGATGAACAGGAAGTAGGGGTACACGAAGTTCAGCTGCGTCATCCCTCCTAGCCAATGGGAGGCCATTGGGGCGGGATGTTGGGAGACAGCCAATGAGAGAACAACTCGCGCATCATAAGAAATTTTGATTGACGTGTTTGAATTTTGAATGCCGTATTTGGAGCTTTTCGTAAGAGGAGGTTGTTTTCGTATCCTGGGGACGAAAACTTAGAAAATGTATTTCGTAAACCGGAATGTTCCTACCCAGGTGTTTTCGTAAGTAGGGGGCCGGCTGTATTCATTTCCTCTTGACCTCCATTTACACATTCCCACCAACACACAGGTTCTTGTGAGAGTTTGGCTTTACTGTTCTGTTCTTTAGCAGTAAACCATCACTGAGAGCATGAGACAGAAAGAAAGAAAGAAAAAGAGCCTTCATGATTATGCAAAGCCAGCACAATGGGAAGCCAAGGAGCATTCTCCGAGCCATTGACACTTTGAGGCAACAAAAGAAAATAATGCCATGCTCAAGAAATAAAAAGGAAAGAAACTTCAAATTAGGAATAAGAAATTGTCATGTTGAGGATCACTGTGAAAAGAAAGGAAACGAACAAGAGCTTAAAGAAGCAGTTCTCTCTGTCTGGAGAAAGAGGTGTTGTCTTGAGTATGTGGTTTAATGAGGGAAAAGTGTCAGCTTGCCTCGCCTTGGGAACTGCAGCATAATAAAACCAACTTAAAAACACCACACTGGCAATTGTATCATCATTAAAATGCCAAAAGCAGAACTTCATATCCCTGTACTTCTTTTTTTTCATTCAAAATAAATTAAAGCTAATTTGATCTTGTTTAACACGTGAAAATCCCAAATTTATTAACTACCAGTGCTTTGTCAGAACTGCAACATGCCTTCATCCAACAAACTGCCTACAAATCAGAAATGTCTGAGTTTGAGCTCATGCCAACAAAGTAAAAAAGTGTCTTCATATTTCACTTCATGACAGTTTCAGTTGCATAAAGATTTGCAACCAATAATTATATGGGCGAGGGATAGCTACAGGCCTACACAGTTCCTGTATAGCTATGCCAACTGAGGTAGCGATAAATACCATCAGATTTGTGACGCTTGTAAACATCTCACTTGCAGGGCTGCTCAGGTCATTAGCCTGCTCTCTCATGGACAGTAAACACCGCTGTTACCAAAGGAAACACAACTCAAGGCAAACTCACTGATTAGCGGCAAATAAAATAGAATAGATTTGTTTTTGGCATGTGCTTTAGGTCTTCATGAGAATCCTTATACTTATGAAAAAAAGCAAGCATCGAGCTGTCAGTACAACCCAGAAGAAGTGACGTGGTCATGCTGATGCCTGAGCTGCTGGCAGCTTTTAGAAAGAACGCAGACGGAAGTCGAGGTCGGCCTAAGAAAACAAGTGCTGTCGGAACGAATCACATACATACCACGTCTCAGTGAAAACCATGCCTGCAGTTGTAAAAATGTGAAAATCACCTCTAAGGCTGCGGCATGACAAAAGTTATGACTTGTCTGGTGTGGCAGGCATTTTTATAATATGAAATATGTATTTTTTTTTTAAACTTATTTCATTTCAACTGTGAACTCTGCGTAAAGATAGGCCACTGACTGTTCACGTTTATGTGAGAAGGATATGGGTACATTTAGTTCAAAATGATAAATGAATGACACTCCATTAACCTGCTTTCTGTTTAGAAGAATGCATAAAGAGTGTATTCATTCATTTCAAATCAGAGATGGAGAACAGAGACAAAAGTAGGATGAAAAATCCACAAGTGTAGGATTCTGAAGAAGCATTTAATGAGGTTTCCGGATGTCTGAAAAAGGTCTGGAACAGTGCTGAATGGAGAAGCAGCTGTCAGATGTTGGGTGTCTGGGGTTGATTCTCGGCTCTGGGGAGCTGTAGAGACTCCAGCATTCCCAATGAAATCTGATTCAACTTCGCATCTCTGGATCTTGTCATTTTTCAGCTCACTCCACAAATTTAGTTGTACATTCAACCTTTATCCATGGTGTAATAAACGGGTCTTCTCAATACATAAAGATCCTGTAGGATACTTTTAACAAAAAACAGATATCTGCAGTGCTGTTGGTGGGCCAAAATTAATGGAGCACAAAGGCAAATGTAGTTTGTGGGTAAAGTGGAGAACCTTAAGGCAATTCAGACCTTACATCATAGTTTTATCAAACTAGGAAGTGTAGTCCGATATAGATCCCGAAGGGAGGACTGAATTATTTGGAAATACGAATTCCATCAGACTTGCGAGACCATCTCCGAGGTGCCTACATCCTATTTGGGCCTTTATCACAATTTGACAAGTTTCACCTCTGCAACAATGCAGGTGAAGGAAAACAATGAGGCATGGCTAGACGAAACAAAACATACCATTGAAGTCCCATGGCAAATTCAAATTCCCAGACTGCCACAGAGCCTCTTGGCAAGGCCCTTAACTGCAATATTCCTCAGCAGTAATCCTAGTGTGTGTTCCCCTCTATCTAAGGTTTCTAGGGTAATTTCTCACAATAGCATTGTTTAAATGTATTATAAGATTAAATATAATAGATTCAATTAAATAATCCATTAATACTATTTGCTGTCCACAGTGTCAAGCTTAACCTAAAGTCGTTTGTTGCTCCATTAACTTTGAAAGAATGTGCTGAGTCCTGGAAGACGGAAGACAAAAGAGGAATTTTTTTCAAATGTGCCATGCTGAAAAACGCCGGATTCCATCCTCTTCGCAAGTGCAGACTTGGGGCATTGCAGTAGAACAGTCAGAGAATCTTTTTCTCCTCACATAAACCATATTGCCTGTGGCAGGGCTCCAGAATTTCAGACCTTTCATGTGAAGTAATATACAACTCTACCACACAGTATGGCCTTTGAGTTGAATTCAGCATTGTCAGTGAATGCAAGCCAGAGGGTACAATGTCTCATTAATGTGAGTATTTCTCTGTACAGTTTAAACACAACTGAGCACTTACATTTCTCTTCAGAACTGAAGTTATTTTGAAAATCACTGGAAAAGTACCATCCAACATATTCCAAACAGCTATAACATTAAAAACATTATGGCCCCTGCCTTGTGAAGTGAATGAATTGATCATCCCGCTACAGTGTCACTGGCAAAGGAATGATATGTTGGAAGTGGAAAAAATTAGCAAACATTAGGATCTGACTGACATTGACTTTGACAAGGGCCATACTGTGATATGGGCTAAGGACTGGGTCTATTCATCTCCAGAACCCCAGGTATTCCTGGTATGCAGTGGTAAGTGTCTACCAAAGGTGGTCCAAAGGACACAGTGAACTGGCAAGAGACTCAAGGGTTCCCAAGTCTCGTTGATGTGTACTGTGAGAGAAGACTAGTATGTCTGGTCTGAGCCCATAGAGAGTTACTGTTAATGCTGGTTAAGATAGAAAAGAGTCAGAACACACACTGTATTGCAACTTGACGAGTGTGAGGCTTAGTCAGTTGGTGTTGATGTTATTGCTAATTTGTGTGTATAATGTGGGAAATATTCCCATATTTAATGATAACCCTGTAGCCACCTGCTGCTCTTGATGACCAGGTGGGCCTCAACAATAGGGCTACTGCAACATTTAATACACTCTCTTATTGCTGTGTGGGCCCTGCCTGGAACAGAAGTGCCTCATACAAATAGCGAAAGCGGTACTTTTCCATAGCTGTGGCAACTTGAGCTAGTGGCCAAGAACAGCACTCGTGTGTGAGGCCTCTCCAGCACCACACTAAGCCTCTCTTGCTTGCTAGACATTAATGAGAGGAGCACCTTGTTTGTGTCAAGCCAGCCTGCCAAATCACCACAGCTCACTTTCCTCACACTGGAACATGGTGTTGGAATAACTCAAAGGAAAAAGGTGGCCCAATTCCATGGTACCTCCAAGGTTGAAAGCAGTCCAAGGAGTAGTGAGGATACACACCATTTATTCCTTCGTTAACGCTTGCTCATTTGGAGATAAACATAGAGCATTTGCATTGCGTCTATTATTTTAGTGATCAAACAATGCACAGTTCTTACATTCTACAGCTTATTTCCAATGGTATTAGACAGAGCATTGTTGAATTGTGTTCGAGTCAATGTCATTAAACAGATTTGACAAGTTCCAGCTTTATTCCAGGTCCAACTACATCCCAAAAGACATGCAGAAGACGTTGGAATAGCACAAAAATGGGAAATGGAAAGAGGAGACAGCTTTTTAATTTTTCTAAGTCTTTGCTGTGTTGTTTGTCTCTGGATTACTCTGCAATGGATTGGTTAACCTGTTTAGGGTGCATCTTACCCCAAGGTCAGCTGACATTGGCTCTAGCTGTCCTCATACCCCTGATGGATAATGAGAGTAGATAATACATGGGTGGAATGGTGGACTGAGAGATTGCATATATTTTGTGCAGTGATAACACTATGGAAGCTGATGATCATTGACAGGACATTGGGTTACATTAAATATGCATAAAGTTATAGATGAAAACTTTGGTTAACACAGCATTAAAAAAATAATATGACATTTGTGGCTCTGATAATCTAGTCAAGAGTCTTGAACAAGAAGTCTTCTTGTCACCTGTAGACGAGTTGAGCTTTTTGCATACATGCAAAACAAGATTTGTCTTAAGTTTCTCTTGTTCTTCATTTAAAGGACACAAGTTCAAGTACATCAAAAATAGCATCACATAGTAGAACTTTAAAACTTTGAGGCCCAATACAAGTGGAAAACCTGACTTTGAAAGGAGTACACTGAGGCAAATATGGATTTGTGTGATGCAAAAAATGAATCACAGGACCACCAAGTAAATTATGAAGAAAATAACAAGTCTGACACCTCCACTATGGCAGTGTATTAGTAAGCAGTCTTGGAGCATTAATACTTCAGCTCTTTTTACACCCATCCTGAAAAAAACCGGGGGAGAGAGAGGGATAGACAGAGCACTGAATAATTATCTTCTGTACATGTGAAATATCAAAAGTTAGTAGGGGATTTGACTGAGTCCCTGGTGCGAATAACGTAACACCGCCTAATGCCTCACTTTCGGATCACATCAGACTTTTCACATAGAGAATGTAAGAAACAGATGAGCTCGCTCCTGTTTCAGAGGCTTGTAAAACAATATTGCAAAAAGGAATCATTACAGCACTTGAGACCCACCGGCACAATCTGCCTATGAGGGTATGGATGGTGTGCCAAGTGAACACAAGACTACCAGTGCGGGGAAAGGGAGGATTTGCACACATTAGACAAATCTCCATTTTTGATCCTGTGTTATTATCCAAACCGTTTATAGCCCATAGAAAGGATAAATATTTACACTATCCCAGCAGAGCCAGGTGTGTTAGATTAAAATTTAAAAGACTGCAAGGGGTCGGTATCCATCTATGCCACAACATGTGTGTGTGTGTGTGTGTGTGTGGGGGGGGGGGGGGGGGCGACTCAAAGAAGTGTCCTACATTCTACTCTGAATGACAGTATTAATCAAATTTTCTAATTGAAAATGACAAAAAGCTGCATGGACACTAGGGGTCACTGCTTTGGCCTACCAACCCTTCCTTACCCCCACAGCTGTCTGAATACATTAAGCAGGATGTGTGTTCATGTAGCTCTGACACCTGTACTCCAATGGATGGTTTGTTCTCATATATATATATATATATATATATATATATATATATATATATATATATATATATATATATATACACATATACACACACACACACACACACACACACACACATTCACACACATCTAGAGGACATCAACAAAGAATTCACTAATGATGTCACAAATTTTCTTTCATCCCTCACAAATCCCGTATGTCAGAAACATCTACACTTCTTTAGGAGTTTTATAAACTGTCCTCACCTTCCAAACAAACCCAATAACACATGGGAGGAAAAGGTGGGGCTTAATGTTTACGGTTTGTTGTGGTCACGACCCCTTGACACATCTTATAATAACAGGGGAAAGGAGGGGGAGAGATCAGCACGGGTGAGTGGCGCTACACTGCAGGCCTGGCGTCATAAGTTCATGCCCTGGCTTCTATGTTCACACTGCAAAAACAAAAGGATTACACAGAGACCGCACTAACGAGGTCCCTGCACAACCTGGGGCGCCACCTCGCTCCCCTTGCCAATTAGAAAAGCGCGGACAAAACAGACTTGGCTGCAAACGACCTACTGAAAAGTAAAAAGCCTGAATATGAAAACTGGGTCAAATAAGAACAAGGTATAATTTAAAAAGATGTGAAGTTTCGATTGAGGAAATGTGAGGAAAATGCAGCAGTGAACTTGATTTTTCATCGCTGCTCACAATTTACTATTGAAAAAAAAATCATTCAGGTTTAAGAAGAATATGCGATGGAATAATAAAATGACCTGCTGTGTGGTCAGGAACTGCTCGCTGGCACTGGCAACTGCGTGTTAAAGAATTGCAGTTTCCATATAAAATCTTTCTTATTTGACATTTTGTTTTTGGCCAGTACATTTCTTGGTAGAGAAAAGTCTGTCATTTGGACAAAATCAAAAGGAATCCTTGACGAATTTGAAACGAATTACTCATATAAAGAGGTAGATTTCCTAAACAAAATTCATAATGCTTAGCAGTTTTGGTAATATCACATAATCAGAGTACATGTCACAGAACAAGCTTGTGTATATATATTATTAAACTGCTGTGATCGTATGAGCACACTGTCCAGTGTAAGGATGAGAAGTCAACGAGAAACGTTTCTTGGAGGAACACTGGCGTGCCTGGAACGAACAGGTCCAGGGGTCACAGAAGCTGTAATTATAAGGGAGAAAACTGGGGTGGGTTTGTGTGTTTACAATATCACACGTTTTCTAACAAGTGGTAATTGTGTGTACGCAGAGCGCGCGTGCAGGAATGTCTGAATACCGCCAGGCTACAGAAGGAGAGTTCACACAAGACAAAAGTTTATTCAACTGACAATATGTTTTATGTCAAATTAGCATGGGAAAAACATGGTAACAGTCTGGTCTATGCTAAGCTATTCTTCCCTCTGCCAAGCTTTGGTTTTATCCATCTAACAAATCCTAAATCTCAAGTAAATCTCTGTAAAATCTTCATAAAGAAGCAACCAATGAATCTCCTGGCAAATGAGACAAGACGCCATTCTGTGGCCCAAGAGCACAAGCTTGCTGTGGAGATGTGACAAGACAACAGGAACATTGTTTCCATTTTTTTCCACCTAATTCTCTGTCGTATTGATTCTAATTTTAATTAATTTGGTCTATGTGAGGGCAAGCATAGCTGTGTGTGTGTGTGTGTGTGTGTGTGTGTGTGTGTGTGTGTGTGTGCTTCTGTCAGAACACAACCATACTGAGGCTACACAATTCCTGTCCCACAGCAGGTGTAGGGATCATCAACCACGCTCGGCTTCCCAAATATAGTCAACTCCTGTTTGCCTAACACCCCCCCTCCCCAGCCTCACACACACAGACTTAATTAGTAGTTAACAAAAATATTTATAACTGTAGATTTCATTCCTTTATATGCCTTTTTTTTAAATATAGATATGTATAAAATGCTGTAGGGGCAGTGGTGGCCTTTTGGTAAGGTGCTGGATTACCAATCCTAAGGATGGGGTTCAAGCCCCACTGTCAATGGTCATCACTGCTGTCCGCCCAGTGCAGCTAACTGGGTTATCAAAGGCCGGCCATGTTTCTCACTGTGTATGGTGAAATGTTCATGTAAAAGAATCATTGCTGACTTTCAAAATGAGCAAGCTGCATAGCTGTAGGTGTTGTACAATGCCCTCGTCCAGAGTCGGCCTCCTCACAACCCTAATTAGGATTAAGTGGTTCAGAAAATGAATAAATGAATGAATGAATAAAATGCTGTATAAAGCAGTAGTTTCTAAATTTGTTAAATCATACATTGGTTGAAATTAACTTTACACCCTGACAGCAATGTTCAAAAACTCAATGGGTTATGAAATCTAAAAAGATCTGAAAAATTTCTGTCATCTGTGGCCGCTTTAATCTTGCAAAATTCAAACCAATCATTTTCTTGAGGTCTTCTGGGAAATATCAAATCAAATAATCCTGTGTCTCCCTTCTCATTTGTAAACCCAACTTGCACAAACCTGTGATCGGTGGAATTAAGGGTGTGGCTTTGGATGGAACTCTGAGGGCAGGGGAGGGTTTAGATAGAGCCCTGAAAAGATGCTACTGTCAAATTGTGCTAGCTTTCCAGATTACCAATTCCATCTTAAAAAAGCCTCTATTTCACTCTTCCTTTTTTTCAGTCTGGATTGGAAGACAATCCAACAGGTTACGATACACTCACTCACTCATGTGCCAAACCGCTTACTCCACCATGGTTGAGGGGGGAGGGAGCCTATCTCATCTAACATGCTTCGAAGGCGTGATACACCCTGAACAACACAGGCGACCATTCACATTCACACTCTCATCTAGGGGCAGTTTGAAACAGCCAATGTCTAACGTGCTTGTCTTTGGGAAGCAACCAGAGTACAAGGCGAAGCTCTCAATTTACCAGTCGATCTACGTTCCAACCCTCACCTATGGTCACGAGCTTTGGGTAATGACTGAAAGAACAAGATCACGGATACAAGCGGCTGAAATGAGCTTCCCTCGCCGGGTGGCGGGGTTCTCCCTTAGAGATAAGGTGAGAAGCTCCGCCATCCGGGGAGAGCTTGGAGTAGATCCGCTGCTCCTCCGCATTGAGAGGGTCCAGTTGAGGTGGCTCGGGCATCTGGTCAGAATGCCCCCCGGACGCCTCCCTGGTGTGGTGTTTCGGGCATGTCCAACCGGGAAGAGACCCCGGGGTCGACCTAGAACACGCTGGAGGGACTATGTCTCTCGGCTTGTCTGGGACCGCCTCGGTGTCCCCCCGGGAGAGTTGGAGGAAGTGGCTCGGGAGAGGGACGTCTGGACCTCTTTGCTAAGGTTGCTGCCCCCGCGACCCGACCCTGGACTAAGTGGAAGAAGATGGTGATGATGATTTTTTATATATACAGTCGGTACCCTACCTACGAGATTAATCCGTTCCAGAGCCTTTTTCGTAATGCGGGGATTTCGTCAGTAGGGGTCGCATTTTACATGTTAAACACCTAATTCGTTCCAAGGCTCTAGTCTTTGGACTGGATAAACCCCAAAAACCCTTTAAAAATGATAAAAGTTCACCAATTTTGTATGAAATATGTGTTAAAAGTAAAAGAAAATTATTTATTAAGCCATTTCAACATTTTATTAACATATTAAACGAAACCATTTTATTAACATATTTATTAATTAAACCATTATTAAACATTTTTTATTAACACACACACACACCCCTCTCTCTCTTTCTCTCACAAGACGTGGAATTCAAAGCGCATTCCCTGCTTGACAGATCGAAGGTCCAAACTCAACTGTAACTTGATTCCTTGAGGGATCGGAATTCCAGATGAGTTCAAATGCGCCAACATTTATTAAACATTTACTGAATTATAAACAACTTAAAAAACTAAAGAGTTAAGCTTCCTTCTGTCTCAATCGCTCTCGGAATTACAGTACCTGTTTGAAAGATCAAAAGTCCTCACTGTATTTCTGCTTTAAGGTCTCCTTCTGGTTCTGCATCATCCTTCATAGCCAATGGGAGGCCAGCAGGGCGGGATGTTGAGAGACAGCCAATGAGAGAGCAACTCGCACATTGTGTGAAATTTTGATTGGCGCGTTTGAATTTTGAATTTCTTTTCGTAGGAGGGGGTTGTTTTTGTATTCCGGGGACGGAATCTTAGGAAAATGGGGATTAGGTACCCAGGGGTCTTCGTAAGTAGGGGGCCAACTGTATTTGTATTTCTCATGTTGAGTTGTCTGTGAATCTCATATCAAGGTGCAGTAGCCCTGCAGCAAACCATTAAAAAAGCAAAGCCAAAAGAGAAAAGACTGATGGCTGCATCGTTTTAAGCTTTAGAAGTAAAAGAGAGACAAGTGCAATGTGTGTGTGAGAGTGTTACAGTGAGTGAATGAGATGAGGATGTGAAACCCTGAGGTTTCAATGCATTTTGCAGGTTAAAGGATTCCATCACTCACACACACACACACACACACACACACACACACACACACACACAGATAGAGAAAGAGAGAGAGGGAGAGTTAAGAAAGGTTTGCGGAGAGCTCTCTCAGGTTCCTCACAACCAGACGGGCCCTTGATGGATGGTTCTGAAGTTGAGGGAAACATGAAGCAGGGACACCCCTGGCTGGGTCAAATTAATTTGAAGCATCTCAGAAAGCAGGGGGGGGCAGGATACGCCAGACAGCAGCGGAAGAGGGGATCAAGAGCATGAATTACAGCTAACCTTTCTTTGACTGACTAAGCGCAAAGCTTCCAGTGCCTGAAGGAATGCTGAGCATCTCCGCTATTCACTCACCTGTGTGTGTGTGTGTATGTGTGTGTGTGTGTGTGTGTGTGTGTGTGTGTGTGTGTTTGTATGACTCCCCGGGCATTAACCTTCTGCTCCCAACCTGACTCTTAGATCATTCCTAGAAAGGATGTTAGCCTATCTCTCCATCTCGCATTCCAAAATGGTTTGTATTTTTAGATGCAAGCATTCATTCATTTTCCAAGCCATATAGCCCACGAGAGATATTGGGAGGCTGCAACTTATCTATCTCACCAGTTCTGTGAAAAGGTAGGGCATACCCTGAACATCACGAGAGTCCATTGCAGGATCGGCGCTCATGCACCCATCACACACACACACACATACACACATACACACACACACACACACATATATATATATATATATATATATATATATATATATATATATATATATATATATATATACACTAGTCCTCCAAAAAATTAGCATATTGTGATAAAGTTCTAAAGTTCATTATTTTCTATAATGTACTGATAAAATTAAACTTTCATATATTTTAGATTCATTGCACAACAACTGAAATATCAGATCTTTTATTGTTTTAATACTGATGATTTTGGCATACAGCTCATGAAAACCCAAAATTCCTATCTCAAAAAATTAGCATATCATGAAAAGGTAGTCTAAACGAGCTATTAACCTAATCATCTGAATCAACCAATTAACTCTAAACACCTGCAAAAGATTCCGGCTTTTAAAAACTCCCAGCCTGGTTCATTACTCAAAACCGCAATCATGGGTAAGACTGCCGACCTAAATGCTGTCCAGAAGGCCATCATTGACACCCTCAAGCAAGAGGGTAAGACACATAAATAAATCTCTGAGCGAATAAGCTGTTCCCAGAGTGCTGTATCAAGGCACCTCAGTGGGACGTCTGTGGGAAGGAAAAAGTGTGGCAGAAAACGCTGCACAACTAGAAGAGGTGACCAGACCCTGAGGAAGATTGTGGAGAAGGGCCGATTCCAGACCTTGGGGGACCTGTGGAAGCAGTGGACTGAATCTGGAGTAGAAACATCCAAAGCCACCACCACTTTTGACCCAGAAACAGCAGCAGAAGCGCCTGACCTGGGCTACAGAGAAGCAGCACTAGATCGTTGCTCAGTGGTCCAGAGTACTTTTTTTCAGATGAAAGCAAATTCTGCATGTCATTTGGAAATCAAGGTGCCAGAGTCTGGAGGAAGACTGGGGAAAAGGAAATGCCAAAATGCCTGAGGTCCAGTGTCAACTGCCCACAGTCAGTGATGGTCTAGACTCTAGACTGCCATGTCAGCTGCTGGTGTTGGTCCACTGTGTTTTATCAAGGGCAGGGTCAATGCAGCTAGCTATCAGGAGATTTTGGAGCACTTCATGCTTCCATCTGCTGAAAAGTTTTATGGAGATGAAGATTGTCATTTCTCAGCACGACCTGGCACCTGCTCACAGTGCCAAAACCACTGGTAAATGGTTTACTGACCATGGTATTACTGTGCTCAATTGGCCTGCCAACTCTCCTGCCCTGAACCCCACAGAGAATCTGTGGGATATTGTGAAGAGAAAGTTGAGAGACACCAGACCCAACACTGTGGATGAGCTTAAGGCCGCTATCAAAGCATCCTGGGCCTCCGTAACACCTCAGCAGTGCCACAGACTGATTGCCTCCATGCCACGCCGCATTGAAGCAGTCATTTCTGCAAAAGGATTCCCAACTAAGTATTGAGTGCATAACTGAATATATATATTTGAAGGTTGACTTTTTTGTATTTAAAACACTTTTTTATTGGTAGGATGAAATATGCTAATTTTTTGAGATAGGAATTTTAGGTTTTCATGAGCTATATGCCAAAATCATCAGTATTAAAACAATAAAAGACCTGAAATATTTCAGTTGGTGTGCAATGAATCTAAAATATATGACAGTTTGATTTTTCTCAGTACATGACAGAAAATAATGAACTTTGTCACAATATGCTAATTTTTTGAGAAGGACTAGTATAGGGTCAATGTGTTTCAGCTGAATAGAATAATCTGTGAATGTCTTTGAACTGTGGGACAAAGCCGGAGTATCCAGAGGAGACCTATGCAATGTAATTAAAATAATTCAAAAAGTAGTTTTGGGCAACAGTGCTTTCTATTCTTGAACTTCCCAACAATGGAGCACATGAGGTCTGAGTTGCCTTTGGGGTTTGAATCCCTAAATAAATAATGTGGGTTATGATTCGACCCAAAGATCAAAATAAAAGCAGATACTCTGTCTACAATTCAACCTTGGACTTGAATCATTTGGTGTGAATTATTTTAATTGAAAGAAAAGGGTTACCTTTGAGGTAAAAAAAAAAAAAGCCTTATTTTAGCAAAACATGCCTCTTTCACTGGGACAGACATAAATAAGCATCTAGAGGAAAAGTGAAAAATTCATAGTGATAAACCAAATTAGAACATACAGTCGGCCCCCTACTTACGAAATTAATCCGTTCCAGAGCCTTTTCATAACGCGCAAGTTTCGTAAGTAGGGGGCGCATTTTACATGTAAAACATCTGATTCGTTCCAAGGCTCCCAAGACTACCCCATAAACCCTTTAAAAATGATAAAAGTACACCAATTTTGTATGAAATATGTGTTAAAAATAAAAGAAAATTATTTATTAAACCATTTAAACATTTTATTAACATATTAAACCATTTTATTAACATATTTATTAATTAAACCATTATTAAACATTTTTTATTAAAACACACACACACACACACACACACACACACACACACACACACACACACAATACAGTATTACATTGTATGTATACAGTACATTGTATGTATACAGTATACATTGAATGTGTATTGTATAAACATTACATGTTTTGTGTGGTGCTGCGGGCCACGCCCACAAGCAGGACGTCAGAGCATTTTAAGACGTGGAATTCAAAGCGCATTCCCTCCTTGACAGATCAGAGGTCCAAACTTAATTTTAACTTGATTCCTTGAGGGATCAGAGTCACATCATGGGATGTGGAGGGATCATGTGCCACATTTATTAAACAATTTAATAAATTAAATAACTTAAAAACTAAACTAAAAACTAAAGAGTTAAGCCTCCTTCTGTCTCTCTCTCTCTCTCTCTCTCTCTCTCTCTTTCTCTCTCTCTCACACACACACACACACACACACACTCTCTCTCTCTCTCTTTCTCTCTCTCTCTCTCTCTCTCTCACACACACACACACACACACACACACACACACACTCTCTCTCTCTCTCTCTCTCCCTCTCTCTCACAGACACACACACACACACACACACACACACACACACACACACACACACGCAACAGCTGACGGAACAATTCTATTTAAATGTTTAAATGGACAGGATGTTTTATTTAAAGCAGAATTACAGTACCTGTTTGAAAAATCAGTGGTCCTCATTCAACATTAACTTGATTCCTTGCGAGATCGGAGGTCTTCTCCCACAGAGCACTCTGTTTTAATATTGTGCCGAAATAATCACCTCCATCACTGTATTTCCGCTTTAAGGTCTCCTTCTGGTTCAATATCATCCCGATTGTAGAGGGCTTTCGGCGATAATGAAATATAACGCTGCATGATCAATCTCAAAACAAGCCAACAGTCAACTCTCCTTCACGCGTGTGACAAATAGGAAGTATGGGTGCAAAAAGTTCAGCTGCGTCATCCCTCCGAGCCAATGGGAGGCCAACGAGGCGGGATGTTGGGAGACAGCCAATGAGAGAGCAACTCGCACATTGTGAGAAATTTTGATTGGCACGTTTGAATTTTGAATGGCGCATTTCGTAAGAGGAGGTTGTTTTCGTATCCAGGGGACGAAAACTTCGGAAAATGTTTTTCGTAACCAGGAATGTTCGTACCCAGGGGGTTTCATAAGTAGGGGGTCGACTGTATTTCAAAATAAAATCTCCTAGTATTCTCCTAGCTTCAGACTTACTGATACAGAGACATCCAGATGATAGGAACGTGTTTCTCACTGTACACTGGACTCTACACACCTGTCTCCTAACCTTTCTTTTATCACAGAGTCTGAGAACCTTCCTTCCGCACCAATTATAAATAATAAAGCATTGTAGATAAGTCCGGCTCTTCTAAATGAACCTCGCAGCTCTTGGGAAAAACAGATGTGTACACTACAGCGGCACTATCTTTCTAAATGCACCATGTGTGTGTGTGTGTGTGCGTGTGTGTCCCACCTCTCCCACAAACCTCAGCCAAACTGTGTTAGCAGAGCAGAACGTTCCGGAGATGTGTGTGCTACTCTACGACCCCTGAAGCACATCTGATACTGCTCACAACCTCTCATCTGGCCACTTCGCTCTTCAAAAGGCCATAAGAATCTGCCTCTAAGTATTTAATATATTTTATATAATTTTAGTATATAAAAATATACATGTCACTTCTGATGGAATAGTACTTCTAATACCCACTTTTTATGAACCTTGTTCACAGTTTAAAGTTTAGTGTATTTATAGCTATCATAATTATCGTACTTAGAGACGATCCAGTGTGTTCAGATGGATTGTATGTTTAAGATTATTTTCAAAAGATTAGATGTTAATGGTAGTTGATGTCTATGAACACCCACCCCCTTTCTTTGTTCTGCTTGAGCAGTGCAACATGGTTGCACTCTTCCTTATATATACAGGGATTACTCGCTACTTCAAGCTTCAATTCATGCGGCTTCAGTGCATCTCAGTTTTATTTTTTAAATATTCATCGAAGTAAAAAATAATAAAATTAGGGGGAAAATAAGGGGAAATGTAAAAGGTTAATGAAAATGCCACAAAACAAGGCCAGTTATGCAAAAAACCGCAAACAAACAAACAAACAAACAAAAAAACCCCACCCCAAAACGCACAAATAAAACTAGTTACATTTTTATGTGAAGTGCGCATCTCAGTGTGTGCACACGCATTTGTGTGTGTGTGCGCGCATGCGCGCGTCTGTATGTGTGTGTATATTTTATTTCCATCTTATGCATTATTTTTGAATGTTTAATTGGTATTATAAGCATTTATAGTGTTGAATATGTATTTATTGATATTATATACACATATACATGTACGTATACGTCAGTCAGGGGGGGGTTGATCCTACTTTACTGAATTCGGCAGTCACGGGGGGGGGGGGGGGGAATCTTGGTCCCAAATAACCTCACTTTACGTGGTTAATTGGGACAAAGATCTCCCCACGACCACCAAATTCTGTGAAGTAGGATCATCCCCCTCGACTGACGTATACGTACCTGTATAGGTGTATATAATATCAATAAATACATATTCAATGCTAGAAATGCTTATAATAACAATTAAACATGAAAAAAATAACATAAGATGTAAATAAAATATAAATACAGACGCTCTCCAACTTACCAACATTCATTTTGCAAACATCCGCAGACCGAGGTCGAAAGTGAAAGTGAAATGAAATTGAAGAAGTAGAAGAAATAGAAATGGAATAAAATCTATGGTAAGATATATCATAAATATAAGTATGAAATATGATTAAACATTATCCTGTACTATACTTAATACTAGGCTCCAGTCGAGGGGGGCGTGGCTGACATGTTGGAAGTCCTGGAAGAGAAGCAGAACCGATACATTTCTGAACTGCCAAAAGTTTCAAAGAAGAAACAAATTGACTGCAGTATTATGATGAACTGGATAAGAGTGAAACTCTGTAAATCTGATCAGATCTGCTGTACTGTGCTTGAGAGGAACCAGGAGTTTAAACACGGGATATAATGTACAGATGATTATGTGGAGGGAGAGAGAGAGAGACAGAGAGAGAGAGAGAGAGAGAGATCGTATACAGTACAAACTCGTATAGATTACTTATACAAAGTTTAAACATAAGTTCCCCTCTAAAGAATGCCCTGTAACAACTTATAAACAAGTTCATCTAAGAACGGCCATCCTGAACCTAACTCGTTATTAAGCTGGGGAGCATCTGCACACACACACACACACACACACACACACACACACACACACACACACAAATGGTATGAAGAAGACGACATATATACATACGAGCGCACATGCGCGCAGATGTACGTGCACACACAGATGCAAAAATGTATCCAGTTTTGATGTAAGATTTTGGGTTGTTTTTTGTTTGTTTGGGGCTTTTTTTTGCATAATTGACCTTATTTTTGTGACATTTTCCATAACCTTTTCCCTATTCTTCCTTCATGTCCTTATGTTTTTAATAGGATGAATTTGTTTTTTTTAAACGCAATGCCCTGAAGTTGCATTAATTGAAGCGCAAAGTAGCAAGGGATCCCTGTAATTCATTAATCTATTCACTGGACAAACAATTAAGAATGGAGTGCAAACTTTAGATTGAACTGTGGTGAGGAAAAAACACATGAAACTAACAAATCATGTGATTAAAAAAGTGTTGGAAGTTGGGTGAGAGGGTAACAATACAGTGATATAATACTGATATCATGATATTAACATACAGTGGTACCTTGACTTAAAAAATTAATCCGTTCCGATGGCAAGCTCTTAAGTCAAAATGTTCGTTAGATAAAACAAAAATTCCCATAGGAAATAATAGAAAAACAATTAATCCGTTCCAACCCCTCTCAAACTCATATAACCTGACAAAAACACATATATCTGACCTAATATATTAAAGATAAACATGTAAAATCCATAAATATTTCATCTTAATAATAATACATGTACATTAACATTAATAATTAATAATAAATAATAATAAAATAAGAATAAACAATAAGTCAACTAACCCTTCCGATCATCGACTGCGGCAAGGATGTCACGTGGGCACAAAGATGTCACGTGGGCAGGCATGAGGTGGTGCATAACAGAGGAGGAGGAGGAGGATTTTGTGCATGTACACGCTACGAATGCCAGCAAGGAAAGGCTCGTGGTGAGCTCCCACAAGGCCAGTGCTTCTCAAATAATGGGGCGTGGTGTGATGCCAGAGGAGCACGTATGACCATGGGGAACATGCTTCTTTGCCATACTGTACTAAAATTGAGTGTAATTGCGCATCCTCTACACTAGGTGGCAATGGCACTCTCACTGTGTTCCCTATGGTGTAAGGAAAAGGCACCAAGTAAACATTATGAAGTGGAGTAAAGACTCTTTATAGTCACTTGCAGGGTGCTGAAAGTGACGTTAAATGTTTTTTTTCTTACTAAAGAGCAGAGGTCACCAACATGGTGCCCACGGGCACCAGGCTGCCCACAAGGACAACATGAGTCACCCGCTAGCCTGTTCAGGGGTCGGGAACCTATGGCTCACGAGCCAGACGTGGCTCTTTTGATGACTGCATCTGGCTGTCAGATAAATCAGGTGGCCTTTCTTAACAGAATAACTAATACATAATTTCACTGTCCTTTAAATAAAAATACAGAAAAAAGCCATCAAATAAAACAAAAACATAAATAAATCTCATGCATTTCAATCTATACATCTATTTTCAATGCCAGTTGTCGCTGTGGCGTGCAGCGGAAAACCAATCCTTTCTGTACTCCAGTGTGTGGGTGGGGTCGATACCTTGAAACTCTAATTTTACTGGATTATATGCAACAGCCTGCTTGAGCTGTTTTTGGGTAAAGAGGTAAATTTCCCTCATTTTGATCAGCTCATGTGCAAGAAGCCAAGCAGAGCTGGCAAGAAAAACACAAATGGACAGAATGAAAAAACTTCAACCCGCAGACCAGCTGATTGCCTTGGGACATGCTTCCTGTCACATAAACACTGCAGTATGAGTCCTGTTATATTAACCATGTTCGGCTTCACATGCGCACACAAGCAGTCCTTCTCACACCTGAAAAGCATCAAGACCAACCTGCAGTCACATAATAAATGGAAGCTTAATGCCTGCATGAAGCCGAACTTCAGCACGTATCAACCAGACTACAAAGCTATCAGCAACACCATGAAGCACCAGAAGTCGCATTAATAGTAAGAATTACTTTTCTTATTAATAAATAACTTCGTTATAACAATGTTGTTTAAAATAAATTCAGAGACGTATTGTACTCTAAAATTGTTGGTCTCAGTATTAAAAAATATATTTGGCTCTCAGAGGATTAGATTTTAATTTTTTTTTGGCTTTCTTACTCAAAAAGGTTCCCGACCCCTGACATAGATAAATATCATTAATTATTAATAATAATTATATAATTAAAGGTAAATTGAGCAAATTTGTTACGTCACAAGTATGTATCAACCTTGTAGCCCTTCGCATTAATTGGTACTCAAGAAGTAGTTCTCAGTTTCAAAAAGGTTGGTGACCCCTGCTTTAGGGGGAATTACACAAAATAATTGAGAAGCACTGCACAAGGCGTTCTCGGAGCGCGGAGGCATACACGCGGAAGAATACAAGGCTAATTGGTCAAGAAAAGCCATTTCCCCAGCAGAGCTCATTAATCAAAATTTTGCTCGTTGGATGGGGCAGATTTTTTTATAGGATCGAAGCTCATATCATGGAAAATTCGGTATAAAATACACATGTAAGTCAAGGTACCACTGTATATCTTAAATGCCACATATGTATGGTAGATATTGTTCATGTTTTTTTTTATCTTTAAATCATTAAAAACTTCATATCAGCTGTTAATAAAACTCATCCCATATTCTATTATTTTAAAGAGGCTTTAAAATATTTTTTTAAAACTTATGTATGTCACTGTTCGATTCCATAAACACATTTGTTCGTTCATTTTAACTTAATTGATTAATTTATTTTTAGTGCAGCATTACTGTAAAACAGTGAAAATGAAATGTCTCATCACCCATCCCCAAGTGTACTGAGAGACATTCACACATAGTTGAAAAATGCTGAAAATGTCTCAATGAAATTAAAACATGAGAGGCACAAATCAGAAGAAAAAAGAAGCTTTTTGTGTTTAAAGCGTTATGAGTAATTACCTAAAATCGAGAACATCATGGCTGTGCAACATGACATCTGCCAACCTGGGCGTTCAGACAGATCAGTTTCCGTTTTTCTTTTCAAGTCTGAGCCCTGATGAGCTTGTCTTACAAAGGGGGGAAAATGTCAATAAATTAGCAAAAGTGCTTCGACTTGCACATCATGTTGACATCAGGCGTCGGAAAACAGCGCATCAGCAAACTTCGTGTTCATTCCCTCAGTCTGCGCCGCTTTATTATTGCATGACAAACATCACACTGGAATGTGTATGCTGTAGCACACTAAATGATTTGACTATAAAAATCTCTGATGATCAGAACATAAAACCCAATTATGTGTGTTTTGTCCTGCTGTTGTGCCAGGTTCTGAAAACACAGGAAGTGGGTTCGGGAGAGTGGCAGGTTGAGGCCGATCGATAGGTCTGGCTGTCTGTGGGGCGTGATGCTTTCCTCTCCTCTTCCTCTCGTCAAGCCTGTGTTGGGTTTTTTTCGTTTGCTAATGTATCTCAATATCCCTGCCGTCTGAAACTTTCTCTCAGCAGTCAATAAACATTGGAAACGCTATCCATCTCTGAAAGATCTCTCCCTCACTTACTGTAAAGCCGAGGCTCATCTTCCCACGATACGACAAGAGATAATGAGATGAACGCAAAGCACTAAAAAAAGACCTTTCAATATATATATATATATATATATATATATATATATATATATATATATATAGATAGATAGATAGATAGATAGATAGATAGATAGATAGATAGATAGATAGATAGATAGATAGATAGATATAGATAGGAAATAATTTAGTTTGCTTTACAGGGCTAGCTGTCAACAAAGTACAGATCCAGCTTGACAAATGATTTCCACCCACGAGTTATTCACAGAAGCGAGACACACTCGATGACAAGGTGTTAGAAACCAAGTACAGAAAGGACAGCCGCCACAATGAAGTGACACACATTTAAGCAGTTTGACTGATAAACATCTCTCTTAACATACACACACACACACACACACATACACACACACACAATCTCTTGACCCCCCCCTCCCCCAATCCTAGAAGACCATGCTGGTTAAATTAGCAGCACCTGATGCATGACAGCGTCACTCAGAAACCTTCCTTTTCTCATTTTGTTGTCACATGGCTGTCATTAAAGATACGTGCTCTAAACAGTGTGGTCATTTCCTCCAAAAACATAACCGAAGACTGAATTCACATAATATAATTTTTCATTTTACTTTTCCAAACATGCCATATGTTCGCTGTTTACTTTGAAACCACAAAGTCAGAAAGAAATAAGTTGACTCATTTAAGGTCCTTTTAAAAGAACAACACAAACTGTAATCAGAAAGTCATCATGTTTGTATATAGCATTAATAAAATATCATCAAAGAGAATGCATTCAGACTCCAGACAGTAAGGTCGAGTTGTAAATCGCTTGGGCTTCTTATCATATTACTGGAGAACATCCTCTAGCTCAGCCGACTCTCGGCCTGTTGCGTACACTAGTGTGTCTCAATGCCATGAAGGAATCTATTCTCCACTTAATCAAAAGATAAATGTTTGTTTAAAAAGGTGACAAAGCACACAAATGTTCCTTTATGACGGACTGGGGGGAAAATAATCCCTAATTGTACCTCCTCAATGTAACACTTCCACAGCCAGGCTTGAATGCTTAAAAAAACACACTTGTGCCATGTCAACTCAGATTTAAGCCAGAGTTTGGTGATTCGTGGGATCAGAGCTTCTCCTGTGGATAATCCGGTTCTTATTATTTCAGGTGTACAGGGTTGGACGAATCGCGCATTCATTAGCAAGCCAATGGGACACTGAGAGCTCCAGAGTGCAGAGCAGAAACCTGAGAGACGAGGTTAAAAATGTTGCTTACGTAAAAACAGTATTGAGGAGCATAAATCTAGTGTAAGGAATATGCGAGAGAATACAAAGAGCTTAATACATTCATTAAAAAATCTGTCACAAATGAAAGAAATATAGATGTTTTTGGAAAGTTTATTCCTGTTCCCATTTTCAACATTCGAAGAAACAAAACTGAATAAATTAGTAAAATGTAAAACTCAACAGAAAACATAGGATTTGGAACAGCCTCCTTCAGGCTTTATATCAGCGAGTATTCTTGCTTTCACATTCTTTCCAAATTGTTTGAAACCGTTCCCACAGACTGCCTCTGGTTGAAACCATAGTGTGAGCAATTCACTAATCAATTAAATCCCATATTTGTTCAACTGGATACAGATCTGGACTGTGGCTTCGCCTGTCCATCATTTCCAGTGTTCCAGATTGCTGTTTCTTGTTTAAAAAAGTCACCAAATGATTTACATGTTTGGAACTGTTGCCTGATGAATGTATGTCCAAAAACAATTTGCATTCCTCTCAAGTGTGACAGAAGCTTTAAGAATTTTTTTAATGTGCTGTACACCAATCGACCTTAAGATTAAAACCACCTGACTGGTCTGCAACTAAACTGTCCCATATACTGCAGGCTGACATACACAGTGTGTTCTGACTCCTTTCTATCGTTTAAAGTTTCAGAGTTACAGGTTTTTAGTTTTTTTGTACTACTGTGTAATCAGACCAGACGTACAAACTGAGCTCCCCACATGGATTAGTGAGCCTTCGGCCTTCAACCATCCTTTGCAGGCACTTATCCATGCATACCAACAACGCCCCTGGCATTTTAAAAATCAATAGACTGCGTCATTTAGTATCACAAAGGAGGTTCTCATCAATATAACTCAGATTCTTTGCTAATTTTTTCCTGTTTTCAACACCTCAATTTCAAAAACCGAGTTTTCCTTTCCTGCCTCATACATCCTACTCCCTTGGAAGGTACCCTATAGCCAAATAATTAGTAACAGTCACTTAACCCATCAAATCTCAAGATCAAGCTGACTGGTGTATGTTGATACATCGTTATACTACAATAACTATAAAATATGATGTCGTGCATGAAAGGCATTGTGCTTGATACAGCAGATAAACAAAACACTTTATAAATATGATCTAGAGCTACACACAAAGAAAAACTGCAAAAACCCATTCAGGATTACATTTAGGTTCTTTTCTTCTTTTGCAAATCTTTTTTGAACAACGTGGAACGAAATCCTTGTCCAGCCATTTCAGTTGTTTTGTTTTTCTTTCTGAGACATTACTAACAGTTTGCAGGTGGAGGAGAGTTGAAAGTCACAACTGATCTCCCAGCTATGATGCGGTTAAGGCGATTGCTCTAGGCTGGTGAAACGGATGCACTGAATCAAAGCTCCACTTACAACGACAATATGCGGGTCCAACAGCCTGTAATTATGCAATCTGACAGGATTAGAGAGCCACGAGAATGACAAGTCTGAGGAGGCTTTGATTCCTGACAGACTGTCGTCCAGCACAAAGGGAGAAGAAAGCACTATGATCAGGCAAAGCTCTGCCCTTTATCCAGCCCTAAAGCTTGAAATCCTTAAAATAACACCTATTCTTCTGGGTGCCAATACCTAATGTACTTAGGATATCGTGCCTGGTTTAAAAAAGTCTAAAGCCTAAGACACAAACAAAACATCACTGACTGACATTTTGTTCTTTTTTACTACTGCTGCTATGAATCAATGATGCAATGAAGGAACCCAAGCCGAACTCTTTCTGAGGTAGCTAATGGAAACCCAAGCAAAAAAAAATCCACCATTACACAGAAAGAGCCCGGGGTACCAAGTTCCTCATGTGCTTTTCCTCCCCCCTTTTTTAAGGTGGATTATTATTGAACATTTTAAGGCATCAACTGTGGGCTGCTGTTTGCAGAAAATGGTAAATAGCACTCTCCTACAAGTATGTTATCCTATCCTATGTCACAGTAGGAAGAAGAGGATGCAGAGGTTTTTGGTGAACTGTGTCCTCTACCTGACTGTCAGGAAATTTCACTCATAAATAGAAAACTTAACTGATCGAAAAGATAGATACATGAGCTCAACAGCCATCTCAGGACTCGTCTTTGCTAAAAGGTCTGTGTAACTTGTAGAAATGCCTGGAAAGCACGAGTGCATCAGTGCACAAAGTAAGTCAAGTCTGTTAGGCTTTTACACCCGAGCCTATTGAATCATCAGGCTGGATCTTATCCCCGATTTTCATAACGTGAAGTGACTAAAAATTCAACTCCTCCTGAATGGGATGCTAGTTCATCACATCGCAGGTTACCTTCCCAGGATATTTTACTAGTACCCATTTATACTGCTGGGTATATAGAGGAACTCTTGTGGTTAAGGCCTTGCCAAGGGGTCTTAGCATGATTGGGGTTTAACAAGGATTCGAACTCACAACCTCTCCATGAAGAGCCACACCACTGTCCCCAATGAGCATGTAAGCTGACTAAATATTATCTGCCCCCTAGGGGCCACTAAAACTCTGCAGAAGTACTGTGAGAAAACACAGATACATTGCAAGACGATAAATTACAACAAGGTGCCACTGAACTCAGAGTCAACATTAAATAAATGAAAGAATGCTGCATTGTTGCGAGCTTAAAAAAACTTTCCAAACAATGTGTACTTTTCACACACACACACACACACACACACACACACACACACACACACACACACACACACACACACACACACACAAAACACACACACACACACACAGACACACGGTATTCCGAGAAGGCAGCAACGTAACAGTTCAATACGGCAAGGATAAAGAAACCATACAGCTTTTTTGTTTATGTTATTTATATACTAGTAGACACACCATTATGAGTTTGTATGGGCAGAAAATAGCTAATAGCATAGAATGCTATATAAAGTAGCATTTAAAGATCACAGGGGCCTATTAAAGCCTACTGGCTAACAATTGAATTTGTGCAATGCACTGAGATAAAAGGAAGGGTCACTTTTCACATGCAGAGAGCTGTCTGAGCAGCTGTCTGTTTGGTGTGGGGGGGCTCTATTCTCGGCGGTGTGCGTGTAGAGAAACAGCCAGGACTGTAAGACGAGAATGGGGAGAACACAGAGGAACTCCACAGCTGTTCAGAGTTTGTCCTGCATCTGCAGCAACTGCCATGCCACCGGAAAAATGACAAATGTAGTCAAAGTGTAGGCCCCCCGACACACTCCCGACACACTCCTGTCTCCACTTTCTTCTTTTTTCTTCCCAAATATCTCTATATTGCGTCTTATCTCTATGCACGCTAATGCGCTTACAAATTACAGCAGCGCACTCACACAGGCAGGGGCTGACTCAACTGTTCTACCCTCAAATCATGTAACGCTATCAGGCATCGCTCTAAGTGGATACTAGGGAGAGATAACGCACACTGCATAACAGCTCGGGACACAAACCCGATGACTAATCCTGTCCTGTAGACTGCCAAGGAAAAAGCAGAAAGGCAAGTGAGGAAAGATTTGTTTGATGACCCACCTGAGCAAGGCTGGGCTCTGCTCTGCTTCACAAAGGAGGCGTGATGCGTTGCGGTTTTATGTGTAACAGGACACCACCAGATTTCAATCAAAACACTGCAATGAGGACATCGCGAGCTGAGTTACTCTGCCATCAAGCTAAGCTGGGTTCAGGTCATTTCTTGAAAACTGTAAGATGCCTCGCTTAAACGGCTACACTACAACGGCTTACACGTACTGTTTTTAAAACTGGTGCCAAATAAGGTAAACAATTACTATATAAATATAAACACAAAAATACAAGATTTTAAGCACATATCGAGAGCACACAGCATATCAACTTCTCTACAGCTCTGCCCTTTGGCCTAGATAGATTAATTTCCTACATTCTATTAGATTTATAGTCTAATCACTTTCTTACTGTAACCGATTAATTCTGATAAGACCTTCTCGGGTTTTTATTTTTTGCTTAAATCTGCACGCTGAGACACAGAAAGTGAAAACACATCCAGCTTTGGTTCCACTGACTGCATGTATAAATCCTAAAGTGCTTCTGAAGCTGTCTGAGATGTAACTAGTCCACAAAATTCATAGGAAAGACTGTAGAGGAGTGCTTCTCCTTTCCTGGCTCGACTGTAACCACAGCAAGAGCTAATAGAGATGTCATGACATGAAATCTACTGGTGTTGAACTTGTCACAGAAGAGCTGGTGGGGGAAAAAAAAAACTATCGAGACTTTATCTATACCTCACTGTTCCTTGTGTGGAGCAACTGTGTGTACACAGTTTTTTCCGAGATCATAAACTATTCTGATTCTGATTCCCTTCTCAGTCGTCATTGGCGACAAAACTTATTCGTAGTAAAGTTGAGTAAATTTAATTTAAATCTTCATGATGATACATGGTGCAAAAGTTACCTTAACCTGAATCTCAAGTACATTTTTAAATAAATCAAACAAGGTGTTGTTTTTGTTCCATAAAATGTCTAAGAGTTACATTACAAGCCGTACCTGATCCGAGTTCTGTAAGTGAAATATGCAGCAATAAAAAAGCACTAAAGGTTCCAGTAAATAAAAATGACAGTACTGTATATGTACAGAATGATTTTATTGTGTCTAGTATATTCAAGTAATTTTTCTCGATCCAAAAAAGTCTGACAGATTTTTTTTTTTTTACTAAATTCGATCCCTGGCTTTTGAAAGTTCAACAACTCCTGCTTTTAAGTCGGGGTTTCAGTGACTATGTTAATAAATTTTCCTGAAGAGTTGAAGGCAGCAGTACCATAATTATTATTAGACAGATCATGTACTTTCCTTCTACCAAAGAACATAGTTGATGTTTTTTTGCCGTCTGTAGGAAATGAGCAGAGGTAATTAGTGGACATTAGTGAAGGGAAGTTGATTTTGGATTATTCTGAATGATTTTAAAGATCTTAAGTGTAATTTCATCCACTGTCTTTTATTTATTTTTTAAATTGGGTCATGTGTTTGAAACAAATCATTTTTCTATTCCTACAGTACATCTGCCATGCCTGTTTAAATTTCCCAACCTTTTAAGCTAAATGGCTTTTATATTGCTAATCATGATATGTCTGTATCCTGAAACAAGGTAGTGATGTATGGTGGTGTATAGCTGAACATTTATATGAAGGACTGCTATGATGGTGAAACTCACAGAACGTTTGACCAAATTTGATAAAAGTTTCCCCTGGTGCAGATAACTGGGTTATCAAAGGCCAGCCATGTCTATCACAGTCTGAGGAGAGCGGCATGTAAAAGAACCATTGCTGATTTTCGTCAAGAGTAACTGCAGAGCCGTCAGCGTGTTTCTGGTGAGCTGTCCAGGTTGTACTCCGCCCTCGCAGAGTTGGCTGAGATGGGCGCTAGCCTCTCCGCAACCCTAATTAGGATAAAGTAGTTCAGAAAATGAATGCATGAATGAATGAATGATAAAAGGTTGCAGCAAATAGTTAAAACTGTTGCACAAATTGGTTGAATGTGAATTGATGTGATCCCATCACAAATTCCTGGAGGGACGATTGAATATAAACAGTATAAAAACTGTCATTGTGTCGCACGGCGATGTAGTGTTTACCATGTGCACCTCACTCGAAGAAGGTCCTTGGGTTGAATCCCCAGCGTGTGTGTGTGTGTGTGTGTGTGTGTGTGTGTGTGTGTGTGTGTGTGTGTGTGTGTGTGTGTGTGTGTGTCACTCTGGTTTCCTCTCACAGTCCAAAGATGTGCACATTTGACTAATGGGCTATTACAAGAATGTGTGTTGGTTCTGCACTGAACTGGCAAGATGTGCAGGGTGTACGCCACCTTTGCCCAGAGATGGCTCATTCATTTTCTGAAATGCTAATCCTAATTAGGGTCACGAGGAGGCTGGCACCCATCTCAGCTGACTCTGAGCAAGGGCAGAGTACACCCTTGCCATTACAGGGCATAAACATGCTGATGGCTATGCAGCTACTCTTGACGAAAGTCAGCAATGATTCTTTTACATCCTTCTCACCATAGACAGTGAGAGACATGGCCGGCCTTTGATAACCGGGTTAGCTGCGTTGTGGGGACAGCAGTGACAACAATTGACAGTGGTGCTTGAACCCCCAACTTTAGGATTGGTAATCCAGCACCTTATCACCAGGCCAACAGTACTCTTGGAGCCAATCTCCCATATAGTTAATTTTTAAATGGCCTTTAATTGTCCCTACAATGTAGTTTTATGCCATACGAAGTAACAATATCAGAAGTAACTACACTGTCAGAAAAAAAGGCAATAAACTATAATTTTACTAGAGACTGTGGTGATACCACCAATGGTATGTACATGGTGAGTAACTGATAATCTCGCCTTACTACTCTTAGTAGTATAAACAGAAGTAAAAAGTAGGTTAACTACTTGATTTTCGGAACGCAATGCAACACCTTTGCCCTTTATGCATGGAGCGGTATTCATCTGTCATTGAGTGTAATAACGTCACAGGCTATGAACCTGCAGGGGTGGGAGTGAACACCTAGAGCTCTGTGCATGCTCCCACAGAATCTGTCTTTAGGAGTTTGTGTTAGTGCATGTGTGTACAACTCACTCTACACCCACAGTCTGTTCTTTCTATCTCTTGTTCTTTCGCACTCACCCTCTTTCCCCACCCACATTCCGACTACACAAACACACGACCCATCTCATAAACACGCTACTCACCAGCTCACGTTACCACCTGATGCTGGGATTACACTCTCCCTTGTTGCCCTTTTAAGGCCAGTGTCTGCACTGACCACTTCGTGGACACTAATGCCACCCCATTCTGAACTTTTTTACTCATCTCAAAGCCTAAATACCGACACACCATGCATACTGCTCAGTTGTAAAAAATACTGACATGTGTTATAGCTAAAGCCCTGTGGTGAAAGGGTTTGGGTTTCTCTTCACGGCTTGCTGTCGATTGCAACATCGCAACCCAATCTGGCTCAGCTAACACACAGGGATTAGCCGTGCTATTGTGTGTCATGTCATATGAAGAAAGGCCGTGTAATTGTTTTAATACAGTGACATAACAGCTTATTGTGTGCGCTCTTGTCTCAGGTGGACAGGCAGAAACGTTAGCTGCCTGCAGCAGAGCTAAGACAGTCTCAAGCAAGCAGACACTTTAGCTCATAGAGAGAATTGCAGGTAGATGCATTCTTTCAACATGCTGCTGATTTAACAAGAGACGAGGTGTCGCTGCTGGCAGGTATCTGGAGTAGAGTTGGCACTTCACACCATACTGACAAGAAAAGCAAACAGGATCTATGCCAGACAGACTCAGTTTATTTCAAAGCAGGCACCAAGTAATGCACATGTTATTTTGACTTCATCTGACCACGATCCTCCGACAAGTACGCTCATAAAGCTCAGCCCGAGCAGCACAATGAAGGTTAGTTTTATTATGTGAGCTTTACTAGCTTTATGTTCGTACACACCAAGACCACATAGCCAATGGCCCTGTAGGGTCTGCTTTCCACTGTGCCAAACTTTAACAACTCTCATATTAAGACAACATCTATTTGGAGTAGCGAAAAGTGTATGGTAAGTGCTTTTAATGTTTGGCAAATGTTTGATAAATCAGTTGCAAACAGCATTCAACTGTTTGTGTCATACAGTGCGATCGTCTGTGATAATGAGATCTGGCTTGCAGCACAAGAGATTAAAGCAAGCGAATTAAAAATGACTCAAGGGCTGAACTTTAACATAGCTGTAATAAGGAATCAAAGGTGCTGTGTTCAAAGCTGTGTCACATTTCTAACTAACTGCCTGTCTCCTTGTTTCCCTTTGACCAGATGGCATCTGTCAAGACGGAAGGACAAAGGGGAGTTTAGTCGGAACCGGGTGGATAGAGAGCTTGAAATAGCGGATGAGTGATGGTGCCTGGCCACCTGGTGTAACCCTATAGAAAATATTACTTAAAAAAAAAAAAGAAAGAAAGTGAAAAAAGTCACTGGAGTGACTAATTCTTGCCTGTTTTAGCCTAGCACTGTGAGGGGAGCTGCCCTTTTTATTGGTTCACACACACTTTCTATGGACAGAGGTGGAATCTGTGGACACGTTGTCTCACTGGGTAGGTGTAAAAATAATTAGGTGGCATGACAACTTCTCAAACTGAGCCCAATTGAAGCCCAGGTCACATACGGTTCCACAACACTAATTAAAGACCTTCTCACCTAACAGAACTCTGAGATGGAGAGAAACAAGGCCTATTGTTTTTTACCTCTCTGTCTAACGTCTAATGGTTCATACACTTTAATAAAAAAAAATGAAGGGAAATTTTTCGGGGAAGGGAAATTCGTACTGGGAATGAAAATCCCACCCTGCTAACAAGACTGATTGAAATAAAGCACAATTCAATCAGATGGGCAAATACAGACATTGGAACCAAGTCAAAAACCACCACTATGGCTGACAGGCTTTGTGCTGAGCTGCAAGAACCTTCTAGATTTTTGGGCATGGCTTCACAACTTACCAACTCTCTGTGCTTCTCCTGAAAAGAAGGTGAAGAAAAAGCAGAGAGAATGATGATATGGATGATGACATTGTTATGTTCCTACCCTGGAAGCTAAGGTCTCATATGACTAAGTGAGAATAGAACAACAGCCAGAGATAATATGTGCATTCTGACTGCAATCCAACACACAATGTGTATATGGACATGTAAAAACCTTGTAGATACACAACTGACACCAAGCAATTTTGGAGTCTGCTGCTACTAGACCCAAGATAGCCATGATGGGAAAAGTGCTGACGTTTGTGAACTGAGGATGTCTGAAAGAACGTGGCTGCAGGATGTAGAGACGGAGTCTGAACCATGCTGCAGAGTGGGTGTGCTCCTTACTCATACATTCTCCGCATGGCTAGCTCTCCTCCTGGCTTGACACCCTAGGGAAATTAAGCAACACAAAACCGCTGATGTCATGGAAGGAGAGTTCAGGCTACTGGTGTACAGAAAATCCAAAATCAACACTGCCCAATTAAGGTGGGCTGAGCTGCATTTACAGAAAGGAGGTTTATTTGGAATAGGCTTTGTCTGTTTTGATAAAAGCTGCTGGGGCTCTAAAGCACCTCGGTGTGTGTTAAGGCACGCTTATTTTATCTCCTCTTTATTTCGGAACTGCCGAAATCATCTGCAGAAAAGTCTCATCTATTGAAGATCACTTCTTTCTTGTCCGTTTGGTGTTGGTGTCAAATCCACTCTATTCCCTTTCCATATCTCTGTCTTTAAATGTGTTCCTAGCACGAAGGTCACTGCCTTCGGGTATTATGTTACTAAAAACACAGATAAGGCACTTGATTAACTTCTGTGCAAGAATGACTTCTGTAATGGAGAACATTTTACACAATAATAGGATACCAGACTTTGGAGAAAGGTGCAAGGATCGCATCCCAATCCCTGAGCACTTGGGTCCTATCCAGAGCGTGAGAACTTGTGTGTGTGTGTGTGTGTGTGTGTGTGTGTGTGTGTGTGTGTGTGTGTGAGCGAGAGAGAACGAGAGAGAGAGAGAGAGAGAGAGAAGGCTCTGGAGGGAATCCTTAATGGATCATCATGCTCATTGCACCACAATGTTCAGCTTCAGAGGGCCAGAGGAGCAGATGAGGATCTTCACGCTGATTGGTCTCACAAATCAACACAGCACCAACCAGGCTGTATATTAGCTGGATCAGGCTATTGAAATGAATGATTGCTTTGCTAATTAGTTAAGGTCTGTATATGAACCCAGTTCATGAATCAGAAATACAGTACCTTTAGCTTGGCTATCAATCCTATTCAAGTGCACACTTTTCTATCATGAACTTCGAGTGTTTTTTTTTTTTTTATTATTCTCATTCCATAGTGCTAATTAGTAATGCACATAAAACATAAAAAAACAGGTAAGATTAAAGACACGTGGCAGAGGAAAACAGAGACTTCAATTTATGACCACTCTGGCACCCAAAGCCACTACCTGTCACTACTCAGGCACCTCATCATTCTGTTTTTTCCCCTCTGAGCTGTCTTCCTTGACCATTTTTTATTTAGACTTTTAAACTGATTCCATTGCTTTTCCTCGAATATTTGCAAAGAAAGTTTAAGAGGCCTGGGAAAATTTTAACACCAAGATGAGAGCTGGAAAGAAACAAATCACAAGTACTTTTGCTACAATTTTTTGATTACCTGGTTCATATAGGGGCCACTACAGACATGCACTTCTTGTTTTTTAATTATTTTAATCATTCATTTATTCTTTTTTTTTTGAACCGCTTAATCCTAATTAGGGTCATGAGGCATTTCATGCCCACCTCAGACGGCTCTATGTGAGGGCAGAATACACCGTGGACAGCTCGCCAGGCCATCGCAGGGCAGAAACATGCTGACTGCCAAGCCACCTACTCTGGAAAAAAGTCAGCAATGGTTCTTTTACATGCCTCTCATCACAGACACTGAGCGACATTGCCAGCCTTTGATAACCCAGTTATCTGCACTGAGGGGACAGCAGTGACAACCCATTGATAACTGGGCTTGAATCCCCGACCATGGGCTCAGTAAGCCAACACCCTACCACCGGGCCACCATTGCTACTATTTATTATTTGATTTTTCTATTTTCTTTTAATAAAACATTCAACCATCCTTCTAAGCAAATGCACGCATGCTATTATCTGGCTGAGACAATATGTTAACAGTAAGCCACAGAAATGGCAACAAAGTCTGCCTTGCTGCGTGGACAATTAGTTCAGGGGTAAGGTACTAACTCATAGAATCTTACTTGAGCAATTTTCTTGATCACTTCTTTCATTTGTTTCTCAAGTAAATTATTACTGAATTAAAGTTGGTGTCAGTAAAGTCAGAAGTCAACACGACCCCCATTGAGTTCCTTTTCGTAGAACCAGCAGACAGAACAGTTCAAAGACTCCCTCGAAATCCCTTCTGATTACCCTGTGGGTCGAATAGCAATATTTAAGATGGGTCAAGGTTAACGGCCCGGTCTGTAAAACAAAACACATGACAGCCTCCTCATGCCAAGACACGAGCACAAGCAGATTATTCAGGAAGGCCACGGGCAGCTGTTCTACCATTTTAACTCTGAACGGTTGGGAATGCATCTCATGATAGTCCTTCGCCCTGTCCAAGAGATGAGTGTGGAACTGAATGATCTTGTCTTAATGAAAGATGCCATAAATGACTATTATAAATTGTTTGGAGAGATAAAACCGTCAGAATAGAAGAGATAATGTAATACAGTAGTCTTAACCACTACTGTTGGCTGCATGCTTCAAGGAGGAATGCTAATCTTGCAGACACAAATTGAAGACCTGGTGTCCATTCCAGCTCTGTTTGCACAGAGGGGCTTTGCTTTCTGCAAAGGATTAGACGAGGGTTTCAAATAGATCTCAGAAAGCTAGATGATAAGTGTTCAAGCCATGGACCCAAACAAAACTTCCTCACCAAATTGTGAGCCACGTACCAAGGTGACCAGCTCAATATCTCATGAAAAGGTCAAAGTGGTAAAGTAGAGGCCATTCAGAAGTGGTTCCTGGTGTCAGGTAAACATCCCAATTATGACCTACAGCAGTGGCCACTACTAAGCGCCAGTCTTCATGGAACGGGAAAAAAGCCTCCCTGTTCTTCTAAAACCACCCAAGCAACATCATGGCACTACACCACCAAAACCAGTAGGTTTTACCCCAAATCCTGATCCAAAATAAAACTGTTGATAAATGAAAGTGCTTCTTCCATAAACTTTACACTACCATTGCTGATGAATTACTGCTTTTTTTACCCAGAGCAGTGAATTTCTTAAGCCAACTTACATCAGGCACTAAGCAAAGCTAAAAGCATAGAGTTCCTCAAAGTAACAAATATTATTGTTGTTATTGCTCCCAAAAGGTTTCAGTCAGAGCAGCACAGCTGCGTTTGGACTTTAGGGTGAGGTGCACATAGGGCACAGGGGATGTTCTATGCTATAAGTTTTCTAGGTATGTGAAATTAAATCCCAGGTCTTGTTTTTAAAGTGCTGGGATTTCCACTCATTGTCATTTTCGTACAGACTTCTGTGCACAGTTTCAGCCATTACTAATGAACATAGATTTCACTGAACTTAGTCTGAATGCACAATGCACATGTAATGGATTTTCATCTGTATTGTCCCTCAGAAACCTCATAATGTTGGTTAAGTAATGAAACTCTGAAAGAAAAGCAGGCCATAGCTAGTTCATCCTCCAATTTCCTGACAAACTCCAATACTTAGCAGCAAGGGTTAATAAGTTAATTATAGGCAATCTTTATGTAATATACAGAGGACCACTGTATTGCCATGCAAGGCCTGTGCAGTGCAGGTGGAAGGCAATAAAAACAGCTGCTCACATAAAGGTCCAAACTCAATTCACAATTAATGCAGGAAAGTTCCTCTTGCTCATAGCAACAGCATGTTGTACATTCAAATATGATTCAAGGCTTTTTGACCAGAATTTATCACTATGTACCACTAAGCGATTTGTTTTACTACTGAAAGTGGAACTGCACCTGTCAGGAAAGGTTGGGGACGATGTTGTTTGGAGAGCGCCGTCATCTGTGAGGAAATGGTAGTGTGAGATTTACCAAACCTCAACTTTCTTCTAGCCTCTCAGCTCATGCACTCACACAGCTCACTTACATCCATCTTCACACTTACACTTGCTCTGCCAATTCATACACAAGGCAAAAAGCATGCATTAGCTTAAACAGAACTGATGGCACGTGCACAAAACCAACACAGAGCATTAACACGTGAGGTTCTAGAAATAAATAGCATCCAGGTGATATATTACGGCTGTACTGTATAAATATTGGGGGAAAGTCTGTTTGTAGTGTTTGTTTTAGCATTGGCGTCCATTCAATTATGGCTTCAAATCCTGAGTGGAGGGAGTTGAATGAAACAGTTAACTAATAACTTGTCCAAAGAAATGCAGAGTATCACATGATTCACCTGCCCAGAAGACTCTCAAGTCTCTACATAGGGGTTCATTCTCTATTCACAGCTATGTAATCCACTCCAGGATGACTCGGCCAAAGTACTAAAATGTTCTGGTCCTGTAAACAGACATATTGATGAAACATTATCACAATAAATACCCGAGAAAACGTGATATTGTGACAGAATTGGATGATTATGCAGAAGAGAGAGAAATAAATAGAGGAGGTAAGAAAAGAGGCATGTGCTTGTGCCTGGGACTCGGCTTGTCTTCCGGGAAAAGGCTTCGGAATTATAGCTCCGTTATCCCATGTTATTGTTATAAATATCTCTGGAGCTTAAAGCTCCTCTCTCTCCTACAGAGAGAAGAAGGGAACTAAAAAACAAAGGCCTTAAATAGACATGCCGAGAAGACAAAATAATGATGCCAGAAAAAGAGTGTGTGATCACTTAGGGTGTGAGAAAATAAAAGACAACAGCCAGCACTGATCACACACTACAAAATCTGGAGTTGATTGATAGGATTGTCCAGGATTGCAGCTGCCTTTGAATAGGTCACTTTCTCAGTAGTGTAAAAGCAATCTATTTCCAGATAAGGAATTGTAGGGAAACAGGAGGTAAAATATCCCAATATACATTCTATTATACTTCTGCTGCAGGAGTAAACCCGTGCTTGCAATTTGGTTGTCTGATCTCTTACAAAATTCATAGGAACTCCGACAAGAACCAGCGATGTCACAGTAACCTTAACCGTATGACTTGGCTTGTGTACATTCTTAAAGTTTTGTGATCTTGAGATTGTTTTGAAATTCTGAGCTAGTGAGGTGAATAGAGCTGGAGCCCAGAGAGCCTCAGGGTGAAGACGTCTTCTGGATCTTTGGACATTATATTCCTGCATGAGGCATGGAAATATAATTGAAATCACTGCATCGAAATCTGTCAACCAGTGGAAGGTGCAAACCCAGCAATCTCCAACGCACCAATTACTACCACCAGCACTACCTACATGAAGAGTGCTGAGCAAAGAGTCCATTTTATTTTGGCTTTAAACTGAGCATCTTGTTTTTAAATCTTCACTAGCACTGCAGCTGGACCAGGACATCATGCTGCCAAAATCTAGAAACTAAACAGTGAAGGACGCTTCGGACAAGCAATACTGAATGACGCCAAATGAAACCTCTAATCAATGAAAGGAGAGGAAACTCAACTTGTCAATCCTGGATGCTGTGCTCACAAGGTTTCATTTATTTTGGCTAACTGTCTAATCCAGGCGAAATGTGTTAGAACCTGCCAGGCACTGCAGTGGTGCTCAGCCTGTGCTCAAACTCCCAAGTGTCTGTCTGCTATTAATACTGAGGTTGATTGAAGGAGAACCTGCCCAGCTGCCCATTTTCCATCAGTGCTTCCAAAAATAGCATTCAGTCCAAGTTGAACAGAACTCATTGTTGGAGAAGACCATGAAAATGCTGCTAAGCATTATACCAAAGCTATATACAAGCACCTCATCTCACTCTTTTATTATCTTATATGGTTTCTGATACCAATATTAGTTTACTTCAGAAATATTTCAGACCCCTCCATTATCTTGTCAATACACTATGTTATAGATTATAAAATAAATACTATATACATTAAATGTATTTATATTGCTGTTCTGATGAGACTTGAGCTTGAAGATTGAACTCTCTGGACTAGAGAAAAACTATATCATTCACAGACAGGGGTGAAGGTGCACCATTCACAAAACAATTTACTTACTTGCTTATTCACTTGGACTTCGCGTGGGGAAAGGGCAAATGCTTGTCCCATGAGAGAGCCTTCTCTTTAGGCTCAGCTTTAACTGTCCTACTCCAGCTCATTTTGGCCTGCCCTTCCTCCTTGCCTGACAGTGTCCAGGGCAGTTTTTGAAATTCTTTCATTGAACTTTCACAGTATGTGGGAAAAAAACATGTAATCTTTCTGTTTTGATCTCTCGGGACAAGTTCTTACAGATCCTTCTCAACGAGCCATTGTGAAAGGCACTGGCAATGTCCATAGCCCTCTGCATCACTCTCCAACAGTCAGAATCATAACGAAGCACCGACTTAACATTACTATTATACAACCTGATCTTGATCTTGATGCTGTATTGCTTGGACTTCCAGATGTTGAGAATTTGACTATATGCACCTCTGGCTTTCTGAAGGTGGGCTTTAATGTCCTTTTTGAGCACCGCTGCCACTGCTTATAAAGCTTTTGACGTAAATGGGGTCTTCTAGACTCTAAAGTCTGACCGTCGATGGTAATGTATTTACAGTCTGCCCTCTACTAACGAAAACCTCTGAATACGAAAAATCCAGGTTACGAAAAACATTTTCCTAAATTTTCGTCCTCTTTTTACGAAAACAACCTCATTTTTACGAAAAGTGCCAAATGCGCCATTCAAACATTGCGCGAGTTGCTCTCTCATTGGCTGTCTTCCAACATCCCATGCCGCTGGCCTCCCATTTGCCAGGAGCGAGCTGAACTGTACCCATACTTCCTGTACCCATACTTCCTGTTTGTCACACGCGTGAAGGAGAGTTGAACAGGACTGTTGGCTCGTGAGTTTTTTGAGATTGATCATTGCAGCGTTATATTTCATTATCCATCATGGTCCCCAAGAAAGTGATTCCCGGTGAGACAGAAAAGAATAAGCGGGCTACGTTATCAATCGAATTGAAGCAGGAGACAATAAAAAAAATACGAAAGTGGGATGCGATTGAGCGAAATCGCAAAGGAGTATGGCTGAAACCCTTCTACAATCAGGATGATATTGAAGCATAAGGAGACCTTAAAAGCGGAGATACAGTGATGGAGGCGATTATTTCGGAAAAAGCAACCGCTATATTTAAGGACCTCGTGAAGGAGGGTGGGGGTGAGGGTTCTTCAGACCAGCAACCCCCAGACTTTAAAGCATCGCATGGGTGGTTCGAGAGATTTAAAACAAGGTAAATAATTTTCTTTTACTTTTAACACATATTTCATACAAAATTGGTGTACCTTTATCATTTTTAAAGGGTTTATGGGGTAGTCTTGGGAGCTTTGGAACGAATCATGCGTTTTACATGTAAAATGCACCTCGATTTACGAAAAATCCATTTTTTGAAAAAGGCACTGGAACGGATTAATTTCGTAAGTCGAGGGCCGACTGTATTTACTAGAGCATTATCACACATTACTTCGGTCTTCTTTTTGTTGATGAACTTTTTTTGCAAAGCTTGAGAGTCTGGTGGTCATTGTTTGGATATCACTGTGGGTGGGTGGTCATCGGCAAAATCAAAGTCTTCCAGCTGTGTAAAAAGACCCCAATGAATGCCAAGCTGCTGTTGTTTGTCACATAAAATGACATTGAAGACAATGGTGGGGATGACACTGAGTAAATACAAGTCTTTGAATATATTTGAATGAATAGATCTACCAAAGCCCAGACTTTAAAACCAGATCATTTGTGTATTTTAGAATAACTTTTCTCACAAGCTTCACCTCTGTCATATCATCTGCATTATTTGAATAAATAAAAGGTAATAAATATCAGAGTGCATGCATAAGCCTTGAAAGGACAGACAAATATGAGCAAAATTCCTGTGTCCAAGAGGTATAGGGACAACCATGAATGCCTCTTTTCATGTGTCGAAAACATTCAGCACATATGAAACACATTTGAAATCCATCAGCAAAACCAGGGCTGGAACAGACAGATGGAGTGAGTGAGAAAAGAATCAGGACTCATCTGTTTTTCCTTTTTTAAACACCCCCCCCCAATCCCTTCCTGTTCAGAATGGCACTCAGTGTCAGAAGCGTTTAAAGGAAGTGTGCAGGCTTGTGTTACAAACGTATCCAGAATGGGAGCTTTGGAAAGGAGAACAAAGGTGGCCAGAAGAGTCTTGTCCAATCCTTTGAAGATACGTAACAAAAAAAGATACGCCATACTTGTATAACTGAGAGGTGTTTCGAACGGAGTGCAAACCAATCTGGTTCTAACTGGAACAGAGAAAGCTCAGGGAGCTTTAGGACTAGAGTTTGGGCAGATCTGCTCTTCTGACAGCTTCTGTAAACACGTACTGCATCTGGGTCTCTCTAAGCTTCTCCCGTTATTACCCATCGTTTAATACAAACAGAACGATTCGTTTAAACCTCTTTGCATGCTGCCACACTCAGTGGTCCTGTCACTACACAGCTGCAGCTGTTCCTTATCCATCCATTGGATACAAAACATAAATACCTGCACTGACCTCGGGAAACAGACTATGTCCATTTTTGCTATTAATCATTTGTTGAGGATAAATGCACACACACTGACATTTTCCTAAAAAGTTGTGCTTTGTTTCCAGTCTACCTTCAAGGAAACCATCAGTTGTGTCTCATACACATACAGTTCACAAAATAAAAAAACTTCTCCTATTCGTGTGTCGAAGGCAGTGCTTCTCAATTATTTTCTGTAGCGCCCCCCCCCAGGAAGAAAAAAAAGGTCCACGCCAAGTGACTACAATATTACAGCATTTGTCTATAAAATTGTTATTTGTACACCTCTGCATAACATTGTATCTTTATTAACATTAAAAACAAAAAAGAAATAAATATGGTTCAACTTACAATAAAGAAAAATTTCATTAACATTGTTTGTTTTATCTGTAATAGAAAAGATTTAAAGTGCACCAATGTGCCCGAAATTAAAAAAAATACATCCTTATTTAAACTCATTCAACTTATTTATGTCTTAATACCTCCATCTCTCGCCACATTCCTCTTCATTCCTGTTAGAAATTTTCCCGTGCTGTTTCTTGAGGGGTCGTTTACTGCACGCCATATAGTTTGCCCGTGTGAAAAACTGCTACACCATAGCGTGACAATGGGAGCGCTACTGCCAACTAGTGGAGTGGAGGTGCAATTACACTTTATACTCGTAGACAATTCCAGAAAAGCACGTTCCCCAGGGTCCCACTCTCCACAGGGTTGTCACTGTCCCCCCCAGTGCGGCTAACTGGGTTATCAAAGGCGGGCCATGTCCCTCACTGTCTATGGTGAGAGGCATGTAAAAGAACCATTGCTAACATTCGTAAAGAGTAGGCTGCAAAGTCGTCAGCGTGTTTCTGTCCCTTGCTAAAAGGGTTGTGACAGGAAGGGCATCCGACGTAAAAACCTCTGCCAAATCAAATGTGCAAATCAGATGATTCGCTGTGGCGACTCCTGAGTAAAAGGGAAAAAGCAGAAAGGAAGACAGACAGACATGTTCCCCAGGGTCAGACGCGCTCTCTTGGCATCACCCCCCCCCATCATATAGCCCCCACCCGGCATCACCCAAGGGGTCGCACCCCACTATTTGAGAAGCACTGGTTTAAGGTGAATCATGCAGTGTTACAGCTCAGGAATGATAATCAGCAACCTGGTTTGAAGTCGCATATTCAAATCACAGTCTCAATACTGTACTGAAAAGCCCTATGGGGGGGTTTCTCTCACTGCACATGCTGTATATTCTCTCGCTCTCTTTCTTACTCTCCCTGTGCTTTACTGAGACCTGCAGAGCTTTCCCTGTGATATTTAAATTTGAACAACGAAGAGGATTTTCCCCTCCATTCTCGCACTCATTATGTGATATCCAGAGCAATCCAGTTTGATCTGACACAAAAACCTTGTTTAATTTTGCTTGCTGTTCTACGAAAGGTCTGATATAACCTAGGCCAACAGTTTGTCTTTGTGTGGAGACATATTTGAAGGGCTAATAGTAAAAGCACAGAACTTCATCCAAACTCCCAACTACCAGAAATCCTAAAGAAATATTATAGAAAATGCTGTAGAAATATAACACAATTATTTTTTCAAGCAGTTTTTGATTACTTCTGTTTATCATTCTCTACCCTGTTGATTAAGGGGCTGACAACGTCTGATTTCGGTGTTTTTACATATAATCTAGGTGGATTCATCAAGGTATCTTGGAATGAAACGTGAAACACCAAAAAGACTTAATTGCATTGATTTCCTTAGAAACTTCATCACAAATAAACATGCTACCTTTGTTACTTTTAGAGCCCTTGGGTTTATTCTCATCAATAACGTGGACCACTGGATGTTTACAAACCACAAACAATGGCAAGATCGATGTATATAAAGCATAAATTACATTAAATTATATCATAATGCTATCATGCAACATAACTGCTTTGAATTATAAGACATATTTAAATATTATAAATGTCCTTCCTTTCAGCGAGCACTGAACAAACTGATTCTATTCTCATCTATTTGAGGAATCTGACCAGCAGAGTAAAAATGAAAATATATCAATAATGTAGAGGGAGCTGTTCTGTAAATGGATCGAAGTACAGATCAATAAGTTTCAGTCTCTGGACACAGCTCTGTTTTATCTGTTCACATTACTCACTGTATACAAGCAAATTGCATTTCTTTGGCAACATAACAAATTGCAATGTAACAGCAAAAAAAAAAATTTATGCCCTAATCAGTAACATGCCCTGAGGCTAACATGATGTCCGATCATAATTATTTACCTATCCTTTTTATATACTAGCTGGAATTTTTCACAAAACTATTTTGTTCCTTGTTTTTTCCTTACAGAAACTTCTAGAACACATAAAGAAAGTTAGCAGGATTTTGCATGTTTATCTCACCCTCTATATATTTCATTCTAGTCTCCATGTGAAACATGGAACACCAGCATCAGGCCAATCTGATTACTTATCCCAGAGCTCACAAAAATTAGATTCCAGACCATCTCTGCTCTCTGCTCTGCCTCCATTATTCTACTCACCACTCCCTCGCGCCCTTCCTTCGTACCTCTAATAGCAGGAAGCCAGTGCTCCTCTGCGCTTCACGAGTGTGAGACCTTCCAGGCAAACGTCACATCAGCAAGCAGCTTGAAGTAATTCGTCCTCCCTTGCCTTCTCTCCCTAGCTTGCTCTCATCAGTCTAAAGAGAGTGGATATCCTGTCTCCTTACTGCAAGCGGATTAATTGCAATTATCAAAGAGAAGAGACAGCCTGAAGCTGAGGCTACACATAAGTGGAACAAGATGACCCCTTTCACCGTTTTTGCTTTGAGAACAGCTCTGAATTAATGTACCTTAGGTACAGTGTAGTTTTGAGAATTTGTTCTGTGAAAGGTGTTACGCCATATTTTATCTTCAATAAGCTACCAAAGGAATTTAACTGGAGAGTTGGAAAAAAAGAAGCCCCATAGATGAACAATATGACAAACTCCACACAGACAAGCACCAGAGCTCAAATCAGGGACTCTGAAGACATCCATGTTATCACCTTCTCAAGTCAATTTTACTGAATCCAGCAGTGTGTATTAGTCCATCAAGAACAAGGTTTAACACAAGTAAAACCCTGCATTCCCTGTAGCAGACTACACACACACACACACACACACACACACACACACACACACACACACACACACACACACACACACACACACACACACACACAATCGCATTACCCCTACAGTACTATTTACACTGGATTATATTTCCAGTCATATGCCTGTTAAAAAGTAACACTGCCAGAAGACATGTGAGTCATTGTGATTGTTTCTCAATGGACAAGATGGTCTGTGCAAACTGCAGTGATGGTAAACTCTTCAATGGGAATATAAAATCACACTGAACTTTAAACAGTACCGGTATTGGTCATCCTTACTGATACATAGCTTATATACAGAGCTTATTTCAATATAAATTATCATAAAAAGTACAACACTGGGCAATTTTAATCTGTGGATTACTTGTGGGGCCTGAACCAATGCAGAACAACTTTTCCCTGGAAGTGACATGAACTTGTTGGGGTAGGGTGTAGAGCAAGTAAACAAGCAGTGAGTGATATTTTAGATGATAAAACACCCCTCATACTGAAGGAAGAACAATGCAGCCGCGTGTGTGTGTGTGTGTGGGGGGCATCAGTGCTGTCAACCAACAGGGTGCTGATGGAAATTGGAATACTGTTGGTCGAAGACGTCGAAGAAGGAGAGGTGGGAGGCGTGTCCGTTGCCAGAGAGAGAGAAGAGGAAAGGCATGAGTCTAGGACTGAAAGTAGGGACTTTGAATGTTGGAACTATGGCAGGAAAAGGTAGAGAGCTGGCTGATATGATGCAGAGGAGGAAGGTGGACATACTGTGTGTTCAGGAGACCAGGTGGAAAGGTAGCAAGGCTAGATGCATAGGAGCAGGGTTTAAGCTGTTTTTTCACGGTGTGGATGGGAAGAGAAATGGAGTCGGAGTCATCTTGAAGGAAGAGTTTGTCAGGAATGTTCTAGAAGTGAAAAGAGTGTCAGACAGAGTGATGAGTCTCAAGTTAGAAATTGAAGGTGTGATGTTCAATGTTGTTAGTGCTTATGCCCCACAGGCAGGATGTGAGCGAGAAGAGAAGGAGAGATTGTGGAGTGAGTTAGATGAAGTGATGCAGAGTACCCCCAGAGGTGAAAGAGTGGTCATTGGGGCAGACTTCAATGGACATGTTGGTGCAGGAAACAGAGGGGATGAGGAAGTGATGGGTAGGTTTGGTATCCAGGACAGGAACGCAGAAGGACAGATGTTGGTAGATTTTGCAAAAAGGATGGAAATGGCTGTGGTGAATACTTTCTTCCAGAAGAGAGAGGAACATAGGGTGTCTTATAAAAGTGGAGGTAGGAGCACACAGGTAGACTACATCTTGTGCAGGCAATGTAATTTAAAGGAAGTCAGTGACTGCAAAGTAGTAGCGGGTGAGTGTTGCCAAACAGCATAGGATGGTGGTGTGCAGGATGATGCTGATGGTGAGGAAGGTGAAGAAGGCAAAGGTAGAGCAGAAGACAAAGTGGTGGAAGCTGAAAAAGGAAGAGTGTCGGGTTGTCTTCAAGGAGGAGTTGAAACAGGCTTTGGGTGGTCAGGAAGTGCTTCCAGATGACTGGACAACTACAGCTAATGTGATCAGGGAGACAGGCAGGAGAATACTTGGTGTGTCATCTGGAAGAAAAGTAGACAAGGCGACTTGGTGGCGGAATGAGGAAGTGCAGGAGTGTGTACAAAGGAAGAGGTAGCTAAGAAGTGGGACATTGAGAAAACCGAAGAGAGTAAACAGAAGTACAGGGAGACACAGTGTAAGGCAAAGGTAGCAGTGTCAAAGGCCAAACAGAGCGCGTATGATGACTTGTATGCTCGGTTGGAAAGTAAAGAGGGAGAAAATGATTTACACAGGTTGGCACAGCAGAGAAATAGAGATGGGAAGGACGTGCAGCAAGTTAGATTGATAAAGGACAGAGAGGGAAATGTATTGACTGATGACAGAAGTGTGCTGGGAAGATGGAAAGAGTACTTTGAAGAGCTGATGAATGAGGAAAATGAGAGAGAACAAAGAGTAGAAGAGGTGACTGTTGAGGACCAGGAAGTAGCAAAGATTAGTAAGGGTGAAGTGAGGAGGGCATTGAAGAGGATGTAGAATGGAAAGGCAGTTGGACTGATGACATAGCGGTGGAGGTATGGAAGTGTCTAGGAGAGGTAGCAGAAGATTTTCTGACAAGAACACCGAACAAGGTCTTAGAGAGTGAGAGGATGCCAGAGGAATGGAGGAGAAGTGTGCTGGTGCCCGTTTTTAAGAACAAGGAAGATGTGCAGAGTTGTGGAAACTACAGAGGGATAAAGTTGATGAGCCATACGATGAAGTTATGGGAAACAATAGTGGAAGCTAGACTAAGGGCAGAGGTCAGCATTTGTAAACAACAGTTTGGTTTCATGCCAAGAAAGAGCACCACAGATGCAGTGTTTGACTTGAGGATGTTAATGGAGAAGTACAGAGAAGGTCAGACGGAGCTGCATTGTGCCTTTGTGGATCTGGAGAAAGCATATGACAGGGTGCCGAGAGAAGAACTGTGGTATTGCATGAGGAAGTCTGGAGTGGCAGAGAAGTATGTTAGAGTGGTGCAGGACATGTATGAGAGATGTAAGACAGTGGTGAGGTGTGCTGTCGGTGTGACAGAAGAGTTCAAGGTGGAGGTGGGACTGCATCAAGGGTCAGCTCTCAGCCCCTTCTTGTTTGCTATGGTGATGGACAGGCTAACAGACGAGGTTAGACATGAATCTCTATGGACTATGATGTTTGCAGATGACATTGTGATCTGTAGTGAGAGCAGAGAACAAGTGCAGGAAAATCTAGAGAGGTGGCGGTATGCCCTGGCAAGGAGGGGAATGAAGATTAGCCTCAGTAAGACAGAATACATGTGCATGAATGACAAGGACCCAAGAGGAACAGTGAGGTTACAGGGAGCAGAGATAAGAAAGGTGGAGGATTTTAAGTACTTAGGCTCAACAATCCAGAGTAATGGAGAGTGTGGAAAAGAGGTGAAGAAGCATGTGCAGGCAGGTTGGAATGCTTGGAGAAAAGTGTCCGGTGTGATGTGAGATAGGAGGGTATCGGCAAGAATGAAAGGAAAAGTGTACAAGACGGTGTTGAGGCCAACGATGTTGTATGGTTTAGAAACAGTGGCCCTGGGGAAAAGACAGGAGGCAGAGCTGGAGGTAGCAGAGATGAAAATGTTGAGGTTCTCTTTGGGAATAACGAGGATGGATAGGATTAGGAATGAGTATATCAGAGGGACAGTACATGTGAGATGTTTTGGAGACAAAGTCAGAGAGGCTAGATTGAGATGGTTTGGACATGTACAGAGGAGGGATAGTGAGTATATTGGTAATAGGATGCTGAGGCTGGAACTACCAGGCAGAAGGCCTAGAGGAAGACCAAAGAGACGATTCATGGATGTGGTGAAGGAGGACATGAAGGTCGTTGGTGTAAGAGAAGAAGATGCAAAGGATAGGATGAGATGGAGGCAGATGATTCGCTGTGGTGACCCCTGAATGGAAAAGCCGAAAGGAAAAGAAGAAGATACTGAAGGAAGAACCTTTTACTGATTCCTTTTGGCAAGGTGCAACTTCCGTCCATTGTCGACCTGCATCTTTTTATTAAGGAATTCCATAAGAAAAGCGTAAAAAGCTTGGGCTTCATGCCTGGTCTGAAAGTAAACATTTTTTGAGTATTGTTTGTCCATCCATCAATTTTCTTGGCAGCACAGCTCAGCATGGGCCAATAATGTGTTATTTTAGACTGGTGTCTGCTACATGCAGCCCATCCAATAGGACAAAACAATGAATTTGTGTCACTATCAGGGCTGGATCAGCCAGTAAAGAAGGCAACGTGTCGCAGTGCATGCCTAACAGTAGTGCTGTGGCAGCACTCACACGTACTTGACAATAAGCAAGAACTGATGCTGCATGATAGCACCTCTGATGTCATATGCCATCATTTTAAAGCACTCGTAATGTAAATTCAGCACAGCTATCATTTAATACACACTTCTTGCTTTCTATGCTTTCATGTCAGCAGGTCACGGTCATGTTCATACCATGCATATCAAAGTGTGTAGCCTTGACATATGCTAGGAATTCAATAACTTACCTGAAAAAACTGCGTTTCTTGATTATAAACACTGATAATAATGTTGTTGTTTTTTAGCTGATTGAAATACAGTGTGCACTTCGTGTAGTGACTTTATACTAATTAAGCACAAAAAAGTGTTTACCAACAGGTTAACTGAATGGTGTACATACTGCTCTGCTTATGTTTCTCAGTGAACCACATATTAACTATCAGTGAAAAGCACAAGAATGTAGGATGACCAAATGTACATGCACTTTTCAGTTCAGTTCATTTTCTGTAACCGCTTAATCCTAATTTGGGTCGCGGGGAGGCTGGTGCCCATCCCAGCCAACTTCGGGCGAGGGCAGAGTACACCCTGGACAGCTCGCCAGGCCATAGCAGGGCGGAAACACGTTGACGGCTTTGCAGCCTACTCTTGACGAAAGTCAGCAATGGTTCTTTTACAAGCCTCACACCATAGACAGTGAGAGACATGGCCAGCCTTTGATAACCCAGTTAGCTGCACTGAGGGGGACAGTGACAACCTTGTGGAGAGTGAGACTCGAACCCCCAACCTTTGGATCAGCGATCCAGCGCCCTATACCACTAGACCACCACTGCCCTACATGCACTCTTAATGTCAATAATAATAATAATTATAATAATAATAATAATTTATAATAAAATAATAATAATAATTATTATTATTATACTTTATAATAAAATACTACTACTACTACTACTACTACTACTACTACGACTAATAATAATAATAATAATAATAATAATAATAATATTAATAAAGCACTTTCCAAGCTTAAAAATATTGATTGTGTTCACATCCTTCATGTAGTCATGGTGGCATTGACAAGAACAAACAGCAATATTGAATCTGTTTTTGTGGTTTGGCTAATCTTTTTTCCTTTTTAGATAATAGAGTACATTATGCTCATTATTAATTATATATTTCTTACAGATAATTCTCAGTCTTCATAATAATTTGCTAAAACAGTCTGCAAATTAAAGTCAACGCTTCCTAAGTAAAGTCTGTCTAAGGAAACACTATGCAAGATGAGGGAGGTTTTAGGGGTTTTTTCTACAATGGTTGCATAATGTTTACTTATTTATTTGCATTAAGGTAAAGTATTGACATTCTGACTCAAATGGACCTCAAATACCAACGATGATCTGGTAACAATATGAACGCCTTACCTTCCTTGGGAAAACAAATCCAATCCAAATAGGGTTTATGACAAGCGCAAGCGCAGCACAGTGGGATTAAAATCTAATGAAAAAAACGGAAAACAGAACAGCAGAAAAACTGTAGAGATGAGTGTAAGCTGTATTGAGATGTAAACCCAAACAGTAATACAAGTGTGTATGATGGAGGTCAGCAAAGCATCTGGAAATAGAGTCCTGGTAGTAGTAGTAGTAAACAGAGACTCCATGCATAACTCTTTAGTGCAGCGTCTTTCCTTCGTGTCTATCAAGAATTCTCTTCAAAGAGTCTTATGACACCATTAATCAGTCTGTGGTAAATTTAGTGAAACCATTATCCATTAAAACCTCCAAAACACACTTTTTCCACCAGAACGTTGTTTGGGTACACTTACAATCAACAATTTGCAAATGACCAACAGTTGTAAGTAGGAGGGAGAGGACTGTTTTTTTTCTAAGCCAACACCTTTTTCTCGTCTAGCAGACTGGCACAAAAGCTATTTTAAACTTAGGCCTCACAATCTCTCCTTTTCAAATGATTCCAGATGACAAACTCTTCTGTCTGTCATTAAGGAAACAATGAAGCAGTTTGCACAGTCCTATGTGGGGGAATAGTGAGCTATCAGAAGGTTTTTTGGTAAAATATTGCAGCTGTGCTGTGTGATGATGATATTGTCCACTTGTGTTTCTATGACGAATGCACAACACAACACATACAAGAAAGGAAAGTGAGTGTTGCTCCTAAGATAGGTGGGTATTCACACAACTAAGTCCTCAACCTTTTCAAAGAATTTGGTTAGGCTTTACTTCTTTAAGAAATTCAGCATTTGTTAATTATATAAGTCATCCTTAAGAAATGGGTTATCAAAAGACCGGCCATGTCTCTCACTGTCTATGGTGAGAGGTTCATGTAAAAGAACCATTGCTGACTTTTGTAAAGAGTAGCTGCAAAGCCGTCAGCGTGTTTCTGTCCCTTGCTAAAGGGTTGTGTCAGGAAGGGCATCCGACATAAAAACCTATGCCAAATCAAACGTGTGAATCATTCGCTTTGGCGACCCCTGATAAAGGGGGAACGCCGAAAGGAAATCTCTCATCCTTAAGAACAGTACACGGGTTCATTAAAAAACACTCAGCGGGCCAAAGTTACAAATCTTCACTTAATGAGCATGCATGTTAGTGCGAATTACACTGAAGATTCGCTTTACAAATCTAATGCTAAATTTCAAGGAAGCATAGCAAAATGAAATTTCTGACATAAGGGAATTAATATGACATGCAATGTCTTTGCAAGGCAAATAAATAAATAAAATCCTTATTCACAAATGCGGTCTGTAAAAACAAAGAGTCTGATGACCCGGCCAAGTTACTCAACTGTGTATATTCGAAAAAGTGAGAGGGCCTCAGGGCCGCTGATCCAAATAAGTTCGTTTTAGCGTTGTCAACTGACAGGTTTCATAATTTTAGAGCCCAAGAAAAAGCGCTCTCATCCGGAAAAAAAGAGGATATGGAATTTAAAAACCCAAACTGAGGCCTGAGTGATAAAATTCACATGAGTATTACAATGTACAAGCTGCTCTGGACCTCTGGGTGTGTGAAGGGCCATGCGAGTGCACACGTAGGTGTATAGAAGCAATGCTTATTGAGAGAAGCTTTAGGGAGAGGTGATGGATTGAGAGAATATGGAGTGTGGCCTCAAACTCCAATCATAGATGAAATACAATGGAGAGCGAGAGAGAGAGAGAGAGAGAGAGAGAGAGAGAGAGAGAGAGAGAGAGAGAGAGAGAATACATTTCCATCAAATCTATAAAATTTACATAGTGCATGCCCTCACTTTATTATGCAGGTGTTGTCTTCGGGAGTTGATAAAAATAAAGAATTCAGGCTGCAGTCAGGTCAAAGAAAAAAATGTAATGAATACACAGCCTTGCCAAAAATTGTCAAGCTACTGTTTCAAGAAACTTAAGTGACATAACATTTATTTACATCCAGTGTTGGTTTCATCTGCGATGGTCTGTTGAGATGTCCAGGGTATAAGCCCACTCTGCCTCACCAAAAGTCGGCTGAGATGGTAACCAGCCTCCTCATGACCCTAATTTGGATTAAGCGGTTCAAAAAAATTAATGAATATTGGGTTCATTTCTTACCGACGTCTTGAATTGATGAGGGAAAAACTGAACTACTCCCATAAAGTCTTCTCCATCACATCCTGAAAACTTTCAATAGGGTTAAGGTTAGGACTCCGGGGTGCCAATATATACTGTACAGTGTGTGAAAATGATTCCTCATGCTCCCTGGACCACTCTTTCATTATTTAGGACCCCATTTTATATCAGTGCCATCAGGGGGAAAAAGTCCACTGGTGTGAAAACCTGCTTATTTAGTACATTCAGCACACAAGCTGACATCATTTCATTTCCACATTAATGTTGCTGAGCCTTGACTGAACCAACCAGAGCAACAATGCCATGGAGATTATATGCTGTGATCCAGGCTAAACATCCCATGAAAATGTCAGCTTGTGTGCCTTTTTGAGACAGGGAGTGTATTTCAGAGAAGGTGATATAATGCAATGAATAACATTGATTATCTCATTCCAGGAGTGCGTGGAAAGGTGTGACACACATTAACCAGAGCAAGTGAGCAGTCGGTTCTTGAAGTTAATATGTTGGAACCACAAAAAAATCAGAAAGCATAGGGATGTGAGGGACGGATGACTTGGGTCAAAGCATCTTCAAAGTGGCAGGTGTTTTTGGGTGTTTCTCATATGCAGTGGTTGGCACATAAGAGAGTGATGAGATTTCCTTTTGGCTTTTTCCATTTATCAGGGGTCGCCACAGTGAATGATTCGCTCATTTTGATTTGGCATAGGTTTTTACGTCGGATGCCCTTCCTGACACAACCCTTTTAGCAAGAGACAGAAACACACTGATGGCTTTGCAGCTCCTCTTTTACGAAAGTCAGCAATGGTTCTTTTACATGAACCTCTCACCATAGACAGTGAGAGACATGGCCGGCCTATGATAACCCAGTTAGCTGCACTGGGGGGACAGTGACAACCTTGTGGAGAGTGGGACTCAAATCCCCAACCTTAGGATCAGCAATCCAGCACCCTATACCACTAGACCACCACTGCCCCTTGGTCAGCACATATAAGGATAACTAGTAGGTCTGCGCAATAAAACCGATTTATCGGTTTAAACTGGTTCTAACACGCAAACAATACATATCGCGATACTCTGAAGCAAAATTGTTTTTTGACATGCATTCGGAAAACTTCAGAACAGTAAAAAAAAAAAAAAAAACTTCAGCTATTCCCACTAATTGAACCGGAAGCAATGCTTTCACTGAAAAAAAAAAAAAAAAAGGTGACCGCAGAGGATGACAGCTTTACTATCATGTCAAACAGCAAAGCTAAAGCTTCTAAAGCTAAAGCTAAGTATCGATTCTGGATAGAAGGTACACCAATGCCTGATAGCAAGATGTTTTCTGAAACAGTCATCCCAAGGATGTACCAGGAGACAAAACAACATGACATTGAAAACTTGAAATCTGCTGAACAAGTAGGTCATAATTATTAAACTTACAAAATGGAAAAATGTCATGAATTGAAATGATAGAAAATATAAGAATTTTTTTTTTTTTAAATAAACAAACTTTATCAAGAGAGTTACAAATTTTGTGAGAAAAGGTGGTCCTAGGCCACAATAAATGCATTTACTGTTAAGAATGTTTGATTAATTTAAAATTATTCAGATAATTAATGAGTAAATGAAAAGATTTTAAAAATATAAGTGTTAGAAAATATTAAAAATAACAGCTACTGTAAATTGACAAACATTGCTTTCTATGTCTTGTATTAACTTTTTATGTTATATTTTATTAAAGTGTGATCAGGTGCATGCTGATGTGATTTTTACTGTTAAATGTTGTTGATTTCTCTTTTTGAAAGAATAAATACTATCAAGAACAGGCTCACTTTTAATTTTAAATTCTTCTTGCAATATATCTCAATACATGCTAGAAATCGCAATATATCGCAATACATAAAATCTAGGCAATACCCAGTCCTACTAACTTGTGAACAAGTAAGAAGGCTCATAGCCCTTCTATTTCAAAGCCAGAGAAGGGCTACATTATCTCACATTTCTGAAAAATTTAGCAAAGGTGTTGATACAAAGGTGTCAGAATATACAGTGCACTGCAACTTGCTGAGTATGGCATATACATGTATACGTATAGCTGCAGATTGATCAAGAGACCTAGCTGAGACCTTCACATATGCATCACAACTGTATTATATTAGTATATCAATCCCTTGCCAGGAAGAGATGGCACCAGATGAACTATGGGAAAAAAGACAGGCCAATGGCATTCATGTGGATGTTAATTTTACCAGTACCACAAATCTAAACATTTCTGTAGAACAAGGACACCCGTTCATGATAAAATTGCGCAGAAATAGCTTACGAAACATGAAAATGTGCCCATGGGATTGACTGGGCATCTGAATTCTCCAGATCCTATTTAAAAGATGTGCTGGGAAAACAAGGCTGAACCATGAAACCCCATATTACACCTTACAAGGCTACTGCTAACATCATGGTGCCAGATACCACAGTAAACCTTCAGAGCTCTAGTGGATTCCAGACCGAACTGATCTGGAAGCACACAATATTAGGCAGGTGTTTTTAATATTATGACTAATTTGTGTATTTTAATACAGTGTCCTCCATGTGTGATTATGGTTATTACATTTTATTAAGAGATCTACTACTGTACTTAGAAATCTTCCTTTGATTATAGATTAGAATTATTTTAATTAAAGGTTTTCGTTCCCACACGTGTGAGCATGATCCCTCAGATATGCCAAAGAAGAAAGTGATGAGTAAAGAAAATGTCAGTTAAATTTGTGTACGCTCGTTCTGCAATAATTTACCCATAAGCTATGCTGATGAATAAGGGCGATTGTGTGCTAAATTAAAATCCTCAAGTTGAGCAACAAGATGAGAACATAAAATGAGCCCCAGGCAAAAAATCCAGTGAGTAGAAGAACAAACACTTATATGATGTGCTCTAAAAATCAGTTTCTATTAGCATTCACCACATTGCTCTCAACCGAGACAGTAAGCTTTATTTTATGGTCATGATTAAGGATTATGATTGAAGCAGACTGCAAATTGCCCCCCAAAAAAAAAAAAAAAAAAAAAAAAAACAACCAAAACCATCAAGACAAGCTAGGAAAGTGCAGAAACTGTTGCAGTTCACTTCTGCAAAAGCACTGAAACACGCATGCTCAAGAGTGCTCAAGCTATCGATGCAGTTGTATACACTTTATATGTCATGACATCATAAATATAAAGGTAAAACTGACACATAGCAAAAAACTTGGCTCATCTCGAAAGAATGTTATCGATGCATTCCTAATTGGGGTCACAACCACGCATGTGGTCACATGAGCTCACAGGAGTTTTGTTTCATTTAGTTATCTTGAAATTGGTATGAGAAATATTGATGACAGATCTTATATCAGATGTTCTGATATTCTGAAATGTTGATATTTTAGGAGTCATGTGCATGCAATCACTGCTCCATATTTTACATTTGACTTGAAATCCTAACGGACAGGAATATTTTGGCTCTGACGTGCCATCTAGTGAATGTCACTTTTACTTCTTCCAGATGTATATAAGTTATGCACTGAGTGTGCGAACAATGCGGCTTCTGCACGTGCAGTGGAAAAAACACACCT
>CM045743.1:26441439-26456439 GCA_024760905.1 Plotosus lineatus
GGTATAAACACCATTCAGCACCGGTTCATCAAATAAGAAACTATATCACTTTAACTTAGTCCCATTTAATCACCTTTGTCCAGCGCACAATTCCAGAATATCATACAGGACCAGAATAATGTTACGAAGCAAATGAAATCTCTCAGCGATGCTGTCTCATAGAAATATCTGCTCAAAACTAAATGCTCAAGAGCAGCTGCTTCTGGTTACTGATTGAAAACTGAGGCTGAGGAGAAGGTGTGAAGTGTGTTCCCTTGTTTGTTCTGAACTGAGATGGACAGTATGAAGCTTCAAAAACTGAACAGGAGACGAGAACAGCTGGATGATCCACTCCTCACATTTCCACAGCCAGAGAGGAGAAGGAGCGATGAACAAAACTGGAGTGAGGCACAGAGGTCAGGCATGGCAGGAAGGAAGGAAGGTAAGGAAGCAGAGAAAGGGTTTTGGAGAAGCTTTTTTTTTCAGGGGTGGGGGGTGTTTACAGACTAAAGTTGTACATACTGTAAGAGAATCTGATCATTTTTTGACCTGCACTTCAAGACTTTTTTCTGACATGCAGCACAAATGCATACATATGTGAATTGCTTTTAAGTGCTTAAATATAATGTATAAAATTATAAATAAATAATATTTTTGCCCTGCGATGGCCTGGCGAGGTGTCCAGGATGTATCTTTCCCTCACCCAGAATCGGCTGAGATGGGCGCCAGCCTCCCCATGACCCAAATTTGGATCAGAAAATGAATGAATGAATATTGTGAGCTTTTTAAACCCAAGAACGGAATTCCAGACGATACTGTATCACTGTATTCCCTTCTTATTAGCAAAGAGTACAGTTTTTTTGTGTGTGATTGTGATTCATGTGATGAGCTATGTACACACTGGACATGAACCTCAACAGTATTCACAAAGTCAAAGCCCTGGAGATGTGGCATCTCGATGAGACTAATCACTGCAGAAATCTATAATGCAATGCAAACAAAAACCCGACACAACATAAAGTATTGTGTTCTACAGCATAGCATAGTGGGGATGGTCAGATGGTGTTAGATGAGGGTGTTTGCCCCTCTCATAACACTAATTCAATTGCCAACCCCTTAATCCTACCAGGGTCACAGAGAAACTGATGCCTATCTTAGTCAACACTAAGAAAAGGCAAGATACACCGTAAACAGCTCACCAGACCATCACAAACCCAACACATTATTAAATTTCACACTGTGCTAAAGATATATGCCCAATAAATTTCTGTTCAAAGTCTACTGTATAACAGGTACATGGGTTTGGATTATGTAATGAACATCTTCATCTCCTCCAATCCTGTCCTCTCACCGGTGTTTTTATTCCTTTATGAAAGTACCTCTTCTGTTATAATGCTATACGAATCCTTTATAATGAAGTCAACACAACAGAGACTGCAATAAGAGGCATTCTGACACAGCCAAGCTCCCTCACCTCTGCCCAATTTTGGTCCTTTGAAAAAATGCACATCTGTACATTCTCAGTATCTGTTTTGTAAATGTGTGGTAGTGTTACAACTAACCCTTTATAACATCATGACATTTATTAACCGCACAAACTAAGCCACAGATTTCTGCATTCAGAAATTTGGTTACATGGAATCGCATTATGAAATTCATGTCCTGTCATAACATAATTGTTTTTATTTTAAGAGACACACTGTGCATTCTGAACCAGTAAAAATCCAAGCTGTACATATTTTCGGATTAATACTCTCTGGCCTCTACCCATTGCCAGATTTCATTCCTGAAGGTCCCTGTGAGTACTCGAAGCTCTTGAAATCAGTTCCCTGCATAGAGAGTACCAGAAGAACCACGTTTACCTGGTCTGACAAGACAGCCAAGTATGCTGAATAAGATTCCTCAGAAATAATCAGGCTACAGCCTGTATCTGCAACAAACGCCTAATTGTCACAAATTGCAGTAAACATTGATGTAAAGCTTTGCAATTGAATTTCTCTCCTGAGGCGGGGAACAGTAGGAACATACCTTAGTCTACACTGTGGCTCATCTGAGGGCAAATCCAGGCACCTGATTGAATTATAGAAGCCTCAGCCAGGGCAACAAGCTGCAGGATATCTGAAGGAGTAAATATAACACAACTTTAGTCCAGGTGAGGCCATGACACCTGAGGAAAACTGTCAAATACATAGAATATTTAATGTGAGGGGGAAATAACCAATCATACTGTGCCAGACAGACAGAATTAACTGAATTACTTTATTACACTACTACAAATCATACATTTTACAATACTTTTATATTTATTGTTTACCTGTGTGTGTGTGTGTTGTTGTTGTTTTTTTTTACAAGTAATAATTTTCAGTTTAAATGAAGTAAAAGGTATATTTAATACGTTTTCAGTAATGTATAGAAGGTTCGAGAAGGAGCTCCTGAGGTAACTTATCGAGGTGATGCAACTCAACTGTCCATGTCCTCGACACCTCGGCAAAGTTTCCTCCGGTTTTTTTTTTTTTGGGAGGTTCGTGAGAGGATGAATGTTTATCTACCGAAGAAAATTCGACACTTTTTAAAACCTTTAGTCGGAATATAAAGTAATTTAAGCGACAGGAACCAGCTCAAGTTTTCATTACTCACAGCGTAGCGTAAGGTAACGTTGGGAATCGCGAACGGCGCGCGCCTGTCACATTTAAAAATTCTCCACAGCGCGAGGGAGAGAGAGAGAGAGAGAAAACCCACTCACCTCAGCACGCGCCCGTCTCAGTGGCTTTTCCACTCAGTTTCCGGTTTGCCAGGACGGAGCATTACACACAGAACAGTTGGACATTGCATTCAGGAGTTGAGTTGTTCAGGAGCTTCTTCCAAAGTCAGGCGGTCTCCGCTTTGGTCTGCTTTGCCTCTCAACTGTGGGGCTCGCGCGCGAAGCGGAAAGGGCTCCGTCCACCGACGCTCGCGAGAAATACACCTCAGCGCTCCATCCCAGAACACAGCACCAGAATCCCTACCCGAAACCCACACTGACAGGAAAGAAGCTACTGGGTTTGAATCCCACACTCGGCAAGGGCGCGCGCGTGCGTGTGTGTGTGTGTGTGTGTGCTTGTTTGTGACATTCTCCCTGTGTTTACAGGGTTTCCTCCTGGTACTCCAGATACCTTTGGCAGGCCAAACACATACACATTACGTTAATTGGATGTAGGCAAGTATTCTGAAAAAAATAAATAAATAAATAGACTATGTCATCGCTAAATGTATTTTCTATTGAAAGAACCAGAAAAGTGACCTTGAGTGTACCCAGCTCTGCACTGACTCCTATACCTGCCATGCAGCCTCAAAACAACTGGGACATTTCAATGTTTTCCCTGGGAAGTTATCTGTAAATATTCTTCTTCTTCGTTTCCTTTTGGCTTTTTTTTCAGGGGGCCGCCACAGCGAATCATCTGATTGGCACATTTGATTTGGTATAGGTTGTTACGTCGGATGCCCTTCCTGACACAACCCTTCAGCAAGGGGTAGAAACACGTTGACGGCTTTGCAGCTACTCTTTACGAAAGTCAGCAATGATTCTTTTACATGAACATCTCACCACAGACAATGAGAGACATGGCCCACCTTTGATAACCCAGTTAGCTGCACTGGGGGGACAGTGACAACCTTGTGGAGAGTGGGACTTGAACCCCCAACCTTAGGATCAGCAATACACCATCCTTTACCACCAGGCCACCGCTGCCCCTATGTGTAGATATTCTATAGGAATAGAATTAAAAGTTCAGGGACCATCTCTTGGTCACCACAGATTTATGTGTATTCAGTGAAAATTACATTCTTTTCACCATCCCCACTTCATGTTTGCTCACATGTAACTTCATTTTTTTCAGTTTATGAATTTACATTTAAGGCATCTGGCAGATTCCCATATCCCGAGTCACTGACATTTATCATTTTTACCAAATTTAGCAACACACGGTGAAGGGTCTTGCTCAGTTGGTGCTGCTGGGACTTGGACCCTCAACCTTCCAACCACGAGCCATTACCACTGAGTCACCTCTACCCTTACTATTGCTGGTTTTTATTTTAATTTGCTATATTAATCCTATCCTGTGGCATAAAGTTTCTATTGATTTGTTTTTAATTTTGAAGGCCTATTGTTTAGAATTTTATTTCCTGATGTCGACATACAGTGGTACCTTGACTTGCGAAATCAATCCGTTCCGAGGGCAGTAAGTCAAAACATTCGTTATATGAAACAAAAAATCTCATATGAAACAATAGAAAACCAATTAATCCGTTACATCCCCCTCCCAAACTAATATAACCTGACACAAACATGTATTTTTGACGTAATACATTTAAAATAAACATGTAACGACAAACATTTCACAATAATAACACATGTACAGTAACATTAATAATACTGTAATTAACAATAAATAAAACAAGAATAAACAATAAGTCAATAAACAATACAATAAGTGTGTCTGAACTTAAGCATAGCACTTAACATTAACTTACACTACTTTTTTTTTTTTTTTTTTACTTTTTCTTTATTTATTTAAATTTTTGGATTTTTTGACTGTTTTACTGAGGCTAATTGGCTCGTATGACCATGAGGAACATGCTTTTTTTAAACATACTGGACCAGCCTTAAGTGTGATTGCACATCCTGTACAGCAGGTGGCAGTGGTGCTCTCATTGTGTTCTCTATGGTGCAGGGAAAAAGCACGGAGCAAACAATATGAAGTGCAGTAAGCACTATTTATAGTCATGTGCGGGTTGCTGGGGGGGGCGCGTACATTTTTTTTCTTTTTTTTTCTTCCTATAGAGGGGCATCACAGAAAATAATTGAGAAGCACCGCACAAGGCATTCTTGGAGCGCGGAGGAATACACAGGGAAGAATACAAAGCTAATCGGCCAGAAAAGCCATTTTCTATGATGCCATTTTCCAAAGGCCATTATGAGCCGAGCTCGTAAGTTGAAAATTTGCTCGTTGGATGGGACAGATTTTTAGTGGGATCGAAGCTTGTATCATGGAAAATTCATTATAAGGGACACTTGTGAGTCGAGGTACCAGAGTATTCCGTTTATAACCATTCTATTTTGTTGCCTCTCGCCCATCAGGAGCGACAGGGATGGTATTTACTTGCCGTGTGCTGAAGCTGGGACTTTCAAACTTGGTATGCTGGCAAAATGAGCTTGTGTGTGAGTGACCTTGACCTACTTTTCAAGATCACAGAGGCAAAACTGTATATTATGTTGTCAAACATTTAATCGCCATGCTGAAGCTGGGGCTTTCAAACATGATATTATTGTTCTATATGGCCACATTATTAAATGGTCCTTTCAATGAAAACATCTTGACCACCATGGTCTGTTTTTTTTTTATTTTACTAGCGGCACTACATTTTTGACACATCTGACCATTATTTTTGCCACATTATACATTGGAGTTCTCTGTTAAGGGGGATTTGCATCATACCTGTGAATTTACACCCTGATATAAAACTCATAACTAAGCAATATTTCAATGCTAATGCTTTCATAATCATGTCTTGGTGCATGCTCAATGACCTACGGATCCCAAAGGAAATCCAAAAAAGTTTAAATCAGGCTGACAAAAGTATTGTCTCACAATACATAAAGGTGAAAATACATATTGAAATCAACATATATTTATTAGCCAAAATCTATCAGCAAAAACTGATGCCTTAAAATTAAGCAAATTACAACGTGTTTAAAATGCACTTAAAATAATTTAAAAATTATAAAGCATTGGGTGAAATCTAAAAATTATAATTCAGTTCATCTGAACACAAAGTTTTCAGTAAAAGAAAATCTAGACAAACAAGAACATCATCCTTTAGTAAACAATTATTTTAAATTATTATTATTGTTATTATTATTATTATTATTGCTTAGTCATTAACAGGTTATTAACTCATTAATTTTGGTAATTCATATGAGAGTATCCACCAAAATATTTCATGTTGAAACTTACAGACAATAATACCTATTTGCAAATGACGATATATAACTTAAAAAATATCAGCAAAAGGTTATAGTTTAAAAGTAAACAAGTAAACTGTTTAAAGTCTATTTAAATATAATTTTAAAACTAAAAAGCACTCGGTTAAAAAAGATTAAATCAACTCAGTGGAACCTTGATTTTCAAACTTAGTTTGTTCTTAAATGTTGTTCAAAACCGATTTGCTGGTAAACAGAAACATATTTTCCCATAGGAGACACTGTATAATCTGTTCATGACTTCATCCTCACTCCTCAACTGTATTTCAGCCGGACATGGCAACTGAATAAAGAATAAAATGTTTAAATAAGAATAGACAATTTTATTGATTACCTGAACCAACTGAATAAAATTTTAAACAAGACAAAGTTTCCTTCACCAGAAACCAATTCCATTTTCATACCGTCACATTTCTTTTTTCACCTCTACCAGTTGTTCTCACAATTTTACTTTTTCCCCTTTAGACTTCAGTGGGGCCGGTGGTGTAGTGGTTTGGGTGCTGGGCTCATGATTGGGAGGTTTTGTGTTCAAATCCCAGTTAGACCCTCACTGTGCTAAGACCCCTGGGGACGGTCTTAACCACAAGTGTGCCTCTGTTCACCCAGCAGTATAAATGGGTACCAGTTAAAATATACTGGGAAGGTAACCTGTGATGGACTAGCGTCCCATCCAGGAGAAGTTGTACTCCCAGTCGCTTCACGCTATGGAAACCGGGGGAGAAACACCGGCCTGATGAGTCCCTAGGCTCGGGTGTAAAAAGACTTTGCATAGATTTCCCAGGTTCTGTATCAATGAAGAAATATAAACTCACAACTCAGGGCAGCATGGTGGTGTAGTAGTTATCATGTCCACCTCTCAGCAAGAAGGCCTGGGTTCGAATCCAGGCCTGGGTGTTTCTGTGTGGAGTTTACATGTTCTCCCTGTGCTTGTGACGGTTTCCTCCCACAGTCCAAAAACATGCACAGTGGGTCAGTTGGCTAAATAATCTGTGGAGAGGGCTTCACGAAGTTGGATAACTTGTGCCCAAGCTTCAATTTCTTCAATGGATAAAATATGTTTCAATCAAAAAATTTCAATCATAACTCAAGAAGTATCACCAAAATCTGAGAAATGCTCAGAGTGGGTGTTCTGTGAGCAAGCACTGTGTAGCAAGCCTGACGCACACGCTGCCGAGGGTTGGCAGATTGTTCGACAACTGGACATTTTGCAACCAAGTGCATTCATTGCGCCAAAATTTTGTTTGTGAACCGATTTGTTCGAAAAGAGCAGTGTTCAAAAAATAGAGGTTCCACTGCACTTAATTCCATCAAGTTTGCAATGAACGATAGAAGCACTAAAAGCCATATATGTAATGTAATTTACCACAAGCCTGTTCACTTTTATTAAAACATGTGCTCTGATACACAACCATGGGCTACATCTAACACTGACCTTCAGCCTCTGTGACAGCTCAAATGCAGGGATTTAAGTTTAGACAAAGAAAGCTACCCAATCAAATATTACACAGATGCTCCCTGACTTACGTTTTTAATTGGTTCCGGACAGCCGAACGCAAGTTGAAAGTGAAGGCAAGTTGTTACACTGACATATGACGTATGACGCTCATACTGTACTATACATCCATAAATACAATTACCATATCTCATAAAACACCCCTAAATCAATTATTATAAACATAACATTGTAAAATAATATCAAATATATCAAATAATAGCAACATTAATTTCAAATAAGTCACTTATTTATACCGGTCACTTTACATGAAGCTTAAAACAGCCAATCAACGCTTACAATATGTTAGGCGCTCAATACTGAAAGTAGTGTACTTGCGAAAGTAGTGTACTTGCTGTGGGTTATATGAACTTTTGCTCTTTCAAGTGCGCAAGGGTGCCATTGAACTCGTTTAGAACATAACCTGCACTGAGGTGAATCACCAACCATATTTGCTTAGGGTTACAAAAGTCCGCAAAACAGTGTAAACACAAAGATCACAGCGACGACGTCTTAACAGAAGGGGAACACGCTATATAACTGATATATAACTGATATATATATATAACTGATGTGTGTATATATATATATATATATATATATATATACACAAATAAAACTGATGTATATATATATATATATATATATATATATATATATATATATATATATATATATACACACACACACACACACACACACACACACACATAACTGAACTGGGAAGAAGGATGGGCTCGTTCAGTCTGTCTTTTGTAAACAATGGACGCAGCATCATTACGTCAGCGTACTATGTAGGTATATCGAAACTCAAAATTTGACTTAAAAAAAAAAAAAAAAAAAAAAAAAAATCGTAAAGCGGATGAACGTAAGTCTGGAAATGTCTGTATATCAAACTTCATATTAATATTTTATATTTATATTTTGTTGCTGCTATCAATGTAAGAAGATCAGAGGCCAACCAGAAGAATCACCAAAAGTCTAAAGGACTCCACAGTATTTATCGGAGTCCTAATATAAACACTTGACATTACTATTAAAGATCGTTTACATTACGGCACACATTTTAGACTGTTATAAGTTAAAGTCCCTTCTTTTTTGTTATGAGCTAGATTCTCAATAAGACACATGAGGGGGCATGAGAGGGCAGCGTTCAACATGATACACCCAGAGTGAAAAATCTGGATTGTTATAATAAAATCCTTTTTGAGGGGAATCTTTTTTTTTTGGCTTTCTCATGAAACAATGAACTGAAACGGTTATCTGTTATTTTTAAATATTTCTGAACAGGTTATAAACAACAACAACAGGGAATTGTTGCATTATAAAATGTTGATGTTATACAAGCCAATCAGGTTACAGTAGTCAGGAGTCACCAGATGAAACAAATCTAAAGTATTGGACAATTACTAAGCTGTGATACAATCTGAAAAGACTCCATCTTAGAGGAGTAACAGTAACTACAGGTGGCATGATGGCGTAGTGGTGAGCATGTTAACATTCCTGCCTCACAGCAAGAAAGTCCTGAGTTCAAATCCTAGGTTGGAGTGTTTCTGTGAGTAGTTTGCATGTTCTCTTCATGCTTGTGTGTTTTTCTATTGACAGTCCAAAAACATGCACATCAGGCTAACTTGCTGCTCCAAATTGCTATTGGATGCAAGTGTGAATGGTTGCGTGTGTGTGTGTGTTGACACTCTCATGGTGTAGTAAGCTGTTCAGATTGTACCCCGCCTTTGCCCCGTGTCGGCTAAAATAGCCACAGCTTCCCCATGACCCTAGGAGTAGGCAATTCGGAGAAACGAGTGAGCGAATAGTGAAATTCGACTGCATCACATTATAATATTGATTAGTTCCTATACCAACATGCCCTGAAGTGTTTATTTCTTAATTATGATGCCAATCAATCCCGGTATGTATTCTAAACACATTTTTAAGTTCATGAAACATCAAGAACACAGAAGTCGGTGATTTGTTTCCATAGTTACCAAGTTCAAAAAAAGGCAGATAGTTAAAGGAAATGGAACTGCAGCATTGCAGTTCAGGATTGATGAGGATGTGTGAAGCCTTTTAAATTGCTACAAACAGAAATGAAGCTTTAGTTTTAACGATAAAAAATTCAACACAATTAACTGGGTCTGTATAACTTTGAGGCAAACAGCTTGATAAGAACAGTGTTTATTTTTCCAATTTTTATAGTGAGAACGTGACAAACTTTTGCATAACAGATAGAGGCAAAGAATAGATTGCACATTAGACCTTCTAGAAATTAAATGTCTATTGTGTGCTCATTGTAGCTCAAGAAATACACTGACAAGCAACATACACCAAACTTACGTTTGTGGTTCAAAACAAAATGTATTTTAATAAGAATATTACAGGAAAACATTCATGTGGAGGCAGTGGAAGGATGTGAAATATATCCGAAGACATTAGAAACCTGGAAAGGCATCAATAAATATACTTAGGACAATTTTGCCAAGTCTGTAGTAGCAGAAAAGAGATGGAGCAATGTGCATGGAACATGTAGCTCTGAATCAGCACCTCTACGCTACAATATTTTATTTCTTAAGCATATTAGACCAAAATTATTTGCACTTTAGTTTCGGTAAAGTTTAAATTTCTTAGCTATAAAAAAAAATCTGACCTTGGTAATGTGACTACTTCCTACTAATTTCTCTTTCGTGCTGCTTCTCTCTCTTTTTTTAATTTTTTTTTTTTTTTAAACACACATTATATCATGAATTTGTTAGCAATAAAAATGGATCAGCAAACACCATGAGAACGGCACATATCAAATTAAAATGGCACAAACACATTTCTCACCAGTCCATCCATTGACATAACATATAAAGCACATCGCAAATTATATATTACCGTCCTCGAAAGTATCATGATTCTCATCAATATTTTATTTCATACAGCTTCACAACATAAAACACAAAAAAAACCCTTAAAAGTCTAGTCTCATATGCTATGGTGCACCACACATCAGCGGATCAGAGAACTTACCACTTTTCCCAATGATGTTTTTATCAATATCTCTCACATAATAAGCATTAAATCTGAATGGGTTTTATTATTTTTCATCCCAATGTCCACCTTCGAGATCATATTTTAACACTGTGTGCATGCTTCTTGCACAGAGGCTTGTCTTTTTTGGAGTAGAAAGTCTGACCCTCGAGGCTGGTGCTGCAGACCTGGAGGACGAGAGAACATTATAATACACTGCAGTCTAAGCCCCCATGTTAAGTAAGGAATAAACACTATCTCCGCGGTGCTGTTATACACAGAAATAATCAACTGATGATGGAATGAGTTCACATCACCATGTCACATAGATGTTGATCACCTTACTGTTGTTAAGAGCACAACAGAGATGTGTTTAATCCCTCTTACAACACAGTAATTCGTAAACAATTACTAGTCATGTTAAATGCATTAATAAATCTTTCACACTTTATAGCCATGTAGAATTATTGTTTACAGCCATGGTCAACATCATGGAATGTTTACAAAATAAGCTAGTTTCTGTTAGCAGTCATGCTATAATAAGATATAACCAGTTGTTCCCTTGTTACTCAATATGGCGGACACGTGGCGGTGTATACCATGAGGCGTAGCCTATCTGTCTTGTATGATATCTATGAAGAGGAATATTGGTGTGTGCAAAACGTGCACTAATTATTATATACAGGGATCCCTTGCTACTTCGTGCTTCAGTTTATGCGGCTTCAGTGCATCGCATTTTTTTTTTTAAATAAATGGAGAAATATTAATCGAATTAAAAAATAAGGAAATTAAGGAAGAATAGGTGAAAAGTTATGGAAAATGCCACAAAAACAAGGCAATTATGCAAAAATAATAATAAAAAAAATTTAATAAATAAAAAATCCCCCGAAAAAACACAAACCAAAAAACACCCAAAATCTCCCATCAAAACTACTTACATTGTTGCATCTATGTGTGCACGCGCATGCTTGTGTGTCGTCTTCTCATGCAATACCATCTGTATGTGTACAGACGCTACCCAACTTATGTTTTAGTTTGGTTCCGGACGGCCGAACGTAAAGTGAAAAAAAACGTAAGTTGGTACTATATGTTCCAGTGACATATGACGTTTATACTGTACTATACATCCATAAATACCATTACCGTATCTCACAAAACACTCCTAAATCAATTATTATAAACATAACATTGTAAAATAATATCAAATATATCAAATAATATCAACATGAATTTCAAATAGATAAATTTTAATCAAATTCACTCATCAAATATCAAATACAGTATCAAATATAACCATTTGCACCATTTCAAAACAACAGGGTGCAAATTTGCATTGAGCCGAGTCACTTTACATTAAGCTTATAACAGCCAATCAACGCTTACACTATGTGAGGCGCTCTACCGAAAGTAGTTCACCTGCTTGTGCTTGAGACAAAGCGCGGGTTACCCGGACTTCCGGTCTTTCAAGTGAGCAAGGGGGCAGTAGAATACTTGTTTAGTACTCAGCCTGCACTGATGTGAATCACCAGCAGAGCGGAGAGTTCTCTTTCTTTTCTGGATTCGGGGTTTCATTCATTTTATAACTCTCTTTGCTTAACTGAGTATGCATGGTAGATTGCGCCGATCCAAGCAGATAGTTAATTCAGTCTTGGGAAAACCCAAAATTCAGGCATATGCCGGAAAACTTGCACCCATGCTAGTAGGCTTACGCTTGTGACCAACCATATTTGCTAAGGGTTGCAAAAGTCCGCAAAACGGTGTAAACACTAAGATAACAGAGATGAATTCTTAAACAAAAGGGTAACACGCAGAGAACTGGGAATAAGCAGGGCACGTTCAGTCTGTCGTTTGTAAACAATGGATGCAGCGTCATGCGTAAGTAGCGTATTACGTCAGCGTACTATGTAGGAACGTCTTGTACTACGTACAGAGAGCACGCTAAACTCAACTTGTAATTTTTTTGAGGGGGGGGGGGTTAAAATCGAAAAAAAATGCAAAACGAATGTACGTAAGTCATAAAACCTTATGTTTTTTTTTTAATGTTTCATTGTTATAATCATTTATTTCATTGAATATGCATTTATTGATATTGTATACACATATACATGTACGTATACGCCAGTCGGGGGGGGGGGGGGGGTGATCCTACTTCGCGGATTTTGATTGTTGTGTGGGGATCTCGGTCCCAATTAACCGCGGAAAGTGAGGGATCCCTGTACTTATATCCAACCATTCAGAAACAATAATTTTGAATATATAATTTCTAAAAGAGAAATTATTGCCTAGGCCATGGTTCAGCAACCTTAAACACTCAAAGAGGCATTTGGACCCTTTTCCCACAGGAAAAAAAAAAACACAGGGAGCCACAAAATCCTTTTGGCTAAAATGAAGATAACACTGCATATCGTTTTTTATCTTTATGGAAAGTACAGAAAAAACTGTCGTGTGTTGCATTTATGAAATAAATGAACTGCTACAGAGAAAACTAAATTTTATTTCTGCAGGCAAGCAAAAATATTTTGAACACTTTGAATTAACCTTAAAAAAAAGACGTTGGGTTGAAGGCTACTTTCAGATAAGATCTACAATGTCTATTTGAGTCCTCTTCGTATTCATGACATCTGCAGCAAAGCAAAAGTATTGTCTGCTTCTGTGTATCATCATCAGACTGCGTCCACTTCTTGAAGCAAGTTTGTTCAGATCAACCTTCCGCAACATTTCCGAAACGGCTTTTTTTTTCTCAACTCCATCTGGATATGTTTCAGCAAGGCTCGCGTGTTTTTTGTGAAAATGTCTGCAAACGTTTGATTTTTTTGTTTGCGAATTTTTCACCACATATGTAGATATTGGGAATCCACTCTCATCAGCAGTACTGTAAAGGCAAATTAATCTGTCCACAGCTCATTGAATGTTCTGCTTTCTTCAGAAACTTTTCTTTTCTTTATCTTTTGCCTTTATCAATGTTGGCCTACATGGGGTTGAAATGCTTGATCTGAATTGAATGTAATGTTCAATTTCGCAAGTCGGCAGTTATGACGCATATTTTGAGCAACAAAAAAATAAATTAATTAAACACTGTTTATTTTAATGTTACAAGCACAGCATAATCTTAGAATTACTGTACATTAAAAAAAAAACTAAAATAAATAATATTTCATTTAAATGTATTTTATGTTTCAAATCTACAGGAAGCCACAGCAGAGGGATGAAAGAGCCACTCTGAAGCTGCGGGTTGGCCTAAGCATTAAACCCATCCAAAAGAGCACGCACACGCGCACACACACACACACACACACACACACACACACACACACACACACACACACACACACACACACACACACGTAGCAGTGGGCTGCCACACCCATTGGGGGTACCTGGAGAACAGTTGGAGATTAAGGTGCCTTGCTCAAGGCAAAGGAAGAGAAGGGGCAACTTGCTCCTCCCACTGCCACACATTTTCCTGCGGGTCCGACAGCTGAACCAGTGATCCTTTGGTCCCAAAGCTGCTTCTTTGACCACAAGGCTACAGCTTCCCCCAGAAACAGAACAATAGCAGCAGTGGAATTTTAACTCGCACCTCCGAACAGACTGGAGCCTTAGTCCAGTAACTTAGACAGCTCGGCCACGATACCCATATAATATCCATAATTACAGACATATAGTAATATCCATTATTCCGGGATCACGCTCAAATCACATCGCACCATTCCCATATAGTTTATACCATCCTGACCACTACATGATCTCCTTTAATTATATGAACTCACCGAACACACGAAGCAGGTATCATGCCAGGTGGATCCCAGCGCCTCCAGAAACTTGTCCCCTGCCTCGATGGGGAAATCACAGCCATGACAACTGGTACCAAAAAGACTGTAAAAGTCTAACAGGAGACAGAAAGAGACTGATTGGTGATTTGAATTACCCTCATGATCCAACATCTACCATAAATAGTGACAGTAATCAGAGTGCCATTAAACCTTCTGTAAGGCTGTCAACCTTCTATGACTTTTAATAGCTCTCCACTAATTTGTAAAGGTCACTGACTGTTTAATGACTGTTTAACAAGCACAGATTACTCAATTACTGGGCTGTAACTAACACCAGTCAAGTGGGCTGCATGCTTGTGTGTTGGGGAGTGTGGGGGGGGGTCCTGGTCTCTTACCACTCTCGCAGTAGGGCTGCCCATCTTCGAGGTGGAAGGTGTTGTTGCGAATAGGCTGTTGGCAGGTGGTGCACAGGAAGCAATACACATGCCAGGTTTGCTTCAGGGCATTGATGACTTCCTGTGGGTGTGTGTGTGTGTGTGTGTGTGTGTGTGTGTGGGGGGGGGGGGGGGGGGGCTAGAACAACTTTTATTTTTTATTTTTAAAGCACATTACAACAAAAGAAATGAACATTTTGCAGCATGATGTGTGGCACCTTAAGCTATTCATCAATAGAGTGATTAATCATATCCAGTGCAACAATGACATCATTTCCTGTCTCCATTACTTGT
>CM045743.1:26461439-26466439 GCA_024760905.1 Plotosus lineatus
CCGGTAGGAGAGTTCTTGGTGCATCCTCTGGAAGGAAAGTAGATAAGGAAACTTGGTGGTGGAATGAGGAAATGCAGGAGTGTGTACAAAAGAAGAGGTTAGCCAAGAAGTGGGACATTGAGAGGACCGAAGAGAGTAAACAGGAGTACAGGGAGACACAGCGTAAGGCAAAGGTAGCAGTGTCAAAGGCCAAACAGAGGGCGTATGATGACTTGTATGATAGGTTGAACAGTAAGGAGGGAGAAAATGATCTATACAGGTTAGCACAGCAGAGAAATAGAGATGGGAAAGACATGCAGCAAGTTAGAGTGATAAAGGACAGAGAGGGAAATGTATTGACTGATGACAGAAGTGTGCTGGGAAGATGGAAAGAGTACTTTGAAGAGCTGATGAATGAGGAAATTGAGAGAGAAAAAAAGAGTAGAAGGGGTGACCGTTGAGGAGCAGGAAGTAGCAAAGATTAGTAAGGGAGAAGTGAGGAGGGCATTGAAGAGGATGAAGAGTGGAAAGGCAGTTGGCCCTGATGACATACCAGTGGAGGTATGGAAGTGTCTAGGGGAGGTAGCAGTATATTTTCTGACAAGAATATTCAACAAGGTCTTAGAAAGTAAGCAGATGCCAGAGGAATGGAGGAGAAGTGTGCTTGTGCCCATTTTTAAGAACAAGGGAGATGTACAGAGTTGTGGCAACTACAGAGGGATAAAGTTGATGAGCCATACAATGAAGCTATGGGAAAGAATAGTGGAAGCAAGACGAAGGGCAGAGGTCAGCATTTGTGAACAACAGTTTGGTTTCATGCCAAGAAAGGGCACCACAGATGCAGTGTTTGCTTTGAGGATGTTAATAGAGAAGTACAGAGAAGGTCAGAAGGAGCTGCATTGTGCCTTTGTGGATCTGGAGAAAGCATATGACAGGGTGCCGAGAGAAGAACTGTGGTATTGTATGAGGAAGTCTGGAGTGACAGAGCAGTATGTTAGAGTGGTGCAGGACATGTATGAGAGATGTAAGACAGTGGTGAGGTGTGCTGTCGGTGTGACAGAAGAGTTCAAGGTGGAGGTGGGACTGCATCAAGGGTCAGCTCTCAGCCCCTTCTTGTTTGCTATGGTGATGGACAGGCTAACAGATGAGGTTAGACAAGAATCTCCATGGACTATGATGTTTGCAGATGACATAGTGATCTGTAGTGAGAGCAGAGACCAAGTGGAGGAAAATCTAGAGAGGTGGAGGTATGCCCTGGAAAGGAGGGGATTGAAGGTTAGTCTTAGTAAGACAGAATACATGTGTGTGAACGACAAGGACCCAAAAGGAACTTTGAGGTTACAGGGAGCAGAGATAAAGAAGGTGGAGGATTTTAAGTACTTAGGCTCAACAATCCAGAGCAATGGAGAGTGTGGAAAAGAGGTGAAGAAGCGCGTGCAGGTAGGTTGGAATGGATGGAGAAAAGTGTCCGGTGTGATGTGTGATAGGAGAGTATCGGCAAGAATGAAGGGAAAAGTGTACAAGACGGTGATGAGGCCAGCAATGTTGTATGGTTTAGAGACAGTGGCCCTGGGGAAAAGACAGGAGTCAGAGTTGGAGGTAGCAGAGATGAAAATGTTGAGGTTCTCTTTGGGAGTAACGAGGATGGATAGGATCAGAAATGAGTACATCAGAGGGACAGCACATGTTAGATGTTTTGGAGACAAAGTCAGAGAGGCTAGATTGAGATGGTTTGGACATGTACAGAGGAGGGATAGTGAGTATATTAGTCGTAGGATGCTGAGGTTGGAACTACCAGGCAAAAGGCCCAGAGGAAGACCAAAGAGAAGATTTATGGATGCGGTGAAGGCGGACATGAAGGTCGGTGGAGTAAGAGTAGAAGATGCAGAGGATAGGGAGAGATGGAGGCAGATCATTTGCTGTGGCGACCCCTGAAGGGAACAGCCGAAAGGAAAAGAAGAAAGAAGAAGATGTATTTATTGATATTATATACACATATACAAGTACGTATACGGGTGGGCAGTGGTGGCCTGGTGGAAAAGGGCGCTGGAGAGCTGATCCTAAGGTTGGGAGTTCGAGTCCCACTCTCCACAAGGTGGTCACTGTTCTCCCAGTGCAGCTAACTGGGTTATCAGAGGCTGGCCAAGAAACAGGTGGAATTAAAAAAAAACAAAACATACACTATATGCTAACATTTTAAAACACACTAAGCATTGGGCCATACGAACTGGGTACCCTTAAATATATATAAATAACAATATAATTAATTCATATGATAAAAACGTAAAAAACACAATCCACCCATATGTTCGTTATCTATACCGCTTATCCATCAAGTTCGTAGGGGACAATTAAATACAAGTCAATCTTCTTTTTAGCTTTTCCTGTCAGGAAACCATCCGCCTCCATCTCACCCTATCCTCTGTATCTTCTACTCTTACTCCCACTATCTTCATGTCCTCCTTCACCACATCCATAAATCTTCTCTTTGGTCTTCCTCTCAGCCTTCTGCCTGGTAGTTCCAACCTCACTACAATACTCACTATCCCTCCTCTGTACATGTCCAAACCATCTCAATCTTGCCTCTCTGACTTTGTCTCCAAAACATCTAACATGTGCTGTCCCTCTGATGTACTCATTCCTGATCCTATCCATCCTCATTACTCCCAAAGAGAACCTCGACATTTTCATCTCTTCTACCTCCAGCTCTGCCTCCTGTCTTTTCCTCAGTGCCACTGTTTCTAAACCATACATAAACATCACTGGCCTCATCACCATCTTGTACACTTCCTTTCATTCCTGCTGATACCTTCCTATCACACATCGCAACAGACTTTTGTCCAACCATTCCAACCTGCCTGCACACGCTTCTTCGCCTCTTTTCACACTCTCCATTGCTCTGAATTGTTGAGCCTCAGTACTTAAAATCCTCCACCTTCTTTATCTCCCTGTAACCTCACCGTTCCTCTTGGGTCCTTGTTGTTCACACACATGTATTCTGTTTTACTGAGGCTAACCTTCATTCTCCTCCTTTCCAGGGCATACCTCCACCTCTCTAGATTTTCCTGCACTTGTTCTCTGCTCTCACTACAGATCACAATGTCATCTGCAAACATCAATTAAATACAAGTCAATGCGAACTGAATTTGAATGAGAGAGGCTTACACTGTAAACAGGACAAGCCTGACACAAACAATAATCCACAATTACATTCACACATAAGGGGCCATTTAATGCAATACAGTAGGCCCTTGACCATTTTGGGTTCAGTGCTCGCGCCCCCACATACTCACGGATTGTCGACAAACCCGGAAGTAACTGGCATGTGATTCAAATTTAGCCAATGGCCGAGAGCTTTTGTTTCTCCGTCCTGCTGATTGGTTGCAGATGTGTAGTACACCTCTTTTTTCTCCTTCGCACACATGTCATCAACGTGATTGCTTGAATTGTGAATTCACGTTTTATCCCACTCTCCACAAGGTTGTCACTGTCCCCCCAGTGCAGCTAACTGGGTTATCAAAGGCGGGCCATGTCTCTCACTGTCTATGGTGAGAGGTTCATGGAAAAGAACCATTGCTGACTTTCGTAAAAGAGTAGCTGCAAATCTGTCAGTGTGTTTCTGTCCCTTGCTAAAGATGTGTTCGGAAGGGCATCCGACGTAAAAAATCTATACCCAATCAAATGTGCGAATCATTAGCTGTGGCGACCCCTGAGAAAGGGAAAAAGCCGAAAGGAAATCTCATTAGTGTGTTTTCAATGATTATTTAAGTCCTGTGATGTCACTCAATGATGTCACCTGCATCTTCTCTAGCTTCTGGTAAGGAGCCCAAGTGCTTATTTATTAATAAATATTATCACAGTACAAAATTAAAAAGCTTTTACTTAATCATTACTACATTTTCTGCATCATTACTGTATTAATGAGTAGGACTGTCTATAGAAGGTGTTTAAGAAGCATATTTTAGCGCCTGTAATATCGTACATAGGGTTTTAAAAGCGCGTCAATAACTCACAGATTTTCATGATCCGCGGGAAGGGCCGGAACCAAACCATCACGAAAAACCTACTGGGGGCCTACTGTATGGATGTATTTGTTTGTTGGAGGAAAGTGAGAAGCCAAAGGAAACCCATGCAAGTACAGGGACAACATGCAAATATCACAAACACCTTAGAACCTTTTAATGCGAGTTGACAGTGCTAATCAAAATATAAGCATGGCAAAGATTCTGTTTATTTTGGTAATCAATTTATTATTATTTGTTCATTATAAAGGCTAATGGGAGTGCTTAGTGCTTGATTAAATGTATGCTCAGAAGGTGAACATATACATCACGTTGTTTTCTCTTCCTATAGTATCACTGACACCCGCTCTCTGAGAGTAGCCTTGTATTGATTAGACGTGACTGTGGTTTAGTTGATCCAATCCAGAAACAGGTTTTGATGAATGCTGCTGACAAAATTGATTGTATCATTGCACAGGCTGAGCAGGGATTAAATGAATAGTGAAAGAATTCAGCAGAAATAAATAAATAAATAAATCAGGCCGAAATATTTCACACAATTACAATTTACTCCGATAAAGTACTCTGATTCTGAAAAATAAATAAGCAAGAAAGTCAAATATATAAACAAATAAGCCTAAATAAATACATAAATAAACAAAAACACACCTTTTCTGCCTTAATTATCTGCCTTTAAAAAGTGTAAATAAAATTTTAAAGCATTTATTTCCTAAATTTATCTTGTTAGTTTTTTCATGATCTACTCTGTATTTAAATTTCATTCTTATATCGTCTCAGTATTTTTCTATTCGCCTGTGCAAAAAATAAAAATGATTACAGTGGTACCTGACTTTACGCAAGTCTCACCAAACAAAAAATGCAGGTTATGAAACATTTTCCTAAAATTTTTGTCTCTGTATATAAAACAAGTTCACATTATGAAAGCGCCACCATAAAAATTCAAACGCACCATTCAAACATTGCACGAACTGCTCTCCCACCAAGGCCATTCAAAAATCC
>CM045743.1:26471439-26493939 GCA_024760905.1 Plotosus lineatus
TATGATGTTTGCAGATGACATTGTGATCTGTAGTGAGAGCAGAGAACAAGTGCAGGAAAATCTAGAGAGGTGGAGGTATGCCCTGGAAAGGAGGGGAATGAAGATTAGCCTCAGTAAGACAGAATACATGTGCATGAATGACAAGGACCAAAGAGGAACGGTGAGGTTACAGGGAGCAGAGATAAGGAAGGTGGAGGATTTTAAGTACTTAGGCTCAACAATCCAGAGCAATGGAGAGTGTGGAAAAGAGGTCAAGAAGCGTGTGCAGGCAGGTTGGAATGGTTGGAGAAAAGTGTCGGTGTGATGTGTGATAGGAGGGTATCGGCAAGAATGAAAGGAAAAGTGTACAAGACGGTGTTGAGGCCAACGATGTTGTATGGGTTAGAAACAGTGGCCCTGGGGAAAAGACAGGAGGCAGAGTTGGAGGTAGCAGAGATGAAAATGGTGAGGTTCTCTTTGGGAGGAATGAGGATAGATAGGATTAGGAATGAGCACATCAGAGGGACAGCACATGTAAGACGTTTTGGAGACAAAGTCAGAGAGGCTAGATTGAGATGGTTTGGACATGTACAGAGGAGGGATAGTGAGTATATTGGTAATAGGATGCTGAGGCTGGAACTACCAGGCAAAGGCCTAGAGGAAGACCAAAGAGACGATTCATGGATGTGGTGAAGGAGGACATGAAGGTCGTTGGTGTAAGAGAAGAAGATGCAAAGGATAGGGTGAGATGGAGGCAGATGATTCGCTGTGGCGACCCCTGAAGGGAAAAGCCGAAAGGAAAAGAAGAAGAAGATATATATATATATATATATATATATATATATATATATATATATATATATATATATACACACACATATATACATACATGTACATACATACATACATATATATATTTCCATACATACACATATATACACACACACACACACACACACACACACACACACACACACACACTCTGTCCTCTACTTTCGAAAACCTCTGAATATGAAAAATCCAGGTTACGAAAAACATTTTCATAAATTTTTGTCCTCTGTATACAAAATAACTTCTTACGAAAAGCGCCAAACGCGCCATTCAAAAATTCAAATAAACATTAAAACACGCCATTCATACAATGCACGAGTTGCTCTCTCCTTGGCTGTCTCCCAACATCCCGCCCCGCTGGCCTCCCATTGGCCAGGAGAGACCTGAATCTCCATAGTACTGCACCCATACACTTGTTTGTCATTCGCGTAAAGGAGAGCTGTACTGTTGGTTCGTGAGTTTCGAGAGTGCTCATTGCAGCTTATTTTTCGTTTTTTAAGTTGTTTAATTCAGTAAATGTTTAATAAATGTGGCGCGCTCCGCCGAATGTGGGCAAAACGCGGCTCATTCGGACCTCCGATTCCTCAAGCAAACAGGTGAATGTTGAGTACTAAACAAGTGTTCAAAGCGCACTTGCCTGCTTGACAGATCTGAGGTCCGGACAAGCCGTGCCCCGTCTAAACAGCTCCGGTGCAGCGCGTGCTGTGTGTGGGCGGCGTCGCGACAGACACTGGAGCCCCGAGACGGGGCGTGGCTCATCCGGACCTCTGATCCCACAAGCAAACGAGTGAATGTTGAGTACTAAACAAGTGTTCAATGCGCACTTGCCTGCTTGACCGATTGGAAGTCCAGACAAGCCGCGTTCCGCCCCAAAGCGCCGGTGTCGGCCATGATGCCTCCGACACTTGGCGGAGCGCATCACAAATGTTTAATAATGTTTAATATTGTTTGGTTAGGTTAATAACAAAATTGGTTAATAAATGTTTAAATGTTTAATATTGTTTGGTTAATAAAAAAATTGGTTCATAAAAATGTTTAATAATGGTTTCATTAATAAATATGTTAATAAAATGGTTTAATATTTTAATAAAATGTTTAAATGGTTTAATGAACAATTTTCTTTTACTTTTAACAGAAATTTCATACATATTTCATACAAAATTGGTGTACTTTTATCATTTTTAAAGGGTTTAATGGGGTAGGCTTGGGAGTGTTGGAACGAATCACGCATTTTACATGTAAAATGCACCTCTACTTACAAAACTCCAGGCTAGGAAAAAGGCTCTGGAACGGATCCTATAATATATATATATATATATATATATATATATATATATATATATATATATATATATATATATATATATATCCTACAGGTTGCGCACTCTAAACTACTCACACTAAAATACTGGATATTTATAGAATTCCAATACTAATCAAATTTGAGCCAAGGTATGATGATATTTTATCCAATGGTCCCTAGCGATTCCCTGCTCTATTATACATTATAAGGTTTCATGACTGTTATCTAATGCTTAGAGGGGCAAAGTTTCATTGTTTTTGGAAGAAAATAGGCTAAATATCATGAATAATATTTTCAAACAAGACACAATCATTTATGTAGACAGAAATTTGGTTTACGAAGGATACCAGATATGAACTAAGTTTATATATTTAGTTTGTTATGGGTTTGCAACATGATCCTTATCTTTCAAAACTGTTTATCCCAACAAGGTTCACTTTGCTATTCATTTCCATTCGTTCCCTATTAGGCTCAAAAACTCTTGACTTAGTTTGACTTGAAAGCCAAAACGTTACTGAACAAATACAGCCAAGTATTTTTGAACATTCATGATATATTTACATGACATTTTGCCAACTTAATTTGGGTAAGAAAAATAGGAAACTTTTTTGTTTGTTTGTTTAAAACAGCTCATCAACAGCTTTCCAGCAACGCCAAAGGTCACGGGAAATGGTCAGTTAAACTGACTTTGGAGCTCGTTGTTTCAGTATGTCCTTTACAAAAGTTTAGAAATTAAAACTTCATTAAAAAAACATCCTGCAGACAGATCAACACTTAAGCATTAAAATGCTAATGTTCACATAGTAAATGACAAACAGCTGCAGGTAATGAAACTGATGGATATTTGGAAATCTGGCATCTTATAGAGAATTAATTTATGTTGATTTATACAATAGTGCTAAATGTTACACCTGGGATTGAAAACAACAAAGTAGCCATTTCTCTGGAGAGTTTTTGTACTGCACTGGGTTTTTCCCCATTTTTTAACAAAGTGTAGTTCAGCTCCCCACAAATATAGCACCAGACATGCAATTATAGCATGTCAGTGTCACTGCTTAGTGGTACAGTGGTTTCATAGTGACCTGTTGTTCCTTACTCATATATCCACCTGATTTCCTGTGGCTTATAGTGAAAACTTGTACTACACTGTGCACTACTTTTTGTTTTATAATCCTGCCTATCTAGCTTCAGAAATCAGAATAGATAAATACAGCTTTACAGGAATTTCAAGGCTACAATGTGTTAAAACAACATAATCCTGCCAAAAAGGAAACTGACCTGATAACCATGTTGCAGTGACCACACATGGGAGTACGGGTTCCAGCAGGGATGTGTTCCGCTCTCTGCACCAAGGAATCCTGGTCTTTTGGGTGAGGCTGGGGTGCAGGACGGTCAGGACCCTTCGGAACGCCGCCAGTCACTCGCCCGGTATGTACTGCTGGCACACCTGCTTTAGGAAGTCCTAATCAAAGAAAACAGAGGGACAGGATTGTAATCTGGATGACCATTATGTGAACCTGACCCACAACAGTGTCCAAATTACTGCAGACAAAGCTGCGTGGCAGTGCCATGACGAGGTAATACGATCAGGTAATATTGTGCATGGCTGTGCAGCGTGACCGTTGGCGATAGTGAGCTCCTCGTTAAGATAAATCTTCCATCCCTCCTTCTTTAGCGGGTTCATCGCAGGGCCTTGAACGACAGGGGCCATCTGTGTCCGGGACATCCACACCACCCAGGTCCAAAACAAAGGATCGGTTTACCCAAGTGCAGGGAATAAGGGGGGTGGGGGGTGGGGGGGAGAAAAAAAAAAAAAGAAAAAAACATTCCCAGAGTCAGAGGAGACACCTGGCAAAATAATCCCCCTCAGTTCAGAGAGGAGAAGGACAATCCTCTTCTTCTCTCAATCCATGGCAGGGAGAGGGTCAGAGGTCACCACGCCACAGAGAGAGGCACAGAAGCAGCATTTTAGTCCATTGCAGGAATTAAAGCCATGGGATTTCCTCCTGGCTGAGAGAATGAACCATCAACAAAGTGCTGGGAGCCCAAAGCCTGGGTCTCAGTCAATCAGAGATAAGAACGAGAGCAGCTTGCAGCTCTAAGAACTGCCAGCTAAAAATACATTATGACCTGCCTGTCATGCTGGTGTTAAAGTAAAACGTTCTTCAGTGGTGCCATTGAGGCGAAAAATTTGAATCACTGTTTCATGGTTTCTTATCCTCATAATATATCCACTGTTCTGATAAAGAAAAGAGGTGAGTTTCCTACTCTTGCACACCTCACACTGTGCTCCAAGACAACTACAAGCCAAAATTTATATCGACACCGAGTCCTTCACAGTTTTGATGCTATAGTACTTTGATGCATGCAACATCTATCTTACACCAACATAAATAAAATATGTCCTGATGTGATAAATCCCACTTGCATGATCTACAGATGTGACATAGCCAACCAACTGTTAAAAAATTGGTCACATGACAACCACCAGCCTTTTCTCTTTAGGTTCTTTGACCAGGTCACTAACTTTAATGTTAACAGTTTTGGATTATTTAGGCAGCTATCAAAGTTCAGCAAACATCTTTAGCAAATATCTAGGGTTGTGGCGGCTCTGTAGTTAAAGCTCTGGGTTACTGCTAAATATTAAGCTGTTTAAACCCCAGTGCCACCAATATGCCATTGTTGGGCCCTTGAGCAAGGCCCTTAACCCTTAAATGCCCAGTTGTATATTTGTTACAAATGTAAGCCCCTCTGGACAAGGTCAGCTATCAAATGCCATAAATATAAATCTAGACTGTTAGTTTAGCTGACAAGACAGAGCGAATATTAAGCCAAGAATTACATAAATATCTCACTCTTCTGGTATTCACTAATAACAAATCAAGCATTCTGTACATTTTATAGATCAGAGTTCTTAATGGTGATGCCAACACCGTGCTTGTTTAGCATGGTAATCAGTATGCTAAATGTAATTACAGCATATTTTTGATCCTACACGGTCTTCCATTGTGATTTAGCAACAGATCTCAGGAAATGATGTCCAGTCCTGACAGGTTCATGCTGTTCTACAGAAACTGTCCCTTTCCGTTTTCCTTATACATGGACACAAGACGTAGTTTTTTGTTTTTTTTTTAAACCATCGATATGCATATTTCCTGGCTGCCTTGCAATACTGTTTTAATATGCTGTTTAATTAGGGATGTCCATTCCTTGATAAAATCAGTACATTAAATAAAGAATGTGTGACATAGACTGAGTAAATCAGCTTGGTATCACAAAGAGACACCTTCCCACCATCTCTCTGAAAGACAGTACACCAAACGTGGCAAAACGATGGTCCAAGTGCAAAACCCTGAAGACACATTCACATACGATTCTTCGACTGGATCATCCATTTCTTCAAGAGATCCTCTGGTGGAAGGTTTGCCACATCCTGCGACTAACATTAGTTAACACAAGTTCTTCCATTCCTCGGTATTCCTGAGATGACTCGCTAGAATATTTCAGCCTCTCCTGTACTCCAGAACATGTTTGAGTCAAACATCGAGTGAATCATGAGCCAATCTTCCTGAAGTTGACTTTTTGTTTAGAACGAATCAGCATAATCTCCATCCGTTAGTGGAACTTCACTGTTTTAAAGCTGGTGTCGCACATGCTCGCAGATCTCTTAGCAAAACGAAATCCAGATGCTTTTGTCAGACTTCCGGACTTTCTGTTCCCCCTATTATGTGATAGTTACTAATTCCGCAGGACCTGGACAGTTCATTGTGCCTATAGTCTGGATGCACTCAGTCTGATGATATTTGATTTGAGGGATCTTCTCCATCATTCCCCATCGTGTCTCTTCTATAAACTGACTCGCTTGGCCAATTCTCGCTGGTCACCTTCTGCACCACTTAATTTATTGGCGCTATTCCATGGCTACACTAACAGCTACAAGGACACTAACTCATTGGCGTTTCACCGCTTGGATACCTTGGTCCAGAAACATGAAGCAAGACCACATGAAGGGTAAACATGATGTGCTTGACCATCTAGCTCCGGAGAGCACTGGGTGTGGATGGCATGACTCCATTGAGGCCCTGGCGATTTGTTTCAGAGCCAGGCGATGAGTGGACATGTAAATATTTCACAGAAGGAGATCTGTGCTTTGCAGTCATCACTGCTGGAGCTTCTGTCAGTGGCTTTCACTTGATAAATCCCACAGCCTTGCTTGGTAAACACAGTCCCCCCTTCCTACATACCAACACTACTGTGAGATGGGTATTCTGTTGTATGTGATGAACATGATAATAAGATCATATAGTCCCATGAGTAAATATTTAGCCTTTGGCACCAAGCCTTGAGCATGCTGGGAGGAGATATGAACCCTAAAGCATCTCTGTTTACTGGGCACTTGTTCATGGAGCAAAAACGATGTCATTTTAATTTCACATCCGATTTAACAGCGCAAGTGTTAAATGCACATGATCTGAACTCATTTAGTAAAATTTCACTGTTTTTACTGGCACTGTGAACTTGAAGCTCTAAAATCTAACGGCACAGCAAGTGCTCTGTGGTGATAAACATTGCTGAGACGTGCTATAAATTCAGAAGCACAAAGTCGCCACCTACAGGGAAAAAGGGCAATTGCTGTCCATTCATAATTGTGAACACACCAAAACACATACAGTACTGTATTATAATCAGTCTACCTGTAATTAATTTTTTCCCATTAGGATTCGTTAATCTGTAATTATCTAATATATCAGCCTGTGAATTATTCCTTCCCCCAACCCAAATTCCAAACAGAGGTGGAGCTTTGGACAAGGAAGACTCCGTTGGATTTAATTTCATTTCTGACCTGACCCAGATCAAATTCTGTATCCACAAATGTTTAAAAGATTCTTTATCACTGTGAGGAAGTGTAATTTTTTTGAACTTTTGGTTAATACACTTCCAGAGTGCTCTTGTTCAGATTTGGATTTCCCCTGGTAGATTGAATGTTTCTTCTGAGACACAACAAGCCACCCTAGTGCATTGGAGTTTGCTGTCCATCCCACTCTGAGTGTCTCTTCTGATTTATTAGGTTCCTGGCCAAAAACAGAATTAGCATAACTGAGATTTGATTACTCTGACTCTATTCCTGACTCTGACCCTGGTATTGAATCGGATTCTCACCTGTAGTGTTCCCAGACTGCCAGCTCTTAGCAGTAGATGGAGAGACTCCATTCCCAGTGCCTGACACTTTTGTCATGGTTTTAATCATCGATGTGGCATGAGTGTTCGGGTTGACATCCTGTACAGCCTCACTGTGAAGAGAGAGTGAGTTTTCTTAATGGTTGAAACTTATTCCCAAACTTTTCCCCATTATTGAGTGTAGTGGCATTACTTGTTTTGAAGGCCTCAGATTCTATATTCGCTTTAGATAACAGATTCAGGACAGATTTACAGGCTGCAAAAAAAATGATGGTCAGCTGCTGAATGAGATGATGGGACGGGTTTGTTATGGTAACCATAAGCAGGAACACACACAAAGCTTTAACCATAAGCCTGGGCAGCTGTCCTTTCAGTGACCACACTCTCACACCCTGCCACACACTCAAACACGTTTGTGTACTGGATCCTTTGGGACACTGCTCTTGTTTCAGTGCTTTAAGAGACATGTGCATCAAACATTTTTGTGACAACTGCCTGATGTTATCATGCTAACCCAATGATATCATTATTCATTCTGAACTGAACTGAATTAACATTAAATACCTCGTATCATCTCATCTTGTTTCCAGAACAACCTAATACTACTAGACCATTGCAGGGCCAACACACACACACACACACACACACACACACACACACACACACACACACACAGGGGTAATTTGGAACAGCTAATTATTATAATGTGCATGGCTGTGGACTATGGGAGGAAACCAGAGTACCCGGATGAAACCAACACACAGGGAGAACATGCAGACTTCATAAATAAATACCCCTGCTTGGGCTCCCAAGTGGCACATCGCCAAGGTGTGTGACTATTAACCCAAAGATTGCAAATTTGAATCCAGAGTAAGGCCACTGCCATCCATGACTGGAGCCCATGGGAGCTAATTGACCAAGCTCTCACAGGAGGGGGATGACATAAGCGCAAAGAGAAACGTTACCGCTGCGTCGCAAGAGAACGTCACCACAAGGCCGCGAAGAGACGTTCCCATGACGCCACAAGATGAACGTCACCACTGCGTCGCAGAGAGACGTCCCCGCGGCGTTGCAGATAAACGTCACCACCGCGTAGCAAAGAGACGTCACCGCGACGTCGCAGATGGACTTCACCACCGCGTCGCAAAGAGGCGTCCCCTCGACGTCACAAGGGAACGTCACAGCAGCGTCGCGAGATGTCCCCGCGACGTCGCAAGGGGGTGTCACCACAACGTCTCGAGGGGACATTGCCGTGACGCTGCAAGGGAACATCACCACAACGTCGCGAAGAGGTGAGCTCATTCATACGATGGAGCGGATAGCGCTTTCCCCTCAGTGTGTTAGGCAACCAAACATGCATGCACCGCAGTGCATAAAGAAGCAGCGAGCGGAAGTTGTGTGATAGGGAAGACAGCACTTGATGGGTGAGAATTGGATACGACTAAATTAGGGAGAGAAAAAAATACAAAAAACTACAAACAATAAAACACTGAGTGTACAAGTTTCAGTGATCCAGACCAAATTTCAAGATGATAACAGTATAACTATTGCTTTCTTTTTGAACGTAATGAAATGGCGTCGTGAGGACACACGAGGTGAACTTCGTAATCAAAGTGTAACGGATGAAGTCTGTCTGCGCCAATACAGGAACAGATTAAGCATTTACTTATAGAACACCATAAACCAATTACCTATGATGGGAAAATACATTAACCCTGGTCTTTAGGAACTGAATTCGGAGCCAGTCTCCACACAAGCAATTAATACCTATCAAGCCAATTACAGGGGATGAGATTTGGTTTAGGCCCATTCTGGAATCTAAGCATGACCAGATTGATCAAATAAATCTGGCCAATAGGCTCAGCAGTCCCAGATGGTTTGCTAATGAAGAAAACAGGTGCCAACACAAATGGCTGGCATTGCCTTCACTCCAGCAGTATACTGCCCTAGTTTCCTGCCCAACCACCAACCCGTCAACTCCATCCTTCCCTCTGCCTCGCAAAAACAGTACCAACTTACACAGCAATATAACCTTTCATCATCGGTATAACAAAAAAAAAGTTAAGTAACAGCGCATGTGCTTTGTGATGTTCATGCTGCTATTAAAATCCAACACACATTATGGAAAAGCTACAATTCTGCTTAAACAGATGGGAGTAGGGAAGAAAAAAACTGTTTCAGCACACCCAGTGCCAGCAGGGGAAATATCTGAGAAAGCAACATGGATGCCGAGTTTGAGGAAGGGTGGGGAAAGGGCCTGGTGGTGTAATGCCCATATGTACAGGCAGCTGGTAACATGAAGTGCTGCCATCACCAGAGGGTTTACGTGGACCCGATACAAGACATCAGGGAATTCACTCAGATGCCAAGTCTGACTGGAAAATGAAATGAATTATATTTTCCACACTTACCCTTCAGAGGACTCTCATGTCTGAGCAAACGCTTGACCGTGAAAATGTGAACAAAAGGTGGAAACACCATGACACATTTCATGCATTCTGTTACGCTTTACTGTTCAATTTCTCTCTGAACAGTACAAGAGTCTGGTAGTCTGTTTTCAAAAAAATATTTTTTACTTCATTTCAAACAGCCGAGTGGACTGTTTGTAAATGAACAGGGCTAAGACCGGATGTTTTCAGTTTAAACCACAGACTTCCCAACCTTTTCTATACAACGATGCATTTAAACTGTAAAATCTTTCCCATGAAGTCCCACATCAGATTTATGTTCAGTTAAACAATAAAGTTTAAAAACACTCAAAAAAAATCTGAGGGTTAAGATGGATCGCTCCATCAGAGTAGTGAAAAGAGCAAGGAACTCATAACCTCTTTACCACACTGACATCTAGTGGCTAAAATCAGCACTACATGATCCTCCCATATCCACCCTCTAGAACAGGGATCACCAACGTGGTGCCCGTGGGCACCAGGTAGCCCGCAAGGACAATATAAGTTGCCCGCGGACCTGTTCACTGCTATTTTTAGGACAGGCCCATTTTTAGGACAGCGCCACTCTCCATTGAGCTGCATATAATTTTTTTGAATATATTTTTAAATCAAGTCAATATCTTCACATAGATGAATATCATTAATTATTAATAATAACATCTAATTAAATCTAATTAAATGTAAATTGAGCAAATTTGTAATTTCAGAGGTGTGTATCGACCTAGTAGCCCTTCGCATTAATTGGTACCCATGAAGTAGCTCTCAGTTTCAAAAAGGTTGGTGACCCCTGCTCTAGAACCCCAGGGCGAGTCAGAACAGTGCATTAAAGAGAATGGAGTATTAATATATAATGCACCCTCCGGTTCTGTTCCACCTCTGCTCAGACCAATATGTTATGTATTGCTTTGCTTGTCTCCATTTTTTTTAACTTTTCCCCTGCATGTTCCATTTTGTTCATGTTCTTCATTGCCTGGGGGACAAAACAAGAAGAGAATAAAAGCAGGAGAGTCAGGAATAAAGAGGCAGAGCTGGGAGCTACTCAGCCCAGAGGAGGAAACTCATCTATTATTTATCTATGACAATAAATAAATATTGGATCTGTTCTGCGTTTTTTTTTTTTTTTCCTCCATCAGAGAGCAGACAGAAGCTGGCAGGTTCTCAGGTGATGAGATGTGTGTGAACGTGTATGAGAGGAAGGAGGAGAAAAATAAAAACACCTCAGATGTGATGGCCATTTACTGACTAAGCTGAATAAAGTCAGTGCTTTACAAGTAACATGAAATGGTTAATATCATCCTGCTGTAAGTTTCTCTGAGTTACTAAAACATGAAGCAATGTTGATTACTACTTCATGACGTTTCTGGGCCTGTTATGGGCCACAAACTTTGCACTTTATAACTTTTGCACTGCAAGAACATTTATTGAGGGCTTCAATTTTAATGATTTCATCCAATGTGCTGACAGAAAGAAAAAAGAAAGAAGCACAGAAGGAAGCAAAGAAAGAAGCACAGAATCAAAGAAAGCAAAGAAAGAAAGAAGCAGAGAAAGAAAGAAAGAAGAAACGGCAGGTTGTGGTAAGGAAAGCACAAGTGACTCAGGAAGAGCGATCAGAGCTGAAGGTTTATTGAGAGTTTGAAGACACTGATAAAATCAGATGCAGAGATGAAGCAGTTTAAATAGAGGCAAAATCAAAAGGAAAGAAAAAGAAAACAAAAAATTAAAAAAAGAAAGAAAGAGAAAGCAAAATTAACCCTATACAGTCCGAGATCACACAGGAGTAGCGTCATCATGACAACATTACGTTATCTTCTTTCCCTTTGTGTGTTTCTTTGAGGGGCGTGATGTCATTCGTCCTTTATTCATCTCTTTCACAGAAAAACATCAAAGAAAAAAAAAAAAAAACTAAAAACACTCTTAACTTCCATCTAAAGCAGTTGTGTATCTAAATGTGAAAGCCAGTGAGTGTTACACAGCGGAGGGGAATCAGACCGAGGATCATGTGACTACTGGACATTCAGCACCCGAGCCGAGATGCAGTGATGCCAATCCCGGAGCTTGTTGTACTTGGGCCTGACGACCTCGGGGTCGACTTTGGTTGCTCTGATTTCCAGACAGCAAGATAAAGAAATAAAGAACAAGAAAAAAACGTGTTACTTTTTCAGCAATATCAACACAAGAATTTAACATTTAAAATGCAACGACACGTGGCAAGCTTTCATGAAAGTCAGAAAACTTCCTTATAAGGCATATCTCGCTTCTCCATGCCTTCAATTATAAATATTTCTTCATAACCACAATTAGAGTGAGAATGAGCAGCCGAGATACTAGCCAGTGTTGTTTACAAGACTTGGCCTTTCTCTCTCTCTCTCTCTCTCTCTCTCACTCTCTCTCTCTCACACACACACACACACACACACACACACACACACACACACACGCACACACACACACGATGGTTTCCATTTCCATGCATTTTTTTCATACATCTCCCTGATTATGCACGATCCTGATTATTTACCCACAATGCCTCTCAGGGGAGAGCATTCCAGTGTGGTTTGCATTCCACTCTGGTCAGTGGAGAAAATTTAAGATGAGTGAGGACGCAAATTCCAGGCTTGTCAGCAGTGGACTTGCTCCTTCTGGCTCTGTATTCACACTCACTAACCACAACGCATCACTGATATTCTTACAACTAGGGACAAATCAGGGGTGGCTCTAATCCAGATTGGCTCAAACGATGTCTAGATCTAATACTGTAGAGAATATGCTTACATTCCACACACAGAATTTTAGTTTGTACTTAACAATTATACACCAGAGGTGAGGTGGAGTTTGCTGAATATATAAATTCTATTTAATTTAACAACATTTGGAAGAAACTCTCATTCCGAGCTACAATCATTTTCATACAACTGAGCAATGGGCTTATCCTTTAAATCAGTAATTCAGAGCCTTATCCACTAAGCCACTACTGCCCCCCCCCCCCCCAATATCCAGATGGATGGAAGGATGGAAGGAAGAGTAAAGGATAGTAATGCAGGTGGAAAGAATAAAAAAGTCAGAACTGAGTAGTTTTTAAATCACGATGGAGGGAGGTAAGTTCTAAGCTGCTTTGCAAGTTCAGAACTGTGAAGCGGCCCTTTTATACTAAACACAGTTTAAAGTTTATATTATATGAAAAAACAAAGAAAAGCAAACAGAATTTTTCCAGGCTATATTTCCATACTTTAACTATGATGGAGAAGGGTAGGTGAGCTCTACACAGGATCTGTTTGACCTCCTCATTCAGAAAAAGTGTTTCAGTATATACTACTAAACTAAAAAACGTTTGTTTTTTTATTTTAAAGTTCGATAATGATGCCGCCTGCTCCAGTTAACTCCAAGTTATTCCACTTGGAATAACATTTTTAAATCGCAAGACAACAGACCGATCAGACCACAACATTCCTGAAATGTATACCAGTATACCTCGACTTAAGTCGTTTCAAGTTAAGTTGTTCCCGATTATACGTCGGTTTTCAAAAAATATATGGAAAAATGTAAAAAATATATATATTACCGTATTTTCCGGACTGCAAGTCGCACTTTTTTTCATACTTTGGCTGTAGGTGCGACTTGTACTCCAGAGCAAATTATATGTGAACTTATTACATATAATTCTGGTCGTCATAATAAACATAATTTCACAAAAAGCCACTGTTGACCAAAAAGAATATCAAGGCACTTCTTACTTTTGCCGAGAATCATCTTGATCATCCCCAAAGCTTTTGGGAAAATGTTCTCTGGACTGATGACACAAGTTGAGCTTTTTGGAAGCAATGCATCCCGTTACATTTGGCACAAAAGGAACACTGTATTTGATCAAAAGAACAGTGAAACGTGGTGATCTGGGCCTGCTTTGCTGCTTCAGGACCTGGGCAGCTTGTCATGATTGATGGAATCATGAATTCTGCTCGCCATCAAGAAATCCTGGCAAAGAATGTTCATCCAGCAGGTCATGACCTCAAACTAAAGCGCACCTGGGTTCTGCAGCAAGACAATGATCCGAAGCACACCAGCAAGTCCACTTCTGAATAGCCTAGGGACAAGCTAATTTGATTTAAGTCATTTTTTCGACTTAAGTCGTCTCTCCTGGAACCAATTAACGACATAAGCCGAGGTCTTCTTTTCCTTTTGGCTTCTTCCCTGTTTCCAGGGGTCGCCATAGCAAATCATCTGATTCCCATGTTTGATTTGGCATAGGTTTTTACGTCGAATGCCTTTCCTGACACAACCCTTTAGCAAGGGACAGAAACACACTGACGGCTATCAGCTACTCTTTAAGAAAGTCAGCAATGGTTCTTTTACATGAACCTCATACCATAGACAGTGAGAGACATGGCCGGCCTTTGATAATCCAGTTAGCTGCACTGGGGGGGGACAGTGACAACCCTGTATAGAGTGGGACATAAGCCGAGGTATATCTGCATATTGATATAGTCAGTCTGATGCTATCAAAATTATATAACTGAAGTTTACAACCCCCAAAACAGTTTAGCATACAAGAAAGTTAAATGAATGGGCACCACTGTGGTGTAGTGATTGGCACGTCCGCCTCAAAGCAAAAAGGCCGAGGCACGATTCCCAGCTCGGATGTTTCTGTGTGGAGTTTGCATGTTCTCCCCATGCTTTCATGGGTTTCTTCTGATTTTCTCCCACATTGCAAAAGCATGCACAGTAGGCTAATCGGCTCTTCCAAATTACCCCTTAGTGTGAGTATTAGTGGTTGTGTGATTATTGGCCCTTCGATGGACTGGCGAGCTGGCGAGGGTGTACACTGCCTTCTCCCAGAATCGCCCGAGAGGGGTGCCAGCCTCCCCACACCCCTAATAATATAGAGCATCTTAGAAAACAAATGGATGTAAGAGAAATTAAAAGAGGGCGTGTCCTTAGCGAGCTAGTAAAGTCAGTAAATTTTGCTAATCTGCCAGAAAGATTATCACAAACAGAGAAGGTGACTATAAATCCTTTATACGGAGAAATGCACTTAACTTTGATGATTACTGTTTGTCATAGTAACGATAGAAACCACCTAAGGCAAGAGCTGTTTGTGGTTAGCTTGCATGAGCACAGGGTGAGGCCTGAGACCATGAAATGTGAATAATAATAAAAAAACAACATGCTTAAGATCATGCACCAGAAAACAACACCCAAGAAAATCAAGACATTCTGAGCTTACTTCTTCCCAGGACTGCTCTCCTGGGTTTTTTCTGAAAGAAAGAATACACACAGAAAAGAAAATGAGCAACACTACAGAGAAACAGATACACCCTCCAAGAATTGAGAGGAAAGACAATAAAACGCATTGTGAACTTCTACTGGATGCCACAAATCACATGAAATGATGCAACTTCTTGAACATCTCAGGTTTTCTGCAGGGGTAAGCTTTACGACTCTTCCTGGGACAGTAATGAGTTATAAGCCTCAGCTGGCACTGACCATTCTCTGTGCCCGTGATCTGTGCCAGGATGCGGAAGGAGCGCGACTGACAGGTTCCAGTGCGTGGGTGCCAGTCCTCCGTGTCCTCAATCAAACGCTTTTTACTGGCGTCGCTGAGGTGTGCGCCATGGTTCACCACCAGCTCTGTGTCTGTAATTGGCTTCCTGGGAACTCTGACAAAACCCAGAGAAATAATATTGCATGTCATTTATTAAATTAAAAAAAAAAAAAAATTATATATTTTATATATATATTTTATTTATATATATATATATATATATATATATATATATATATATATATATATATACACACACACACACACATATATACATATACATATACATAATATGCATGCACACACACACACACACATACAGGGATCCCTCACTACTTCGCACTTCAATTCATGTGGCTTCATTGCATCACGTTTTTTTTTTTTTATATTCATCGAATTAAAAATTTAAGGAAGAATAGGGGAAAAGTTAAAGAAAATGCCACAAAACAAGGTTAATTATGTGTTTAAAACAACAAAACAAAAAAACCCCTAAACAAACACAAAACAACCCAAAATCTCCCATCAAAAGTTCAAAAGTAGTTATATTGTTGTGAAGTGCGCATCTGAGTGTGTGAACGCGCATCTGCATGCGTGCGTCTGTATGTGTGTATTTATATTTTATTTACATAAGAAACAATGCATAAGATGTAAATAAAATATAAATACACACACATACGTCAGTCGGGGGGGTGTTCCTTCTTCATGGATTTTGATGGTCGCGTGGGGATTTCAGTCCCAATTGACTGCAGAAAGTGAGGGATCCATGTATGTGTGTGTGTGTGTGCGTGTGTGTGTGTGTGTGTGTGTGTGTATATATACACAGACGCCCCTCAACTTATGTTCATCTGTTTTACGTTTTTTTGTTTTTTTTAAAGTCAAATTTCGAGTTTAGATGTACCTACGTAGTACGCTGACATAATGACGCAATGACGTAATGACGCTGCGTCCATTGTTTACAAACGACAGACTGAACGTGCCCCTCCTTCTTCCCAGTTCAGTTTTATATATCAGTTATATAGCGTGTTACCCTTGTGTTAAGACGTTGTCTCTGTGATCTTTGTGGTTACACCGTTTTGCGGACTTTTGTAACCCTAAGCAAATATGGTTGGTTAGAAGCATAAGCCTACTAGCATGGGTGCAATTCTCATACACAGATGAATAAACTATCTTCTCAGATCGGTGCAATCTACCATGCATACTCAGTTAAGTAAAGAGTGTTGTAAAATGAATGAAAACCCGAATCCAGAAAAGAAACTAAACTCTCCGCTCTGCTGGTGATTCACATCAGTGCAGGCTGAGTACTAAACGAGTTCAATGGCGCCCTTGCTCACTTGAAAGACCGGAAGTCCGTATAACCCGCGTTTTGTGTCAAGCACAGCAAGTAAACTACTTTTGGTTTTTAGTTTCGGTTTACAAGCAGAACGATCGTATCATAGAGAATGTTAAAGGTTATATTTGATACTGTATTGATATTTGATGAGTGAATTTGATTAAAATTTATCTATTTGAAATTATTTTGCTTGAATGTAATTTATTTGAAATTAATGTTGATATTATTTTACAATGTTATGTTTACAATAATTGATTTAGGTGTGTTTTATGAGATACGGTAATGGTATTTATGGATGATGTATAGTACAGTATAAGCGTCACTGTAAGAACTTGCGTTCGGCCGTCCGGAACCAATTAAAAACGTAAGTCGGGGAGTGTGTGTGTGTATATATATATATATATATATATATATATATATATATATATATATATATATATATATATATATATATATAGTACCTCACTTCACGAAATTAATCCGTTCCAGAGCATTTTTTGTAACCTGCATTTTTCGTAAATTGAAACACGTGATTTGTTCCAAGGCTCCCAATACTACCCCTAAACCCTTTAAAAATTATAAAAGCATACCTTTTAAGACCTCCTTCTTCTTCAATATCGTACCGATTGTAGACGGGTTTGGCCATATTCCTTTGTGATATCACTCAAGCCCGTTTCTTCTCTTCACTTGCACCGGAAATCGCGCGCGTGTGTTGACCATGCCTTCTTAGCAGAGTTATAATCTTACAAATGTTTATGGAAGCTTAAAAGCCTGAATCAAGAAATAAAGCATAAAACAACAGTAACTTTGTCCTTTACACGAAAAGCATCATGGTGGATTCAGCTCTATAATAGGCAATGCGAGGTAGATGCGTCATTCCTCCTAGGCAATGGGATCCCTGTCCAAGATAGTGCTCGAATGAAGGCGACATGAATGACCGCTCAGTTGTTAGCCAATGGGAGGCCAGTGGGGGCGGGATGTTTGAACGTCATTGATGGGGGAGCAGCTTGTGCATTGTTTGAATGTTGCGTTTAAATTTTTAAGATGGCACTTTTGTAAAATGAACTTGTTTCGTAGACAGAGACAAAAATTTTAGGAAAATGAGTTTCGTAAAGTGAGGTACCACTGTGTGTGTGTGTGTGTGTGTGTGTGTGTGTATATATATATATACACACACCCACACACACCCAAGTGTCATGACTGTGTTCAACATGTCCCATAACAGCGCACCTAATCATATCTTATTTCATAAAAATCACACATCATAACACTAAACCATGCATGCTGTTCACTGTTACCTGGGCAGAGTCTTTCTGTGAGACAGAATATAAAAGTTGAAAGAAGGAACAACAAAGGAGGAAATGAAAGAAAAGTCAGAACGGGTCTATCAGCAAGTCTTTTTAATACGTACTTAAATTTAATATAATAACTTACTTAAGAATACTGTGAGGCCCACTATAGAAGTAAAAGATGAAAATAATAGTAAACAAAAAAATTATTTTTGAGGTCAACATAAATGCAAAGCCATAAATTCTTAAAGCAATAAACTTATTTTTCTGTACACAATAATAATGCAATAATACTCCATTGGATTTTAGAATAAGAGTTAAAATAAACGTGAATAAACTGGAGGGCAGTGGTGGCCTGGTGGTAAGGTGCTGGATTACCAATCCCAAAGTTGGGGGTTCAAGCCCCACTGTCAACGGTTGTCATTGCTGTTCCCCAGTGCTGCTAACAGGGTTATCATAGGCCGGCCATTGTCTCACTGTCTGTGGTAAAAGAACCATTGCTGTATTTCGTCAAGAGTAGCTGCATAGTCATCAGCGTGTTCCTGTCCTGCAATGGCTGGGTGACCTCTGCCTAGGGTTAGCTGAGATTGGCACCAGCGACACTAATTCGAATTAAGCGGTTGAGAAAATTATTGAATACACATGAATTAATAGCATGAGTGGCCAGATTAACATCCTAGAATTGGCAAAGGTGTGGAGTTTGCATGTTCTCCCTGTGCTTGCATGGGTTTCCTCTGGGTATTCCAATTTCCTCCCAAAGTCAAAAAAATGCACAGTAGCTCATTGAAATCCCCCTAGATCTGAGTGCGAGTAGTTGCATATGTGTTGGCCCTGCAATGGCCTGGTGAGCTGTTCAGGGGTGCCTTTGCCCAGGGTCGCATGAGATAGACATCAGCCTCCCCGCAACTCTAATTAAAGATTAAGCAATTAATGAACAAATGAATGAGACTTAGGAACATCATAGCAATGTATGCAATAATAATATTTTCCGGCACTGAAAAGAGCTGAGCTGTCTGACAACAGAACCCATTAGGATCAAGCTGACATGAATTATAGACCACTTCATTTCGAGTTATTAAACAAAACCAATTTATTCAGTTTATAAATTTAAAAACAGGATAACAAATATAGCATAACTTAAAATATACTAATATCGCTAGCTTTTGTTTTGTTTTTGTTTTGTTTTTTTGAAGAGCCCCGACTACAAGAAACCCTTTAGATTTTGAAAGTGTAATTATAGAATGTACCACAGGAGGGCATGACAGCATACAAATCCCCCATTACCCCTGGCAAAATCTCTTCTGGGGCTCTTTTCACGCTCTCTCCCATTTCTCTCTCTCTCTCCTCTCTCTCTCTCACTCACTCTCACACACACACACACACACACACACACACACACACACACACACACACACACACAGCAAAATGTCAAAGTGCTCAACAGATACACTATTAATACCCATGCTAACACACATTGTGTGCCATAATTAACAGAAGGCCTTGAGGGAAAAAAAAAAAAAAAAAGAAAAACACAGGAGGGTAGAATGATTGACGTGTGCACATGTGTGAGGACACAGACGTGAACGCTAAAAGTGATGGCCACAGAAGAGCCGAGTGAGATAATGGAAGGAATGATAAGAAATAAAGCTGGTTGAGAAGTACGCTGACAAGTACAATCATGCTTTGAGGGTTAACTGGGGTGAGGTGGTTGATGATGTCACACATCACACACGGGTACAAACAGATACCAGTACAGCCATGACACTGACTTTGTTATCGGCTCCTCCTATAGGGGGAGAAAGAAAAGAAAGAGCGAGATTGAGGCAGACTTGTGAACAAGATGTTTGACAATGCAGGTATTGTGTGCATGAAGAAATTTAGTTAACGCACCTCACTCTCACACACATGCTTGTACTTCACTAAACTAAGCAAACAGGATTTTCCCAGATCACACAAAGGAACAGAAAGATGTTCCACAAGTCCTTTCACTTGAATCTGATCTTCATGTATAGTTCTTGACAACGAAGAAACAATGACGACCAAGCAATCTGGAGCGCCGTAGACACTCCATACAAAGCACCTCTGGGAACATCTGAGATAAATTACTTTAATGTGAGCGGCTGCACGAGTCAAACATCACCGCTGTGGCTCCTCCCTGGACACTCATTGGCTGACTTCGTAAACGCAGCTGTAAGTGCTCGGAAAGGAGATGTTACAGGCATTCCTGAAAAGTGCACTCCAATAAGGAGGCGAGGAGGTGTCCCTCCCTTGCCAATGATGAACCATGACAGAAAAAGACTCAAGAAGAGTTTATCAAGAAGACACGTCACAAAAATACACCCCCAGACTTTTAGCCATTTGAAACTCAACGAAGGAGGTTATTTCGTCACTGGCGCAGGTTTATTTGTGCCTTTTCGCAGCTTCCCGTTCACAGGTTGACAGATCAAACTGAAATATTTTATCAGGTAAATGACCACCTGAGAATGTCCCTTTACATTTTGCACACAAAAAAGGATGAAAAAGAACCTATTATTTATCATTAATATTATTTATCAATAATGTATTTGTCAAAACCTATAGGTTCACATAGTAGCTAGCACGTCCACCTCACAACAAGAAGGTCCTGGGTTCAAGTCCCAGGTTTGGGTATTTCGGTGTGTTCTCCCCTCTCCCCTCCTCCCTCCCCTACGTTTGCATAGGTTTCCACTGGGTACTTCGGTTTCCTCCCATAGTGCAAACATCAGGTTAACAGAAAACAAATCCAAACATCAGGCTAACAGGTTGTTCCAAATCACCTCGAGGTGTAGGAAAGGTGGTGTGTGTTGGTCCTGAGATGGAGTGGTTCGCTGTTCAGGTTTTATCTTGCTTTCACCAAATGTCAACTGAGATAAGGGCTCACCTTAAGCAACCCTAATCGGTTTAAGCAGTTTAAAAAACGAGTGACTGAGTGAGAGAGTTATTCTGGATCAGAAGCTGATCAAGGTTCACACAGATCTGATCTACATTTGGTGACAATTTAAATTTTTACAGGAAATCCCATTTCTTTGGAAGTGTGGTCAGAAAACATTCCCACCAGGGTATGCTAGTAAAAGGTAAAGTCTGTTGGGCTTTTTACACCTGAGCCATATTGGCTCATCGAACTGGTGTTTATCCCCAGTTTCCATAGCATGAAGCAACCAGGAGTACAACTCCTCCTGGATGGGACGCTAGTCCATCGCAGGTTACCTTCCCAATATATTTTTACTGGTACCCATTTATACTACCGGGTGAACAGACGCACACTTGTGGTTGGGACCTTGCCCAGGGGTCTTAGCACAGTGGGGGTCTAACTGGGATTTGAACACACAACCTCCCGATCATGAGGGCTATGCCACCAGCAACATTCAGGGTATACTGTGTACTACATATGTACGGCTTAGTGAAGGTTTGTGCTCTCTAAGTGCTCCTGTGACCCAAGTATTTCCAGTGCAAAAATTTGGAAAAATGGCACACCCAAGACTTACTGCAGAAAGAACTATACAGATCTGGCACCACTTTCTCGACGTCATGACACAAAGTCATTACTTTCACCTCCGATAAACACCCTCACCCTGCATGAAATCTGAAAGTAGTATGTCACATGACGATAAAAGCTGCACTGTAAACACATGCCCACATTTCCCAGGCCTATTGAAACAAATGCTGTCAGTAAAAAGAGGACAAATTGAAGACCCTTGAGTTACCGCGGGTAAAACTACACAGATGTGGCGTCACCACATCTTATCCACCTGGCACTCTACCACTAAAATAAACACATGTATGGATGTCTGTCTCCCGTAAACACACCGACATACACGCCTGAATGTGATCAAATGATTTGCTGTTTACTTGCTGCTGCTTCTCACCTGTTAGGCACATTATCACTAATGACACGGCTGTTCCATTTCCATGCTTATATGACTCAACCCTCAAGTTCTGGTGCAAAAGATCAGACAAATTCCATTCCTGGTTGTGGTTCTCGACTAATTAGAGCCAAGTGCATGCACTCGCCAAAAAATAAAAAATACAAAGCAAAGATGATGTTATGCAGACTGTCAATTATACAAAGGCAAGTATTAGTGAGCCCTGAGCGCCTCATAGGGTTTTTTCATCCACTCAAAGATTGAGACAAGATGTACAGCCTGGCTCCAGACAAACACTAAAAGCCAGACAAACAGACAGACAGGCAAATGAATGTGGAGAGGCATTGAGCAGCTTGCTGCTGGATAATCAATCAGACAGCATAGCCTCTCACTTCTAATGTCATAGAGGACATGTCGACCTGTTGCACTTTTCCTGTTGATTTCAAGTCCAAAACGCGATGGATTGAGAGATTTCCACAACTTTCGCCAACCTTATTGTAAAAACCATCCTTCTGATCTACACCATATCTGACTGTAAATAATTAAAAGAAAAAATTTATATCTAAAATTTTATTTATTTAGTTTGTTTTATTTATTATATGTATATATGTATGAATATACTATTACATATATGTATACATACACACACACACACACACACACACACACACACACACACACACAGTATGCCCTTGACTATTCGCTGTTTTGCACCCATGGTTTGAG
>CM045743.1:26498939-26503939 GCA_024760905.1 Plotosus lineatus
GAAGGAAGAAAAGTGATTCAGGAATCAAGCGATGGCCTCCACCTACCCATTCTGATGCTCCACTCCACCTTGTTGCTCCAGCAAGCCACGCCTCTGACCCATAGCCACTTCACATGCATTTTCATTGGAGTACAGGTTGATTGGTGTGTTATAGACTGAAGATTGGGGGACAACAGGTGCAGATGAGGGGACCGGACCTGTCACTCTGGCCGGCGAAGACGAGCCAGAGGACGAGGATGAGGAGGAATGAGAGAAGGGGGAGTAAGCAGGTTTCTGGGTGGAGTTAATCAAGGGCACTGTGCGGGAGGTGGAACTACTGGCCAGTGGAAAGGGAGGTTGTGGACTTTGTGCCGGAGGCTGGGAGGGAGCAGCAGGGGTAAAAGCTGAGGAGGCAGACGGGATGGAAGCTTTCGGTGCTGCAGGAGTAGTGGATGGGCTGACTGCTCGAAAATTAGATGATGTGCCAAAAGGGCGAGCCGTTTTGTTGTAGGCATTACTTGTGACTGGGTTGATGGGGCTGGCACTAGAAGCGGGAACAGGTGGGTGGGTAATAGGCACAGGTTTGATGATCTCTGGTGATTCATCCTGTGAGAGATAGGAGACACACACATGCAGAACACTCACACATCACTGCAAGCACATGCAACACTCCTGTCAAAGGCATACAGCATTTTTTACTGCACATAAGGCCATTAATCAACTTTAAATCATAATAAAGAATTGAAACAATTAGCAAAACAAGTGCTGTATACTATAATGAAAGGAGGTATGGCCATGACAGCTGTACAGAGCCATGCAACACAAATGCAACATGCATGCTGCATCTACAGGGGGATCCAAAGGTCAGAATCTGCTGCCATTCATTAAAAAGTAAAATATGAAATGACTATTTTTGACTCATTCATCAGTTAAAGTGGGATGACTATCTTTTAACTTCATTAAAGCTGACCTGCAAATTTCAGACAGGAGATTATTCACAGTTATAAATCAGTATTGACATAGTAATGTGTAGTGCTGAAGGTCTTAAACTCATTCTAGTCACTGCTGGTCTGAGAGAAGCAGTACCGTGGTCAGAAACTGACACTGCTCAAAGCCAGAGGTCAAGGAACACCCAAGGCATGGAAAAAGAATTAGCTGTTAATCTACAAACTTGACGACGCATGTTAAAATATAGGCATGCACGAACATTCCGACCACATTTCTTGGTTTTCCTATGGTTTGCTTTCTATGCAATCCCACATGATGTATCATGAGAGCCTCCAGTGATCTCATGTCAATGCCTGTTTATTAATCATCTCAGTTCCTTGAAGTGATAAAAGACCCCTTGACTACAATATTGCCATTATTTTAATATGACCACAATAAACAGTTGTATCAGGAATAAAATGTATTCGTTTGTAATAAACAGGAACAAGTGATCTGATTGGTTCGTAATTTGGGGGACAGTAAATATTCCGAGTGAGCAATGCTTAAAAGAGAACACGCATGTCATGTTATAGTCACATTGAGCATGCAGTCTTTATCATCATGCTTTAACATTGACCAAATCAAACCACAAAGAAAAATTCTCACATACTGGTATCACTTACTTGGACCCGTATAGACTAAAAGATTGAACCACATTAAAGGACGCTGTTAGCTACATAATAGACCTGCCTCTGTCGTCGCTAAAGTATGCAAAACTAAATTTTAAATGAGTTTCAAAATGTTCATGTAGTAAATTTGTTTTGTTTTTCTGTTCAGGTTTTGAATTATTTTAAAAACACACTGTTACCTAACATGTTTATGCTTTGTTTGTATATAGTTACACAGGTAAAAATAAAGTATAAAAATCTTGATTTGGTTCGCTTTTCTTAATGGCTCCATGTAGAATATACTAAAACAATGATTTGCCTCAGGCTCACTGAATCGTCTGTGAGATACATCACAAGGTCGAACCAAAAAACTGAATACAGAATAAATAGTCTAATACCAGTTGGATTAAAATGCATGTTTTAAATTGTTAGCATTAAATTAGTTATTATGAGGCGTTGCAGTTGAACCTTTGAACCCTACTGTAAAACAATGTTCATGCTCTGCCACAGTCAGTCACAAAATCTGTTTCAGATTGAACATCTTAGACATGACTTTGCATTATCCTTACCCTTGGAATTTCACCCTTGGGAACACTGGATGCTCTGTGAACACAGAAAAATAAAAACATTATGGATTAATTTCCTTTATCATGGCTATTTAATTTGGTTACCAGGAAAACACAACAATACCAGGCTGCATGTAATCTACAATAATCTACAAGCCGTTTTCCCTAATGGCAAACATCTGAGTATGAAGTATATAAAATACCATGATGTTTATATGCAAGTTATTGCTCCATTATGCCTTGCTTTGAAAAAAAATCCACTGCATCTTGAATCCACTCTTTCCTTCTTTCACAATAAATTACACTGATCAGAAATGCTAAAGCACAGAAAACAGCATCCCAGTCCCATCCCAGCAGCATCCTATTCATGGACTTCTCCAGGGCATAAGCATTAAAGATGGTGGCGTGTTGCTTTTCTTTGAGGGGGAGCCACAGGTACAACATCCACGTCGCACCTCTGAGCAAGACAAGGCTTTAAAACGAGGGTCAGCTAACAGAAGCCAAAGCAGGATACTCCTTCTGGGGCAGCCACAACAACGAGGAATGTCGTGAAGCCGCACTGGGCTATGTCATTGATCTACTATGTTAAACAAGTTTTCCAGCCTACCCAAAGCGATTGGCTGATGTACCTGCGGCTCCCCCTCAAAGAAAAGCACCACACCACCATCTTTAATGCTTATGCCCCCCTCCCCCCATGAAAAACCATGAGGAGATCAAAGACAAGTTCTACGACGATTTGGATGCCCTCATAGCATCTGTGCCCAAGGAGGACAAGCTCCTCATTCTTGTCGACCTCAATGCCAGAGTTGGTACAGATTGCCAGGCATGAGAGTAAGTCATTGGGAGGAATGGGAGCAGTGACAAGCAGGATGTTCAGGGGACAAAAACTATGTGAGAATCTTGTACAGACCATAGGCGCATCCTAGAAAAATTCAGCATGCATCCAGCCTAAGTGGTGCCCACAAGGCAAAAAAAGTCACCTTAATGTCAGTACGCTTGAACAGCAACCTGTGCAGCAGGACCCCAGTGAGGACCTAGACCACAAGCTGAGCCAACTCCGACCTTGGTTCAAAAGTTATGTACCAACCCGCCCCGAAGATGCCGTATGTAGAACCAGCTGTCACCACTGAAGGGAAACTCTAAAAATCTGATCTGCCAAGTATCCACACCATGCCCAGGAGAGTCTAAGTCAGGTGGGCAAGCCAAGAGACTATTCTATGGTGAATTGATGAACAGCAAGCACTCACAAACAAACGCAAAATCATTTCAAGATACAACCAAGTCTCTTTTAAGAGGTTTGAGATCAACCCAAATACCTGGGAGACTAAAGCGCTAAATCACCCAGCCTGGTGTAGCTGCATCGGCAGAGGTGACACTTCCTTGAAGCAAAACAGGACTGCCAAGGACCAAAAGAAACATGAGCCGCACAAGTTCAGAGCCAACTTCTTGCCCCGAACTTCTGCTGACCACTTGTGTCCAAGGTTTCCGAGCACACATCGGACTGATCAGTCAAAGCCAGACACACCGTCTTGCACTGTCTTCTTTCTCGTGATGTTCTTGGTCACTGTCGACAATGACAGACGACCGAATGATAGAGTTTCAGAGTATCAACAAGCTATCAGTACTCGTTTCAAAGTTATGAGTGCTCAAAATCTTGTCACCTCACTTTTAACCTTTCAAGGTGTCTCAAGGTCAAAGATATCTGTAAAATTTGAAAGTACACGTATGGGTTCCTATTAATATTCCATAATAATGGCATGTTGGCACTCTATTCAAAGTTATGTTCTCCAGCAAAAATATTTGTGACCTTGCTCTGACCCAGTCATTTCAAAATCAAATCACCTCTAGTACTCAGGTAGCATCGTGTTCCAACCAAGACTGGTGGAAATACGTATATGGGTGTGGCCAGGATTTTGTTCACAGACAACCTAACTCACAAATGCCAGCCCATAAAAATCCCATTATATCTCCACCCATGAGTGTTTAGGTTCCCTTTTAGCTTGGTTCTGCTCAATATTTCTTCATCACATCTCATACTACTATCTCTGGCTTGCTCAACAGTGATCTAAATTTTAAACAATAACTCAGATTTTTGGAAAGCAATGATGACTTTTTAAAAAAGTGATATTTAAAAAAAAAAAAAAAAAAAAAAAAAAAAAGACCTGAACCCCACACTGACCCATCGAGTCTCTTCCTGGCAACAGTAGCACCCCCACCCCCCACACACTACTGAGCAAGATTTTTACCCAGAAGCACCAGTAATGTTCTTGCATCACCCACAGACTCTTCCATATTAGGTAAAGAAGACAAAGGGAGTTTTTAGAGAGTTCAAGCTCGGGCACTGAATACTGAACCCAAACGCACCCCACCCCCTCGTTTTTAGCCTAGTTAACCTTGTTAGAAGGGCAAGAGGAAAAAGCCACAATGAAATCCCTGAAGCAGGCTATTGGGAAAAGGAAGTAGGCCAAGCACCATACAAAGAGTCCCATACGGATGTGTTTAAAGAAGTCCAGCCTAAACAAACAGAAGGCGAGTAACAAAGACGACAGCCCGGCCTGCATCTCAGGTGAGCGCCATTTCACTCAGGAATTTCACTTCCAAAAGCCCAGTCATGGTGGTCCAGAGAACATCTGCTCCAATCTGAGCTCTGTTCATTGGCCAGTGGAACAGACTGTTTTGACAAGAGAGGGGGAGAGAGAGAGAGAGAGAGAGAGAGAGAGAGAGCGAGCAAGAGCGAGAGAGCGGGAGCCAGAGAGAGAGAATGCTGTGTGTATGAGTATGTGTTAACATAACAGACTGGAGACTGCCCACTACATCACAGTCTGTGTATCTACAACTCCAATCAACCACAACATCAAAG
>CM045743.1:26511439-26553939 GCA_024760905.1 Plotosus lineatus
TGGTGATGAGCTCATTTTACCTTAACAGCACAATTCCCGTCGCACAACAAAAGTCACAAGGACTATCTTCCTGTCAGTCTACCAATGAGTGCACCAAAGTAGACTAACTTGGTATCAAATAATCCCAGAGTAATACCTGAAATTTTAAACGAGAGTTCTGGAAATATTACAAGTCGCAAATGCGAAATTCCTTGGAATATCATGGAAATATACCAGTCCTTCTCAAAAAATTAGCATATTGTGATAAAGTTCGTTATTTTCTGTAATGTACTGATAAAAATTAAACTTTCATATATTTTATATTCATTGCACACCGACAAATATTTCAGGTCTTTTATTGTTTTAATACTGATGATTTTGGCATACAGCTCATGAAAACCCAAAATTCCTATCTCAAAAAATTTGCATATCATGAAAAGGTCCACTAAACGAGCTATTAACCTAATCATCTGAATCAACCAATTATAGTAACTCTAAACACCTGCAAAAGATTCCTGAGGCTTTTAAAAACTCCCAGCCTGGTTCATTACTCAAAACCGCAATCATGGGTAAGACTGCCGACCTGACTGCTGCCCAGAAGGCCATCACTGACACCCTCAAGCAAGAGGGTAAGACACAGAAAGAAATCTCTGAGCGAATAGGCTGTTCCCAGAGTGCTGTATCAAGCCACCAAAGTGGGACATCTGTGGAAAAGAAAAAGTGTGGCAGAAAACGCTGCACAACCAGAAGAGGTGACTGAACCCTGAGGAAGATTGTGGAGAAGGGCCAATTACCCTGCTTGGGGGACCAGTGGAAGCAGTGGACTGGGCTCCAGGTGCCGCACTCCCCAGGTCAAGCCACTTTTGAACCAGAAACAGCGGCAGAAGTGCCTGACCTGGGCTACAGAGAAGCAGCACTGGACTGTTGCTCAGTGGTCCAAAGTACTTTTTTCGGATGAAAGCAAATTTTGCATGTCATTCGGAAATCAAGGTGCCAGAGTCTGGAGGAAGACTGGGGAGAAGGAAATGCCAAAATGCCCGAAGTCCAGTGTCAAGTACCCACAGTCAGTGATGGTCTGGGGTGCCATGTCAGCTGCTGGTTTTGGTCCACTGTATTTTATCAAGGGCAGGGTCAATGCAGCGAGCGATCAGGAGATTTTGGAGCACTTCATGCTTCCATCGGATTAAAAGCTTTATGAAGATGAAGATTTTCATTTTTCAGCACGAGCTGGCACCTGCTCACAGTGCCAAACCCACTGGTAAATGGTTTACTGACCATGGTATTACTGTGCTCAATTGGCCTGCCAACTCTCCTGACCGGACCCCCATAGAGAATCTGTGGGATATTGTGAAGAGAAAGTTGAGAGACACCAGACCCAACACTGTGGATGAGCTTAAGGCCGCTATCGAAGCATCCTGGGCCTCCATAACACCTCAGCAGTGCCACAGGCTGATTGTCTCCATGCCACGCCGCATTGAAGCAGTCATTTCTGCAAAAGGATTCCCAACCAAGTATCGAGTGCATAACTGAACATAATTATTTGAAGGTTGACTTTTTTGGTATGAAAAACACTTTTTATTGGTCAGATGAAATATGCTAATTTTCTGAGATAGGGATTTTGGGTTTTTCTTTACTTTTTTGCCAAAATTATCAATATTAAAACAAAATGTTTGAACTACCTCAGTTGTGTGTAATGAATCTAAAATATATGAAAGTCTAATGTTTATCAGTGCATACAGAAAATAATGAATTTTATCACAATATGCTAATTTTTTGAGAAGGACGAGTACAGGGGGTGGACAAAATAATGGAAACACCTAACATTTTTGCATATGTATTGATTCGAACAACTTGTGAATTGTTTCAAAAGGAATTTTAAGCCATTCTTCAGTTAGAATACCCTCCAACTCTTTTAGAGACGATGGCGGACTTGTGCTTTGCTGAGGACGTTTTTCAGTCATTACTTTTGAGACAGTACCTCTTGAAACACCGAACATTTGGGCAGTTTTTGTTACACTAGCGCCTACCATACATGCACCAACAATTTGGCCTCTTTTAAAATCTGAGAGATCTGCCATTATAGGGTAATGATTAATGTTTTCAATATTTGGAAAAGGAAAAAACATTTTTACATCAACATATCAAATAAAATTATTATACAAAAAACAACAACATATGCCAAGTTTTGATTGTTTAAATTATGTTCAAAGATTATGATGGCAAAATGTTAGTTGTTTCCATGATTTTTTCCACCCCCTGTATGGGAATTACACACAGTTAACTGCAAATTTGTTGTTTTTAACAAAATCTTTGGTCATAGGCAGATATGCATGAAAACATTTCCCAGACAAGTTTTAAAAGCTGAAGCTTTTTTCTTTTGTCTATCCATCTATTTATTTATCTCCAGTACAGTGTGGAAATTCAATGAAAATTTGCATTGTATTTGGTTGTTTTAACAGAAATGTGAGCAACTACACCGAAAGTAGGCTCTTGGGGCCAAAAATTAGCGTTTTACACAGTCAGATAGAGGAGGCCCAAAGCTGCAAAATGCAAAATGCCATTTCTTGTGTCAGTATTCAACTAAAAATTTCAAAAGATGTTTTGGAGAAAAATGAGCACAGTGATTGGCCTTCTTCCAAGATCATTAGTCCTTAGCAACCAAACATTTTTATGCACCTCAGCCATAGAAACTTTTAGAAAACATGTCTAGGAAGAGATAAGAGAAATCCTCATTTTAATCTGACAGGCATTTTTTAAACCAATCAGTCCCCGTGGTCGTCTTCTCCTTTCGGCTGTTCCCTTCAGGGGTCGCCACAGCAAATCATCCACCTCCATCTCCCCTTGTCCTCTGCATCTTCTTCTTTTACTCCAACGACCTTCATGTCTTCCTTCACCACATCCATAAATCTCTTCTTTGGTCTTCCTCTAGGCCTTCTGCCTGGTAGTTCCAACCTCAGCATCCTACTGCCAATATACTCACTATCCCTACTCTGTACATGTCCAAACCATTTCAATCTAGCCTCTCTGACTTTGTCTCCAAAACATCCTACATGTGCTGTCCCTCTGATGTACTCATTTCTGATCCTATCCATGTGGCAAGCCCCAAAAATTAACAAAAAACCACTTTATACAAAGGTTCAAATGCCTTCAAATGATACTGATTTAAAAAAAACACTGTCAGGTTCAAACAATCACACTGAAATTAAGAAAACTATATATAAGATAATCATATAACAAAACTGTCTGATCTCTTTCTGCAAGTAAGCTTCATCAACTCTGTCCTCAGCATTATCATCTTCATGTATATCCTGCTCAGCAGATAAGATCACATCTTCACAAACACCAGTCATCACACTTTTATTAACAGATGCCTCTTCATCAACATCAAAATCTTCATCAACACAACTGGCATCATCATCGGTTTGTTTATATGTAAAAGGTAAGAAACATTTAAGTATTTTTCAGGTCTTGACCAATTTTCGTACACAACTAAACAACCCACGATACAGCATGTCCAGTCCAGTCAAGATTACACACAAATCAAATGATAAAAATTCCATAATCGAATGTTGCATGCAGAGAAAAATATCAATATTCATACAATACTCATAGTTTCTAAAGTACATAATACTGAGCATATGGGATTTTCTTTGACTGAATTGCAATGGAATCATGTCTTTCTTAATATTCCAGCAGACCTGAGGTATCATACACACACACACACACACACACACACACACACACACACACACACACACACACACACACACACAGTAAGCAGTGGGTGACTGCTCATTGTGCATCTATTGTACCATTTGCCCCACTCCCATCATATACTGTATTTTCTTCCATTCAAATTGCAATAGTTTATCTGGATGCTGCTAATTTAACCGTTTGTGTGTGTGTGTGTGTGTGTGTGTGTGTGTGTGTGTGTGTGTGTGTGTGTGTGTGTGTGTGTGTGTGACAAAGAGACAGAGAGCGAGAGAGAGAGAAATAATCTTCAATGCCGAATTCCAGCGTCGAATTTAACATTAATACTAATGCTGCTTAGACATCGCAGATGACATTTCACTCTCCTTTTCCAGAAATTGTGTATTCACAATCTTATAAATAAACTGAATGACTGTTATTGAAGAAAAAGTCGGAGATAAGTTCCACATGTGGTATACTAGAGTCAGGAAGTAAACCAGAAATTAACGTGTGAATGCGCAAGCCCGAGCTTGCCAATCACGGTGCTCGTTTCAGATCTTCCTTAGCAACTAGCCTGCATTGTTTACGTGCATATCGTCTTTAAAATGCCATTTCAGCGAATAAAATAAAGGTTATAATGTCAAAACAGTATCCAAAATGGATGGACGACTTCACGACCGTTCTTCTGGTGTATGGATTACAGTGTGCCTTGTACCGAACTCGGTGAATAATTGCAAAGAAAACCGGTAAGTTTGCTACTGTTTTTATCTAGTTTTATGAGGTACTTGCCAGAAAAATGGAAATAAAAGACATTTTTAGTGAGTTTATTCGATTTCTCTTCAGCAAGTGATAGCTGAATACTTGTTTTAATGGTTTATACAAAAATCCGAATTTCGATTAAAAAAAATAAAAATAAATAAATGACCATTTTTACTTTTTTGGCCATTTTCTCGAAAGTAGCCCGTGCGACAAGCACCTTCATACGATGGAGTGCCTCACATATGTTTTCCTATCTCTATTTACTTTTTCTGTTAGAAACTAAACTACATTTTTGTTTTTTTATTTTTAGTGTATTCCCATTGATTCCAATACTAAGTTTTCAAGTAAAAAAATTAACAGAATTCTGTAACCCTATGCACACTATGATTAGCATCAAGATAGCGTCAGTTCGTGCATTAGTGTTTTGTTTTGCATGAAGTATAATAAAAAAAAACCTTTCGAGCAATATCTCATCCAGGTTGCTCAACTGATGTTGGTGGACGTAGAAAATACAAAGAAAGCTTTAATCCAACTGAATTGTAATTTATTGTTAAAGTTTTGTTTCAATAAAATATAAACCAAGAGTATTGTCTTTTGAAAATTCTAGATGCACTCCAATATTCTAGATGCGTTCCAATATTGTTAATCACAAATGACAGGAAATTAATGTTGACTAGAACACTACAGGTTCATTTAGACACAAAAACTTGTGTATAGTGTTATAGAGCATAACTATCTGTCCACAATAGATTATTTAAATCTGGTTTAACCTGAGAACAAAGCATTGAAAATACAATAAGTGCATTAATGTATACATGTTCTGAGCCTTTGCCAATGAACCAATATTAACCAATGAAACAAAAAGAACTTGAAATAAAGCAATACTGAAAGCCGGCTGTTAAAATTATAACAAAATTTTAAAAATAAGGAAATTGAATTTGATATTTGGACATTAATCTTTTAACCAAGGTTTAACCATTTTCAATGGAAGTCGCTGACAATTTGTCTCCAAAAGTGATTGTGAAAAGTAGAAATCCTGGTATTTAGACATGAAGCAATTTTTAATAGCTTGAAACGATGATTCAGTGAGACAGGGGCTCTATGAAAAAGACTTGGCTGCATTTGCGCTATAGAACATTAGAAAAGTCTCCAAGTTTCCAACTGCTTATGACACATAATAATGTGTTTGTTGATCCTGCAAGCAAAAACTGCCATTTTCCCGACTGCAAATTAAAAAAATCTTGACTGGTTTTACCCAGCTGTGTTGGCGGCACTTTCTCTGGCTCTTAGAAATGACAGATACTATTACTTACTCAAAAACCCTTAAACTTTTCATGAAAATCGACGTACTAACATTTTTTTCACAGCTCTCTTCTCATTAAACTACCATGTTAATAATTTTTATTTCTGGATCAAAGTAGACATGTGAGAACTGAATTGCTACATAGGCTGATGAATGATGTGAAAGGAAGTATTTTTAGACCTTCAACTTGAAAGACAATACCATGCTAAATGAGGAAGCTTTCTTGAACATTCAACCCCGATCACCTAACAAACTGCTTATAAGACATTAGCATCTATATAGGGCGAAAAGCTCAGCCATCTAGGAGAAGCTCGGTGTAAAACTGTGGCGCCTTAACACTGAGTGAGATAATCAAGGTGGCTTGGGCATCTGGTTAATATGCCTCCTGAACACCTCCCTTGTATGCTATTTCGGGCATGTCTGATCAGGAAGAGACCAATGAGGAAGACGGTCAACCCAGAACATGCTGAAGGGACGATGCCTCTTAGATGTCTAGGCAATGCCTGGGTGTCCTCACAGAAGCTGAAGGAAGTGGCTGGGGAGAAGGACCTCTGGACCTCAATGCTTCGGCTGCCACCCCCACGGCCCAACCCCAGATCAAGCCGAAAATGATGAGGATGATGATTACAGTATTGCCTTCTATGGTTGCACGACTCTGTGGCCTCAGGGAAAAGTTTCTAGCCAGTGTGGCTCATTTTGATATCGGAGGTAGTGGTGCGTGAGAGGTCTCATTATTGGGACCTTTCATTTGACGTTTAAAAATGCTAAACAGACAGGCATGACCTGACGAAAAAAAAAGGCTTCCTTCATATGAGTTCGTAACTGACCTAGCAATGACTCTTGGAGCAGAGCACAAACAACAATCCCACAAAGAAAAACAGGTCTTCCAGCTCATTTAATAGACGCACACAGTGTGGATAATCCAGCCATGGAGAAAAACAAATGAAGAGCAGAACAGAAGCAGGAGTGCAGATCGGAGCAAGAGGAGGGAGCGGGTTCACTGACAGAGACAAACTCCAACGCCAGGGCAATGTGGTCTCACTGGTTTTCCTCCATGTCGTAAAAAAGTCCAAAACGCTCACTTTGAACTGCTTTGTTCTTTCTAATAAGTCTTTTAAAAACCCACATATTAAGCATTGTGCTCTTTTACACACAGGCAGGATATGGCACTGTATCTCAGGAGAAAATTTATCTTGAATAATGAATCTGGTCTGCAAATGAAATAATTAATGATTACTTTGAGTCAAATTCACTAGTTTACACAGTGCTGTCCTGTTGATAGATCAACATGGCTGTTCACTGTTTCGGTATTAAAAGACAACCAGTCACAAAATAATACAAATAAATTCTTCTAAGCTAGATTTCTATGTTGCAGAATGTAGCTTAAATGTTTGTGTTTATGTGTATTTCAGTTATGATCAGGAAATTCAGGCATCATGCGCCCTGCACCCTGACAAACAGTGGCATAATCAACACATCCTGCATGAACTAAAAGCTAAATGATGGATTACACAGTACATCCAGAACCTCATGGCTAACACCAAACCTCAAGCAAACATTGGGAATGTAGAGTCCTTAAAGAAAAACAGGAAAGGAAAGTGCTCCTGCAGTATTGCTGAATTAACAAAAACAGGTACAAATTTTGGTTTTGGAGGTGGGAGGCAAGGGGGCTGGCCGAGTCAGATGGGAGTCTGTTTAAATCATTTCACACTAATGAGAAGACGCAATATTATTATTTCAACTCGTAAAGATTTGAAGTCTTAAGGTCTCAGAAATAAAATAAAGTATGCATTCAAGTTGGATTAGAACCCATTGCTATCGCTCAAAATGCTGAGGAGCAGTTTACCCAAATGAACACAACACGACGTCTGAAAAGTAAACAAGGCAAAGTCTCAGCGTGGCTGATTTTAACCATATACATTACATCGTGGAAATTGTAAGCATATGTTACATGCTGTAGAAATGCATAATTAATCCTTTCTTCCAAGAAAATATTAAAAACACCCAATAAATAAAAATATACACCACTTAATGTACATCTCTTTACTTTTGACACATCGATGTATTTAAAAAAATATCTTGAAGGGTTGGAGAGTAGAGGCAGCACATTATAAACGCACACTATGATACAACACAAACGCTATAAATGAGTCAGCTGTGAAAAAAGGCTTTTCCACACCATGGTCGCACATCTCGGCACATGCGAGTGTTCGGTAGCCAGGTGGTAGTCAGACGGTTTATTAATAAATAACAGTCCCTGAGCAGCCATGTTCTGGATGATTTCTAATGCTTTGCTAATGCTGTTGAAATAGCTCTAAAGGACCTCTGAGAAAACTCGACACTCTTCGAAATGTAATGTTATTTTAATAATAAATTCGAAATATGCTAGAAGAGTGTAGTGATATTGGATTGATAGCAAATCAGGATTGATGGTTTTCGCAGAGTGCTTGACAAATGCTCAGCAGCTACAAAAACGCATTAAGAACTTTAATGAGACATTCCAGAGTTATTGCACCACATTCCACTTTGTCTCAATTTCCTTCCCAAAAGCCCATAACTCCAGAATACGAGCCTGTGCGTTTTTCTGACCCCCTCTCAGCTTCTGTATCAGGGCCAAGGTTTTCTTTTTTAATCCAAAAACAGATGCCACAGACATCCAGGTAATTTTAATTCATGTTTTTACGATTCACTCGGGATGGAAGGGTCGATGAGATTAGGTACTGCAATTCCACACTGGCTCCAAAATATATATACAGTCGGCCCCCAATTTACGAAATTAATCCATTCCAGAGCCCTTTTCGTACTGCGGGGATTTTGTAAGTAGGGGTCGCATCTTACATGTTAAATGCCGAATTCGTTCCAAGTCTCCAGTCCTTGGACTGGATAAACCCCATAAATCCTTTAAAAATGATAAAAGTACACCAATTTTGTATGAAAATATGTGTTAAATTGTAAAAGAAAATTATTTATTAACCCATTTAAACATTCTATTAACATATTAAACCATTTTATTAACATATTTATTAATTAAACCATTATTAAACATTTTTATTAACACACACACACAGCTCTCTCTTTCTCCCTCTCTCTTGTGCGTGCACTGTGGGCCACGCCCACAAGACGTGGAATTCAAAGCGCATTGCCTGCTTGACAAACTCAACTTTAATTTGATTCCTTGAGGGGATCGGGATGCCAGATAAGTTCAAATGCACCCACATTTATGAACATTTACTGAATTAATGGTATAGGGCGCTGGATCGCTGATCCAAAGGTTGGGGGTTCGAGTCCCACTCTCCACAAGGTTGTCACTGTCCTCCCCAGTGCAGCTAACTGGGTTATCAAAGGCGGGCAATGTCTCTCACTGTCTATGGTGTGAGGCATGTAAAATAACCATTGCTGACTTTCGTAAAGAGTAGGCTGCAAAGTCGTCAGCGTGTTTCTGTCCCTTGCTAAAAAGGGTTGTGACAGGAAGGGCATCCGACGTAAAAATCTCTGCCAAATCAAAACGTGCGAATCAAATGATTCGCTGTGGCGACTCCCAAGTAAAAGGGAAAAAGCCGAAAGGAATACAGACAGAAGACAGACTGAATTAAACAACTTTAAAAACTAAAGCATTATTCCTTCTCTCTCTCTCTCTCTCTGTCTGTCCCACGTGGGGTGCGCGCGCTGCGGGCCACGCCCACAAGACATGAATTCAAAGCGCAGTCCCTGCTTAACCATTCACTGAATTAAAACAACTTAAAAAAATACACTAAAGCGTTATTCCTTCTCTCTCTCTCTCTCTCTCTCTCTCTCTCTCTCTCTCTCTCTCTGTCTGTCTGTCCCACGTGGGGTGCGCGCGCTGCGGGCCACGCCCACAGGACATGAATTCAAAGAGCAGTCCCTGCTTAACCATTTACTGAATTAAAACAACTTAAAAAACTAAACTAAAGAGTTATTCCTTCTCTCTGCCACGCCCACAAGACGTGAATTCAAAGCGCATTCCCTGCTTGACAAACTCAAGTTTAATTTGATTCCTTGAGGGATCGGAATTCCAGATGAGCTCAAATGCACCCACATTTATTAAACATTTACTGACTTAAACAACTTAAAAACTAAAGAGTGACACTTCTTTCTGTCTCCATCTGGGGGGGCCAGCAGGCAGGATGTTGAGAGCCAGCCAATGAGAGAGCAACTTGCTCGTCGTGTGAAATTTTGATTGGTGCATTTGAATTTTGAAATTCTTTTCGTAAGAGGGGGTTGTTTCGTATTTCAGGGACGGAAACTCAAGAAAATGTTTTTCGTAATCCGGGGATTTCGTACAAAGGGATCTTCGTAAATTGGGGGCTGACTGTATATTTTTATATATTTTTTCAACTTGTAGTATATTTGAATTTGAATTTGAGGTGATTAAATGTTGCAGTTCCTCTATAGTCCTACAGGTGGCACACTAAACTAGTCGTTCATTGGCAGACAGCACAGTATCATTACAACATAAAATCGTAACAATAAAAATGCAGTAAAAATTGTAATATACCCAATTTTGATATTTACGGATTTATGATAGAATTCAAATTAACACAGACGTATCTCGATAATGTTACACTCTATTATGCACAAACAGTGTGATGCCATAAGAGGACGACAGCAGACAGCAAGGTGGTGTAATGGTTAACACGTCTGCCTCACACCAAGAAGGTCTTGGGTTCGACGTACTGCAGTTTCTTCCAAAAATCCAAACACGTACACATTAGGATAAATGACTGTTTCAAATTGCCCCTACACGAGTGGAATTGGTTTGTGTTGGCCCTGCAATGAACTGACCAGCTCTTTACATTGTACTCCATTCACCCAGATACACTGCAGCCTCCCCATGACCCTAGTAAAAATGGTTACTGACACCTTGAGGTGGATGAGCTACAGCAGCATAGAAACCCATAAGCTTCCATTTCTCTCAATTAAAAACAGGAATGTAAGGCTACACTGGGAACATGTTCAATGAAACGGCAAAGATGTAGCTAGGGAAAAGTTTGTCTGGTGCTTGACTGCCAACTCGGATCATGCTGACTCCTGGCTTCGCTCATTACAGAGGTGTTTCCACTTGCAGAGTTGCTGTTTTTTGTTTTCTTTTCCATTCAGTGTAAACTCTCCCAACTAATGTGAAACTCCCATGAGATCAACAGTTTCATAATCCCACCCTGTCGATTCTGATGTCTGCATTAACTGAATCTCTTGACCTATATCTTGATGATTAACCTGTTAAAAAAAGTTCTTTAGTGCAAATCAGAATGTCGTAACTTCTCACGGCACCTGAAATTCTAACTCGAACTCCAACAGTGATACAAACAGCTTTGATGAGTGCTTCGAAAAGAATAAAATCAGAATGAAACAAGAGAGCGTGCTCAAATCCAAACATCATGATTGCATTACATCCTGCATGCCCAGGGAAGAGGCCCGGCGAGGGAACACGACGACGGGGACCTTGCTGTTAACTAAACAACTCTTTCCACCGCCTGCTGCACAGCCATCATATTCCCACAATTACTGATCTTATCTTTCTTATGGGGAATATGTCTGATATTGACTGACATGCAAGTTCTAAAATAAACACATTCTCCAAATCGGGCATCAGTGATGCCGCAAAATGAGGAATTCTGATGAATTGATGAATTCAGAGCAGTTAGAGGTTTCCTAAATAGCATTTACATTATGTCATTTTAAAAATATTAGCTGATTTTCAACAAAAAAGGATTTTTTTTTCTTCATTTTTATAATTATAGGTACCACTGGAAAATGTATAATTAGCCTAATGTCACAGTGAAAACATGACAGAAATGGAATCTTTTGCTGAAATAAATTTGAGTAAACAAAATTGTATTATCCCTCTTTTAGGGAGACTATAGTTCTTGAACATTTTTAGGTGGATGTTAGATGTATAATTTATCCTAAAAATAATACAGTATACTAATACAGGGCGCAAAATTAGCGCTGGTCTACCGCCATTTGCCGGCATTTGTGTGTAAGGCCCGGAAAAACCCAACCCACTACCGGTCCCCGTGTCAGGCAGAAGGCGTTTTAAATAAAATGAACAATACGCCGTCGCATAAATTATGACACTTTAATGAAAGATCCTTACTAGAAACTAGAAAAGATGCAGGGCGTTTGAGTGACATCATAGGGCTTAAATAATCATTGAAAACACACTAAAAAAACATGAATTCACAATTCAAGCAATCATTTTGATGACATGTGTGCAAAGAAAGAAGAATAAAAAAAGAGAGGTGTATACATCATCTGCAACCAATCAGCAGAAGAGAGAAATAAAAGCTCTTAGCCATTAATCGTGTGTCAGTAACATCCGGGTTTGCCACTAATCCGCATTAATCGCAAATAATTTGATGATGTAGAATGTTATCTCGAGACAACTTTGATAATTACTTGAGGTTACTGATTTCTATGTTAAGTTTTGTGAACATAATTAGACTCGAGATACAGAGACTCAATCTTGTTCTTGCTTACATCTTTTTGTTTGGATTGTGATTCTTTGTTCCCGGAGTTTTTAATTTGATCAGCAGAATTATAAATAAAGAGTTGTATATGATAGACAACAATGTTTACATGTATGTTTCTTATTCAGTCATAATAGCTATTCTGCACCAAACATAGAGACAGGTGAACAAGTGAACGAAACAAAACAACAGATCATCACAATCATTACAGAAAAATTGGGGTCCAGTAAAATTCTCAGGGTTCATGCAGATTTTCTCTTCGGCCTGCCCCCCTGTCCAGTGGAAAAATTTCTTAATTTCGTGCCGTGCTAATATGTGCTTGTACCTTTGCAGTGTGAGGCCCAAGTTGCCCATGCAGGCTTTGATCTTATTCTGAGCCTCCAGGTGAGTCATAGTGTCCGTGGCAATGCCGTCGATGGACAGCACAACATCTCCTACACTGATCTTTGCCTTTGCTGCTTTGCCTCCATCAGTCAACTGTGGGTGGAAAAAAAAGCACATAGATTAGAGACAAACAGCGACATAGCTGTAAATGTTCCCTACGGTCTTCTGACATGTCATGTGATCCTAGTCATGCCTCTTGACCGTAAAAACTAATCAGACAAGTCATTTATTTAAGCCAGATGAGCACAGGGTTTTCAGTAGATGCCACTTTCTTTCTTTTTTTTTTACTTCCATTAATCATCACTTCGCCTTAAAAAGGCTCAAAATAACACCACAGGAGTAGTTTGCATTTGGGCGACACAGTAGTGACCTATTTGAGGTAAGAACAAAATAAATAAAAAAACAGTCTTCTTTTCCTTTCAGGGGTCGCCACAGCAAATCATCCGCCTCAATCTCACCCGATCCTCTGTATCTTTTACTCTTACTCCAACTACCTTCATGTCCTCCTTCACCACATCCATAAATCTTCTCTTTGGTCTTCCTCTCAGCCTTCTGCCTGGTAGTTCCAACCTCACTACAATACTCACTATCCCTCCTCTGTACATGTCCAAACCATCTCAATCTAGCCTCTCTGACTTTGTCTCCAAAACCTCTTACATGTGCTGTCCCTCTGATGTGCTCATTCCTGATCCTATCCATCCTCGTTACTCCCAAAGAGAACCTCAACATTTTCATCTCTGCTACCTCCAGCTCTGCCTCCTGTCTTTTCCCCAGGGCCACCGTTTCTAAACCATACAACATCGCTGGCCTCACCACCGTCTTGTACACTTTTCCTTTCATTCTTGCCGATACCTTCCTATCACACATCACACTGGATACTTTTCTCCAAGCATTCCAACCTGCCTGCACACGCTTCACCTCTTTTCCACACTCTCCATTGCTCTGGATTGTTGAGCCTAAGTATTTAAAATCCTCCACCTTCTTTATCTCTGCTCTCTGTAACCTCACCGTTCCTCTTGGGTCCTTGTCGTTCACATACATGTGTTCCGTTTTACTGAAGCTAACCTTCATTACTCTCCTTTCCAGGGCATACCTCCATCTCTCTACACTTTCCTGCACTTGTTCTCTGCTCTCACTACAGATCCCAATGTCATCTGCAAACATCATAGTCCATGGAGATTCTTGTCTAACCTCGTCTGTCAGCCTGTCCATCACCATAGCAAACACAAAGGGGCACCTCCACCTTGAACTCTTCTGTCACACCGACAGCACACCTCACCACTGTCTTACATCCCTCATACATGTCCTGCACCACGCTAACATACTTCTTTGTCACTCCAGACTTCCTCATGCAATACCACACTTCCTCTCTCGGCACCCTGTCATATGCTTTCTCCAGGTCCACAAAGGCACAATGCAGCTCCTTCTGACCTTCTCTTACTTCTCTATTAACATCCTCAAAGCAAACACTGCATCTGTGGTGCTCTTTCTTGGCATGGAACCAAACTGTTGTTCACAAATGCTGACCTCTGCCCTTAGTCTAGCTTCCACTATTCTTTCTCATAACTTCATCGTATGGCTCATCAACTTTATCCCTCTGTAGTTACCACAACTCTGCACATCTCCCTTGTTCTTAAAAACGGGCATAAGCACACTTCTCCTCCATTCCTCCAGCATCCTCTCGCTTTCTAAGACCTTGTTGAATATTCTTCTGCTCTGCCTTTGCCTTTTTCACCTTTCTTATCATCAGCATCATCCTGCACACCACCATCCTATGCTGTTTGGCAACACTCTCACCCACTACTACTTTGCAGTCACTGACTTCCTTCAAATTAAATCGCCTACACAAGATGTAGTCTACCTGTGTGCTCCTACCTCCGCTTTTATAAGTCACCCTATGCTCCTCTCTCTTCTGGAAGAAAGTATTCACCACAGCCATTTCCATCCTTTTTGCAAAATCTATCAACATCCGTCCTTCTGTGTTCCTGTCCTGGATACCAAACCTGCCCATCACATCCTCATCCCCTCTGTTGCCTGCACCAGAAACCACAGGGGAATGTTAAAAATAAAATGGTACAATACAGACGCTCCCCGACTTATGTTTTTAATTGGTACCGGACGACCGACCGTAAGTTGAAAGTGAACGCAAGTTGTTACAGTGACGTATGACGTATGATGTTCATACTGTACTGTACATCCATAAATACCATTACCGTATCTCATAAAACAACCCTAAATCAATTATTATAAACATAACATTGTAAAAAATTTGAAGAAAAAAAAAAAAGTAAAATCGACAAAACGTAAAACAGATGAACGTAAGTCAGGGAGTGTCTGTATTATTATTATTTTAACTTTACTGTGACTGAAATAAGGAAGCATCGGAACCTCACAGCAAGAAGCTCCCGAGTTCAAGACTGAGGCTCGGGTGTTTCTTTGTGGTGTTTGAATGTTTTCCCTGACTTCCGCGGGTTTCCTCTGGGTACCCTGGTTTCCTCCAACAGTTTAAAGACGTGCACATAAGGCTAACTGCCCCAAGTGTGCGTCTGTGTGTGTGTGTGTGTGTGTGTGTGTGTGTGTGTGTGCGTGTATATCCTACCTTCATCAGTATCAGCTGAGATAGGCTCAGCCTCCTTGTGACCCTAATAGGATCAAGAGCTTCTGCAAATGCGTCAGAAAAATGAATGAGTGATGAAAACACACACACACACACACACCTCAGAATACCAAGGTCCCTCTGGTTTACAGCACTCAGGGATCATATACTCACAATAAGACGAAATGTTTGTGCATCTCATTAATCAGAACTTTAGGATTCTACATAGTCGGTTGCTTTATGAGAACCTGATGCCCAATTATGTCCCATTAAACCAGATGATCCTCAGCCTTGTTAGCATAATTATATAGATAGTGACCACTATACAGGTTCAGTCGGTCCTGACCTTTTGAAAGCGGCCTAACATTAATCCAGGTTTCAAATCATGCAACGGCTTACTAACCTTGTAAACTAACTTACTTTGTTACTTAACTACATGCAACGGCTTACTAACTTAATGTCCAAAAGTTTGATGTTCGAGATAGCCAACCACTGAGTTTTTCCACAAGAGACGAGCAAACACGCAAACATTAAATTACTGTTTTAAAATATAGACAGACAGATAGAGAAAGAGAGAAGACCCACAGACTACTTCAGTCTAAGAACTAAATTTTATCAAAAACTGTACAGATTTTTTTTATATAGATCAATGCCTATGTTCTGATATTTCGATAGAAGGTAAACCCAGAATTGATATAGTTAACAAAAATAAAAAACTACCAGAAGCAAACAGAAAGCTAAAAACAAAAATACAGTAAACAAGACAACATGAAATATTCAATTTTATTTCATTGTCCCCTCAATATTTACTGTGGACGCTATACCACATTGAAAATGAAGATGAAGATGAGACTGTAACAGTCAAGGTCCAGAAGGTGGCAGTGATGTGCAGCAAAGTACCAACTAAAACTAAACAACTAAACTGAAACTAGTCAATTCATCAATTAAAAAAAAACAATTGCATTCAGATAGCACGAATCACTGCTCAGGATCAGCAATTCCCCGTACGAACCTAAAATGTGTTATAAAAAAAAAATTTGTCTCACCTTGTAAGGTTTAAATATTCTTTTAAAAAAGGCCTCGATCTAAACATCTCCAAAATCTAAGGAAGTCTTCCTTGTCCAAAGTGCAGGTAAAAATTTCTTGAAAATCCACACAGAACTTTTTTTCCATAATCTTGTTACCAACCTTACAAATTGAAGGTAAAACAATTTCCACTGGTGAAAATAAAAAAAGAGCTCCTGTATGTGCAAAACAAACTAAAACGGAGATAAAACTAACCTCAAAACAAAAAAGTAATAAATGTTTTTTTAAAAAGACACTAACTTTGTGTCTGCAATAGTCTGGCAAGCTTCGCAGGGTGTATCCTGCCTTTGTCTGGGGTTGGCTGAGATAGGCTCCAACCTCCACACAACCATAATTAGGATAAAACTGCTCAAAAAATTAAATAAATATGAGTGCAACGTATGTTCATGTCATGGTTAAAGTAGTAACTTTTAAATAATCGAGCGCTGCAATATCTACTCCAACTCCTCAACCAACTATTCTGTAATCTGTTAAATCACTGGTACATAAAATACTTTTATCAAACTATGCGATGATGAGAACCTCCACTATTTTGGCATGGTCCCCCTTCACTCTCCTGTTCTGTTAAAGACTGTGTCAATGCATCCACAGTATTGCTCCAAGTTTTCATTAAAACCATCAATGCTGAGATGTTTGCTTGGAAGCCTGGATATATAAAAAAAAAAGGTTAATTTATAAATAAAGTAAAGTCTCACTGGTTGGCATGTAAAAACATGCCTGGGACTTCAGTGGCTATCCTGCTGGATTTTGTAGTGAGGCAGCGGAAAATAAAAATAAAAAAATGGTCAAAGTTTGATGAAAACAAAGTAACTGAAATTGTTCTGGCACATGGATCCATGTTTTTTATTTTTATTTATCGTTATACTGTATTAATGCTACAAAGGAAATAATTTCTTCTGCATTTAATCCATCCAAAGTGAGCATATACGTACACGTAAACAGTGAGAACACACACACACACACACACACACACACACACACACTTGAAGCAATGGACTGCCACACACATCAGCAGCACCCAGAGAGTAGTTGGGTGTTCGGTGCCTTGCTCAAAGGCACTTTAGCCATGAACATGGAGGAAGGAAAGGTGCGGCTCACTCCCACATCACCAGATATTTTTCCTGCTAATTCAGTAGTTAAATCAGTGACGTTTCGGTCCCAGAGCTGTTTCTCTTACCCTTAGGCTACGGCTGCCCCAAACATGGCCAAACTTTGACAATGGAAGTCACAGTCTCCCAGTTGTCAAGGTAGCACGACACTTCCCAAACATTCAAATAAAATTGCTCAGAATACTTAGTATAACCTCATATTTCGGGTTCACCTCTAGAAATCAAAACCTTGCCTACAGCAGGCAAGTACACTCGCCTACAGTTAAGACTATATGAAACCGAGACTGAAGAAAACTATGCCAAGCAAAATATTTCTATCCTATGATGAAATGAATAATCAATAACAATGTTTGGTTTCATGCATCATATATTTATTTTGTTTTATTTGCTGTCTGCCTGTGAACAGACTGCTTATTATAGGTTTCTGGTTCAAAAAAAAATATATGACCTGCAAGTAAAAGAGAGAGAGGCCTTTGAGGCTTGCCTGAACAGCACCATTGTTACAAGTAATTATTTCAAAGAATGGCACTTCAATTATTTGTATACTTTGGATCCCAGCCATGGATCTGTCCAAAAAAATACAAAGGAGCAAAGCCACTTTCCAAAGGGATGTCCTCCTTACAGTCCATTACCTTAATCCAGTGGGTTTAAAAAAAAAAAAAAAAAAAAAAAAAAAAACCACATCTTTATCTTGGGAGTCGATGTCAAAAATTAGGCACAGTGAAGCAAATCAAGAGCAACAATATCTGGATCTTCTGTAATGAAAAAATGTAAAATCTTAAGACTGTAACCAAACAACAAGACTGCTGTGATCTGTATATCCACATCCTGGGATGGTATGTTCCTTGACAGTGGCTCTAGTGTTCCTACGTCAAGGTTCTATTATGAACAATATGACTGCATCACTCTGGGATGATCAGTACGTCCTTCCTACACTTTCATCATGAAACTTGGGTCTCAGATCAGCGTTGCAGCGTCCTCGATGATATATTGAACGGTATATATGCGCCTAGACAGGAAGAGCATCTTTGAAACCATAACACATAACATGGGTTCGAGTCAGGCCTTAAGCAAGCATCCTACAGCATGTAAAATTATGACCTGCGTGGTGACTTATCTCCGCAGCTATTCTGCACGTGTTCGAGTTCTGACTTGTCGCTGTCAAATCAACACTGATACAGATGAAGCGGGCGGGCTGGAAATACTAGGTTTGGTTTGGTTCAGATCAAACAAACAGTTTAACAGGCATGACATATTATAATCAAAAGAAATATCAAATGCTAAAATAACACCAACACTACAGTGACATTATAATAAATCTCAACAACCTACAGGAATTAATTAATTAATTAATGCAGTAATTAACGGAGTGTCGGTAGCTTTTGTCTGCGAAGCAGCACAATACACTAGAACTCAAGTGAATGAATGAAGGACTAAAGGATAAGCTCTACTACAATGACCTCTTTTCACCTACAAACAAGTGAAGGAGGAAGTAGACAAGAGTGAGTTATTATTTCAGAGCTTCTGCAGAAGGGTTTCCACTTTTTCTTTCTTTATCACATGTATTTGAAGAAGATAACTCGTTTCAGGCAGCTAAGAAACACACTGCAGTGATCACAGCTGAACTCATCATGAGCAGGAGGTGGAGCTGGAGCCATTTGATAAACGGAGCCACCCTGAGGCTCAGTGGTGCCAGGGAATAGCTTGATTTAGAGGACATGGTTATCAGGGTCCGACTACTCACTGGGAACAGATTACGGCTTCCCTCTGCAGGACACAAGCAATAAAAAGGTCAATCGGAGGAGAGTAAAATTGAAGGGGGTAAGCATTCAACAAAATGAGCATCTGTGCTTCGTCATCTATTTTTGATGTTTCTTCCTAGACGTCTTTGAGTCAGACTTGGATGTTTTCGGATTCCTGAAAACAAAAACTTCAGGCTGTGTGATGCAGCAGTTGCTCACTAGGCTCTTGCCCAGAAGCCATGAGTCACAGGTTTAACCAGGACAACACGAATACAAGGTCCGAGCAGGTGCTAACAGACCCCAGAGCGAAAAGGTTTATTCACAAGGTCAAGGGAAATAATTTAACACTCCTAGGGATTTGGGGGGGGGGGGGGGACACATATACACACACACACACACACACACAGACACACACACAAGTCTTGTTTTTATGCATACTATAAACCTTGGCCTTGCCTCACATAACATAAACCTGTATGTGTACCTAATTAAAAAGCATGTCCTGCCTTACACACATGAGGATTTTAGCTATTCAAAGCCTACTTAAAACATTTAATGAGACAGAATCAGATACTGAGGCTAATCGTCATAAACCAGAATACACCTTTATCCACTTTCACCCACTTGCTAATTTGCCTACTTCAGCCAACACTGGAAAAAGGAGGTGTACACACTGAATTGCTTGCTAAACCCATGCTGGATAACATAGCCGTTCATACTCACACTCATACTTAGTGTCAAGTTGTCACAGCCAATTAGTCTAATGTGCATGTCTCTGCACTGTTGAAAGAAACTGGAAGAACCCAGAGGAAAGCCACACAAGCACTGAGAGAACATGCAGACTACACAAAGAAACGCCCTCACCGGGCCCCAAGACTTGAACCCAGGACCTTCTTGCTGTACGGCAAATATACTAACCAATACCCCACTATGCCGCCCAATCATCGTAAAATTCCAAATACAGACGCTCCCCAACTTACGTTTTAGTTCGGTTCCGGACGGCCGAACGTAAGGTGAAAAAAAAACGCAAGTTGTTACTGTATGTTCCAGTGACGTATGACATTCATACTGTACTATACAGCCTAAATACAACTACCGTATCTCAAAATATCCCTAAATCAATTATTATAAACATAGCATTGTAAAATATGAAATATATCAAATAATCTTCTTCTTTGAAGAAGATATCAAATAATATCAACATGAATTTCAAATAAAGATTAGATTATATTTGATACTGTATTTGATATTTGATGAGTGAATTTGATTAAAATGTATCTATTTGAAATTATTTTGCTTGTATTTAATTTAACATTCTCGGTGATGCGATCTTTCTGCTTGTAAATGGTTCCGACGGTCGACGGATGGTCACTTTACATGAAACTAAGCCGAGTCACTTTATAAAACAGCCAATCAACGCTTACAATATGTGAGGCGCTCAAAACCGAAAGTAGTGTACTTATTTGTGCTTGAGACAAAGCGCGGGTTATACGGACTTCCGGTCTTTCAAGTGAGCAAGGGCGCCGTTGAATACTTGTTTAGTACTCAGCCTGCACTGATGTGAATCACCAGTAGAGCGGAGAGTTCTCTTTCTTTTCTGGATTCAGGTTTTCATTCATTTTACAACACTCTTTGCTTAACTGAGTATGCGTGGTAGATTGCGCCGATCCGAGCAGATAGTTAATTCAGTCTTGGGAAAACCGGAAATTCCGGCATATGCCGGAAAACTTGCACCCATGCTAGTAGGCTTAAGCTTGTGACCAACCATATTTGCTAAGGGTTGCAAAAATCTGCAAAACAGTGTAAACACTAAAATAACAGAGGCGACGTCTTAACACAAGGGTAACATGCGGAGAGCTGGGAATAAGCAGGAAGCAGGGCACGTTCAGTCTGTTGTTTGTAAATAATGGACACAGCGTCATGTGTAAGTAGCGTATTACGTCAGCGTACTACGTAGGTACGTCTCTTACAACAGAGAGCATGCTAAACTTAAAATTTGACTTTTTTTTTTAAAAACGTTAAATCGGAAAAACGTAAAACACATAAGTCGGGGAGCGTATGTAATCAAATTTTCTATTTTAAGGTCTGGAGTTGTGTCTCCTGTCCTGCTTCTTGTGGTCTGTAAATACTTGAAATTTCCCATGTTCCACCTCAAATGAAAGCAAAGAGAAAAATATTCTTTTTTTGACTTGATATAAAAGCCCTCAATTCTTCTTGTTCCGTGTGTATGGCAGCTGGGAAGAGCCGAATAGATGAGAGACTTCCCCCTTCTTTCCACTCAATAGACATCGACCGCAGTGCACAACCCATGCCGGTGGAGAGGCGTACCCTGGCGTGTTACTTCTGTGCAGCGTAGTAAATGTTAATAGATGGTTGTTCCGTTCACGGAGCACCCCAGTTTTTCTCCTTTTTATAGTTTTATAGTCTGAGAATGTTTCGTGCCACATCACCCACACCTCTAATCCCGAAACAATACTGGATCACGCACCACTTCTCTGCACCAACGAAGCACAATGAGCGCATTGTAACAAAACCTTATCGCCCATCAGGACACCCGGGACCTTAAACAAATAGTACTGTATTGTCCTCTTAAAACATCAGAATCTGCACTTTTCCCAAAACAGATCTCAATGCCAACTGACCAACACTGAATTTTTAATTAAATAATGATGCTGCTCTCTAGGGGCTGTGGGAAAACTACAACTATTTCCTTCACCATCGAACACTCCAGAGATAGTAGAGAAAAAACTCATAATGGAACATATGTAATTGCACAGACAAAACATTAAGAGCTCTTTTTCGCATATCAGTTCTATTTAGTTTACTTCTACACAAATTAAAGCAAATCAAAAACAGTATAAAACACCCAGTTACTATAATCCTGGGCGGTGGCATTGTTGGTATCTTTTTAAATGATTTTTTTTTTTTTTGGCCACAAGATTCAGAATCTTGAATGCTGCAAGTGGAATGGACCATTCATCTTTTTAAACAATGATACAATAAGTTTTTAGAGCACACAGAGGATGCACTCAGTGTTCCACTTTTTAAGCTTGAAGCCAAAAGCAGAAGCCTTTTTTTGTTGTTGATTTGAACCAGTTTTTGTGAGTAAACAGAGCCTGGAATGTGCGGGGATCTGTTACAGTATGAGGTTGGTACTCGTTTGATGTATCAACAGGTAATCAGTAATTTGAATTCCAATACAGGGATCCCTCGCTACTTCGTGCTTCAATTCATGCGGCTTTTGTGCATCGCGTTTTTTTTATTTTTTTATTTATCGAATTAAAAAATAAGGAAATTAAGGAATAATAGGGGAAAATTTAAGGAAAATGCCACAAAACAAGGTCAATTATGTCAAAAACCCAAACAAACAAAAACAAAAAAACCAACAACCCAAAACCCCCCATCAAAACTAATAACATTTTTATGTGAGGTACGCATCTGTTGTGTGTCATTATTTTTGAATGTTTAATTGTTATTATAAGCATTTATAGCATTGAATATGTATTTATTGATATTATATACACATATACATGTACGTATACGTCGGTCAATCCTACTTCGCGGAATTCAGCGGTTGTGATCTCAGTCTCAATTAACCGCAGAAAGTGAGGGATCTCTAATGCCATAGCTGTTCAAAGTCAGAAGGGCAAGGAAGTGACTCTCTCTCTGTCTCTCACTAAGCATGCACACTAAAGAATTCATATATGGGGAAGAGGGTGGATAGCACTTACCTCAACGTGTGTTATTCTTTTCTGTGACATAGCGCTAACACTCACTCACTCAATTTTCAATCCGCTTAATCCTATTAGTCACACACGGAGGCCAGAATTTGTCTCAGCTGACATTGGGCAAAGGTGGGGTACACCCTGGAGAGCTTCCCAGACCATCGTTGGGTCAATTTAGAACGACCAGTTAGCCAACTGTGTATGTATGTCTTTTGACTGTGGAAGGACACTGAAGTACATGGAGGAAACCCATACAGGCATGGGAAAAACCACGCAAACTTCATACTGAAACACCAAGCCTGGGACTCAAACCCAGGACCCTCTTGCTGTGTTGTGGAAGGATTCACAGAAGGAAAAGTCAATGATCAAGTGTTCTACATTCTCGATCGCCTCAAGATGGTGATGTCTACTAATATTATTGTGCCGGTACATTGCTCTTTGATACTCATGTACAGAAGTAAGCAAATGGTTTCAGAAAGACATCATACCGTTTCATAAAGCCAATACCGATTTTTCATTCCAAGAGATAATGAGCCCCTTTTTTTAAGGCTCCGGGCTACTGATCATGATAATGAAAATGGTCGGGGGTTCAAGCCAAGCTGAAATATTTGCTCTCGAAAAAGGACATTAATCCAGCGCCATAGCCGACACCTCTCTCTGAGCCTGACTTCCTTTTTCTAGGAAGAAATTGTTAAACTTTGTCGAGAAAGCTGGCTTTTGGGTCATGACAGGCAGGCCAAAAAGATGCCCTTGAAATGTAAACTAAATAGTAAATGGTTCTTGGCCAGGTCTGACAAAAATGTACCAAGTTAAGCTTGGCTAGCACATTGAATTAATTGGTCATTTCCAGCAGTCAGGTTAAATCAGAGCAAAATCATGTGCTCACTGCGATCAAACCACACCAGTGTTGACTTGGCAGTAGCTCAAGACCACCTCTTGCAAGCTGTCTTTGACCAGCTGTCCTGGCATATGTCCAAGGGCTCAGGTCAAACAAGCGAAAACAGACAATTGTGTTTGTGCAACCGACCACAAAATAAAAAATAAAAAAATAATAAAATTAAAAAAAAAAGATGTTATCTGGAAACATAGTTGACACGGAAACAGATGACACAGACTAAACAGGTCTCATTGCCGACATGGACGGCAGCCAGTAGCTTCCATGCTGCTTTTATATTCACTACTAACCAATAAAACTGCTTAACATTAGGACAAAAAAGTGACTTTAGAGTGCAGTTTCAAATGCATTCTGCTATACAGGGTGGAACCTTTTCATAATCCAGTAGTCATAGGCAACAAAGCATAACCACTACCCATCATGTGCACATATAAAATGAGACGTTTTGAAACCTTGACAAGTAGGATAGAGAAATGAGTGCGTGGGACTGCTTTTGAATCCCATTCCCACCCACGACAAAATAAAACACTGTCTAACTACTGTCAACTTAATAGGCTGCAAACAAGAAAGTAATTGAAACCCGTGATGGTGTATAAATCCCTTGATTACTCAAAATACGCTTTTTTGTTGGGTGCTATTGGATCCCAGCTTCTTATTAAGATTTACACCTAATCTCGTGCGTAAACAATTATCGTCTGCTTCTGTAAAGTTAAATAATTGTCAGCTATCAGCAAGTGCTTCAAGGTTTGATGGGATAACCACAGTCACTGTTTAATCTGGCTAACTGAATTTAAAAAAATACAGGGGGTGGGGGTGTCACCAAATTATGGCAGTATGTCTAACTCAGAGCATTCCTTTTCAAAAACCACAAGACAGACAATAACCTCAAATATGGCAACTCTTATAGTAACTTAATTTGGTCACACAATTCAACTTAGGGCCTTGAAGGATTTAGGAGCAGAGCAAGAATGTATTTGAGTACATAAGAGGAATAGAAGTGATTGAGGGTTTTTCAGGATGTGTGGGTCACGACTGTGATTCGTTGTCAGCAGCTGATTTCTGGAATTGCATTTTTATGATGTCTAGGCACAGAAGGCGATTGTGAAAGTCCTCTGGTATGTGCGTTAAACTGACTAGCCAGCTCCTTATATAGAGCGAAGTAAGCATCCTGAAAGCCAGTTGTCTCCCTGTCAAGAGATGTTGTGTCATCCTGGACTAAGCATGTGTACAAGAGCTGAAGCACACAGGGTGGTGCTGATATACTCATTGTCAGCTTATCTCGGAAAAAGAATGTTATATGACTTAAGGACACCCGTCAGAGAGTACAAGACTTTTAGAAAAGATTCAAAGAAAAAATGCAAAGGAAGAAGATTATTAATCTTTTTTTCTAAGTCACATTTAGGCCACATGAGCCAGTTGTAATCCAGCTGCATCAAATCATTCCACACTGTTAAAACCACAGTACAGTGAGTGTTGTTATTGTGAACAGAAACACCTTCATAAAAAAAAGAAAAGAACACTCCAGCCCAAGTATTTCTCCACATAGGTTATTTGGCTTTCTCCTATGTGGCTTCCTGCCTGTGATCATGTCTGTCAAATCGGTGTAGCAAACACAAACCTCGACCCAGAAAAACTTGAAAGAAAAGAAACTTTTAAGTCCGCTGCCATGGCAACGTAAACAAAACAGAGCATTGCACGGCATGAAGAAAGCCAGCTCTAAAAAGCATGCCCGATGGACGCAAACCAGTCGCTGCCCTTTGGAGGCGCTGAGGGCAAACGACCACCTGATCACCATGTGGTACTGTGATGAAGCAAAAACCACTAAACACCACTGCAACTGATTGAGTGTACAGGCCTAGGATGTTGTAATCAAAATCATGTGTGTTTATGTGTGGGAGAGTCATTCTTTCAATGTACTACTTACAGTGGATGTCAGTTACTATAAGCTCAGAGACGCTTGTGGAAACTGGCTATTTTCTGTTGTCAACAGGATGCACGATTGCTCGGTTAATGACCGTCACTGGCATGCGAAAATGTGGATAGAGGCAGGCCGGCTAATTAGCTGTTCCAAATTGCCCCTAGGTGTGAGTGTAAATGGTCGTGTGTGTGTATGTGTGGGTGTATGTGTGGGTGTGACAGTGTGATGGATGTTCAAGGTGTACCCCCTGCCCACACTCAGATCAGATAGGCGCCAGCCTCGCCTCAATCATAAGAGTAAGCGGCACAGCAAATGAGAAAATAAACACTAATGCTAGTGATAATACTGACATAATTGTTATTAAAAATCAGCATTTTATGGGTTAAAAATGGCGTAAAACATCATATACTTGTTAAGCTCCACTTCCTTTCCCACTTCTAGGCAGTCTTTGCAACCATACAGCGAGCGGAGTCAGGCTCAGCGTGCGAAGGAGGAATGGGTTTTTAATGTTTTGCATTATAGCCGGTATGTGCTCTCTCATACCTTAAAAATTGTGTTAAATGTTCAGTCCTGACACCAGAAACTCCTTCAAAATACGGTACACATTTAATTACATAATATTAACATTTCCTTTCTGAAATAACACATTGCTTTAGATCCAATAAAACCAATGGATTTCCTGTAAAAAAAAAAAAGATATACAAAGTCAAAATTACTGTCTCAGATGCTGTCATCGAAAATAAGTCAACATCCACCGAGCATCTGAAGCTGCGAGCATTTGTCATTTAACAGTTTTACTGCACTGATGTGCGGACGTGTATATTGTTTGGAGCTCACACTAAACATCTGTTCCTGACGCTGTCACCAAATGAACTCCAGAGGTCTTCTATACACACTGAATTTCCGATGTTGACATCCCTCCATCTAACCCATAGTCTTGGCCTTTTTACATTGTGCTGTTTGTCAAACAAACCAAAAAGAGTAGTCAATGTGGTAAATGGAGTATATCAAAAAAATAATAGAGAGGCACAGAGGACTGATGGATGGGTTTTACTTGGTACGCTTGCCACAGTTTGGATTAAAAACACATGAACATGGTGTTGAAATGTTTTGCTGTGAATTCTGGAGTTCGTGGTAGTTTAACTTTTTGCAGAAAATAAATGGAGCACTGCATGATCCTAAGCTGCCATTTTATTACCTGCACCTGCCTTATGCCCATTTCTATCATCAACCCTATAGGTGCATTTTGTTAGCCTGTAGCTTACCCAGAATCTTCCTCTTTCAGGCCACAGACCAGGTGATGGATTTGGCCGACATTTCTGACCACAACTTCAGGCTTTTAGAAACTTTTTAGATGACCACTCAGAGCTTAAAGTTGCCAAGTTTGTGACACGCAAGAGTCGCACTTCCCAAAGGGAGCACACTGTTTTCTGCTCATGGTTTCACCAAGGCAACAAGTGCTGTATGCAATGCAAGTTAATAACTTGCAAAAGGGTCGCCTAGGCAACCAGAGCTGAATTATTGTTCGTTTGTTCGTTCATTTTCTAAGCCGTGTGATCCTAATTAGGGTCAGAAGAAAGCTGGTGCCCAGCTCAGCTGACTCTGGGAGAAGGCAATGTACACCCTGAACACAGAGCTATGCAATGCTAGTTATAGGCTGGTGAACGGGTTACCTAGGAAACCAGAGCTGTATGTAATGCGAGTTAAAATAAGCTAATGAGAATATATTTATTAGTGAACTAGCTAGATACTTCTTGTAGACCTGTCCTTCTTGTAGGAGCAAGAAACTTGTGAAAGGGTTACCTAGGAAACCAAAGATCACCACGAGCAAGATTGTGTCAAAAGGCGATTCCCATGTCAGTAGAATCACCCATCATTTCCTTTGTGAACCCTGTTTAAGATTTTCAGGACAAAACAGAGCTCACAATGTTTTGTTTCTGAATGCGGCCACTTGGTGTGACAGTGGGTGGTCACTTGATGATGAAACGGATTTTTCCCTGGAAAAGAACACTGAAATCTAAAATAAGGACTCCCATTACTAGAGGCCACTAATTGCTGTGTGTAATGCACCCCCATTCCCATAAAGCCACAATACTTTAGGTCAGGCATCTAATCAACATAGACATTTTTACTGTCAACCCAACTAACTGTTGGAATAAGGTATATATTATATCGTAATAAATCCCCACATTGTGCATATGGCGCTCAGAAATACACACGTCCTGAGTCTTATCACTAGAACAGCACCGATCATGGCCTCATGGAAAAAATACAAATATGAATCTTTCTGCCTTTCTAGAATAAGCAGATCCCATGAACAGGGTTCTCCTGAGAGAAAGCACATCTGAGAGCTATTTCAACAATCCTCTCATGGTCTATTCATTATCAGCAGCACTGTTTCCCTGAACTTCATCTGGAATCAGCCCTTGATAATCAGCATTGGCCTTTTTCAGAGCGATTTTTTAATGAGCTAGTCGTCACAGATCATATGTCAAAGGTAAGTTAAAGTGTTTCATGAAAGCCTTTTTTAATATTTTCAGTATTAAAAAAACTACTGTACATGGATGAAACTAAAATAATTTTTCCTTAACAGTTTTGCGGAAAGTAAGACAATTTTGTCTTGAAATACATCTTTCATGTTTACCACAGGACTACAGTTAACTAGACACAGCTCGTAACATGCGAGCAAGTGGAAAGTAGTTAGTATGCCCGCTCTTAAGAAAAATCCCCCTGATTTATATAAATAATCCTGACAGGGTGTAATGTAGACGTTTATATTTGCATTGCTCTCTTAAATAATTCTTCAGACTGCAGGAACTGCCGTACAATCCAGTGGTAATTTTGAGTGGTCGTGGCTAATGTGGAGCTGGAAATAGCTAGTGTGGTTTCTCTGCATGTCGGTCTAATAATGAAGCCCCAAAGTATTTCACCCTCAAGACGGCAGTTAGGAAACTGTCTAGAAAACATCTGTACACTGTATCTAAGCCACAGCACTCCTTGGCAATGTGCTATGAGATGCGCCTGAAAATTTTTGCAAGAAGTATTTACAGCTTTTGATCCATTAATAAGACTTAAGGTGATCTGTTTGCAATGACGACACGACCCCCACATCCAAAACCACCCATACGTATTCCAGTGTATGATGGCTGAACCAAAAGCAAATTCATCTCAAATAAGTCTCCAGTATTAACATGCTTATAATATGATTTAGGAATAACCGACTTTAGGTGTGTTTTTGTAGGTTATTAGCAAGAGTTGCATAGTGTGAAGCAGCCTGACATTGAAGCAGGATTCTTCCTACTGAACTAAAATGTTTCATTCCTCTTACACTACAACAAATTTCTACATCCCATAATATGCATTATCCATTCACACTCACTGTTACACGTTGGGGCGATTTGAACAGCCAATTAGCTTCATGAGATTTCTCTGAACAATGGGAGGAAAGTGGCTTGCCTGGAAAAAAAAAAAACCTACGCAAGCACGGAAAGAACATGCAAATGTCACACAGTAACATTCACCCTGAGCCCAGGAGCTTCTTGCTGTGAGGTGGACATACTTAACCCTACACCTTCATGCCACCCCTTAATTTATCTTGTTTATGGCTACATTTAATCAATGAACGTCACAATGGTGTGTCATCTCTTTCTATCCTGAAACTAGATATCTTCAAAAGAATAAGCCGAGCACAAACTCATTCCATTGGCGGAACTGACTCCATCCTTAAAAAAAGAAAGAAAAAAAGCAGCCATTACTTCGGTTAAAGAAAGGAAGCTGACAGCTGACCAATCAGATTTGAGAATTAAACTGCAATGTGTATGAACAGAATGGATTTAGCTTGGAGCACCTCAGTGGAATACTTCAGCTTCAACAAATTAGCTGATAAATTAAGGCGGATATGACCCAGAACTTACTGGAACCCATTCATCACCGAAGGTGAAATTTTAATTCTGAATGGATTTGTTCCACACACCCCCAGACACTCAGTATATGTAAGCAGCAATTGTGTGGATGGGGTATAAAAGCATTTCACGCAAGAGAAGTGGGGTGTGGGGTTGTCAATCAGGGTGAGCTATAATTAGCACATATTTTTTCAGCATGGGTATCAAATATTCAGATGACCGAAAGCTTGAGAAATGGGAGGCAATAAAAAAAGGGGAGTAGTTGATGAACCTATTGCTCATCAACCACAAAAGCCCCCTGGGCTGACTCAAAACCTTGGGTAAATGTGATCCAATCTTGAGTAAGAAGTGGCTTTTTATCTATGGCTTTAATGAACGATCTTCACAATGAGCTGGAGCAGGGATGCGAGTGATCGCACTATCAAGCGTTCCTGAAAAGCAGTGATTGTGATTAATGTTACTGAGGGAAGACGGTGCAAGACACGCACTTCCTTCGTCTCCTAATCGGCACCAATGCACAGCTGTCAAGCAGTATAAAACCATGTGGTGTCCTGCCAAAACGGAGCTTCGATATCCAAGCACAATATGATCCGATACGGCAGGCTGGTTAGCAATGGCCTGTAACAGGCCTGGACAAAAGGAGAAGGCCTGACCAGATACAGACCGCTGAAAAGCATTCTAGAATATTCGTATATATTAAATAATACCATTCCAAGTCCTCTTCTCCTTAAATACACCCAAGAAAGTAACATTTTTTAATATGTACTGTATACTAGTTGCGGAGGGGAACATAACTGCAGCCATTATAGATGAAGGAAGCGAGTCAGTTAGTTAGGGAGCGAAAAATATCCTATCAAAAAAAAAAAAAAAAAATCATCATTATCCCAATTCCACTTGACCATTATTAACAAATATGCATGCAACTAATTAATGCTAATCCTCTTGAATAATTGGCCTTCGAAAGCATTTGTGGTGTTTTGGGTTGGATCACTGCAATTTTAATTCCAATTTACATAAGGCAAATTCACACAAGGGATGTGGGTTGTTTTTTTTTGTATGGTCTTGGTGTTAAAAATCTGGATTAGTGAAACAAACCTGATTCCACACCCAGATCAAAAATATATTAATAAATAAGTAATGGAAAAAAGATATCATAATACTATAAATGAAACTTTCACCATGTTGTGAACTCTCATGACTGAAACATCATTTCCAGACTTTTGTTCTAGTCATAGCACCAGGCTGTGCTTTTCCCTCATAAAGCTGTCAGAAACTCTGAATCGCGGCTCTCGTACTTTCTCTGGTCAGGACACGTCAACTGTGACCTCTCCATCAAAGACGTCCAGCAATCTGCCTCCATCAGTAACTTTATAAACTAAACAGCGCTTTCAGGATCCAGGCCTGGCTGCAAGAAAGACGAAACAAAGAGAGCACTGTGGTGCGTGGGCCCATGGACACTATAGTGTTTTGCAGTAGCTCCAAGAGCAACAGAGACAGCTGTCTCGGGCCGGCTCGAACTGTGCACCTTCACGTTTGCATTTGTAGAATGTTATTTATCTTTGCATTTTGGTGAAATTTCCACCAACATTTTGTCATTACTTTATTAAAATGTCCACAGGTCATGCTTCTAATTAGGCTCAATCCCAACTGATTCTGCTCTCTGCCTTTTACTTACCTCACAAAATTATTATGCTGTACATTAATACAACATCATAGCATGGTAAGTTATTTACAGATAAGTTAAATGGATGAAATAATAACAAAATATTTGTACTGGCTCCTGAGCTGTGCAAGAGGAAAAACTCTGGCCTATTGTCAGTTCACAATTTTGAATCACAGGAGTCAAATGTATGAAATCGGTCATGTGTTTTGGGTTGGAGAGGCATGTCCTCTCTCCTGTCAATCACAGGAGGACTAACCAATCGGGACCACCTGTAAGCTCATGTACGTGGAAAATTGTGGATATTACGTCCTTTCAAGAGTATAACACTGAAGAAAATCAAAGACAGACACACACACAGACAGACAGACAGACAGAGGGACGGACAGAGGGACGGACAGACAGGGGGACGGACAGACAGAGGGACGGACAGACAGAGGGACGGACAGACACACACACACACACACACACACACACACAGACACAGACACACAGACACACACAGAAACAGACACACAGAAACAGACACACACAGAAACAGACACACAGAAACAGACACACACAGACACAGACACACACAGACACACACACACACAGACACACACACAGACACACACACAGACACACACACAGACACACACACACACACACACACAGACACACACACACACAGACACACACACACACAAACAGACACACAAACAAACAGACACACACACACACACACACACACACACACACAAACAGACACACACACACACACACACACAAACAGACACACACAAACAGACACACACAAACAGACACACACACAAACAGACACACACACACAAACAGACACACACACACACAAACAGACACACACACAAACAGACACACACACAAACAGACACACACACAAACAGACACACACACACACACAGACACACACAAAAGACACACACACACAAACAGACACACACAAACAGACACACAAACAGACACACAAACAGACACACACACACACACACACACACACAAACAGATACACACAAACAGACACACACACACACACAGACACACACACACACACACACACACACACACACAAACAGACACACACAGACACACACACAAACACACACACACACACACACACAAACAGACACACACACACACACACACAAACAGACACACACACACACACACACACACACACAAACAGACACACACACACAAACAGACACACAAACAGACACACACACACATGAACAGACACACAAACAGACACACACACACACACACACACACACACACACACACACAAACAGACACACACAGAAACAGACGCCCTGACCTTCGATTCCAAAATCATAAGATATTATTATTGAGTTGTTTTTATTTTCTGCTGCATTCACAGCATCCTTCACTCGTCTAGGAAAACATTTAACTAGATATTGGACCTGTTTGGGACAACCACAAGAGCACAAGGCGTGAAGCACTGACATCAATTAATGGGACATTCCAGTTCATCCCAATGGTGTTGAGTGGGGTTGAGGTCAGGGCTCTGTGAGGAAAACATGTTCTTTCATACTGACTTTGGCAAATTATGTCTTTGGGAATCTTGCTTTGTGCACAAGAGTATTGTCATTCTGAAACACATTTTGGCCTTTCAGTTTCACTGAATGTAAATCTTTCACTTAATGCTATAGCATACAATGATATTCCATCAGCAGTTTGGGGGAAATGTACATAAATACATATGGATGTTATGTTCAGGTGTCCACATACTTTTGGACATGGGTAACAAGCCTGAACTGCACCAAGATATGCTTAGAGTAGAAGACACAAGACAGTGCTGTACACATGCAGCCCTATAGAAGCAATTTTTTGTGGGGATTTGTTCATGTCTGTCACGAGCCACCAGAAGACAACCCACGGGAGAACTCCTCCTACTACAGTGTAATATGCTGGGAATCTGATGTTTGTACTTATTCAGCTGTGTTATGTTATGCCGTTTGTTGAGAAAATGCTTTGTGTCAATTAGGATATAAGAGAAGGAAGGTAGTGACTCTTTCATTAAAGACTGGCAACAGAGAATGAGTCAACTGACTTCACAATGACTCAGTTGATTACAGAATGAGTCTAGTGGCTCAAGGCAGTGAAGTTGACTTGGTTACATACTTCATAGGCAGTGGTACAGAGTGAGCACCACACCCAGAGAAACACATCTAAAAAAAATCTTATGATCTTCACATGACAGAGATTTCACATGCTTAATTATTTAAAAGGACTTTGAAGATTACTCCAAGGTGCGTGGTATTACAGCATGACAGCAATAATCCAGTCGTGTTCCTTGACAATTGTTTAAAAACTTCGTTCTGTAGTCCAAATCCTTGTTATGCTGTGTGAATCAGGTACTAAATAAAACACATTATCTCTCCATCTCATTTTCTGTAACTCACACCGCCCTCAGGATTGCCCAAAGACAAATCCATGATTAGTTCATGTTTAATTCATTTTCAGATTCAGTTTCCTTTTGCAAAACATCCCTGTTGTAAAACTGATCTCTTTACTCACAGCACCATTTATCTTGGTGCAGAGATCAATGCGCAACATGTGAAATACGAACTGGACAAATATACTAAATCTCACAGTTATATGCTAAATGTTGCATACACCCACAAAGCAGAAATGGAAAGACAGGTCTAGCTTGGCATGATTTTATGCTTCGCAGTTTTATGAGTGTGAAACTCAGGCATGTGCTTCAGGCCTTAACACATTCAGGGTGTGGCTCCCCAGCCATTGCTCTGGGAACACAAGGCCTTCAAATGTTGACACCATTTACCGCAGTGTGACCTATATTGCAATGAAGAAAACGCACAAATGGGTTGTGTCGATTTAAAAAAAAAAAAAAAAAAAAAAAACATTCTTTTGAGTGATCCAATTTGAATTTTACCACCAGCATCCTTCCAGCTTATCCCATATGTGCCGGACTTGAGAGTATAAATAACTTCCTCTGACAGGAAACGCCGTCATCTTCCATAGAGTTTTGCTCTTGTGCGTCATAAGCTTGCTTTCATGTGTCCTTGTGCACTTAAAGCACGGGTTTCGTGGTGCTCAGAGACACATTACACAGCTACAGGATGGCCAGCATACACTCGTATCAACCTCTCCATCTGTGGAAGGTGAAGACAGATCCTGAAGTCCCTTTGGAGACTTGTAAATACTTTCAGGAGATAAACAATTTCTCTGAGAGCTACTAGAGAACAGCTGAACAGCTGAATCCATTGTTGAATGGTTGTGATTTGTGCAGAAGGACAAGTGACAAACAGTTAAGTTTAAATCTTAACCAATCTCCAGCAAAACATCTGAATTTAGTCCACATCAAAAGCCTCCAGAGATATCACGCGTACATGTCCATCAGCCTTGGGATCGCAAATTCGAATCCACAGCTATTTGTAGTTCCAAGTTTCTTTCCAGAGGAGCCAGTTGGCTGAGCTCTCGCAGGAGCGAGGGATGGCATTTGCTTACCTCATTGTCTCTCACAGCAATCGCCAGCCAAGCGTGGGCATCTGTGTGAGCTTCTCGGTACAAAGGTTGGCGAGCACTTTCCCTCCGTGTACGTTATGTGCACATGTGCAAGTAGTTGTGAGCTTTTCTGAGTATTGATGGTCATGATATAGTAACTGGTGGGAACTCCCTTTGACTAAATTAGGTGAGAAAAATCAGAGGGAAATAAAAATAAATAAATCAATTTTAAAAAGCCTCCAGACGGCTACATAAGTGGCATTCCACTGCTATCTTTAATAACAAGCAGCACTGAGGACCGAGAGGAACATCTCAACCGTGCTCAGTTACATGGATGGGCTATGGGCTTCCCATATGTAGGCTTCCTTCAAATAACCCCAAGGACTATGTAGCTATCCCAGCAGATATGTGTCAACAAACATCCACATAAATTTTCCAAATCTTGAGACTCCCTTTTCTCCCACACTTTGTACTTCCACAGACAGATGTTTATATAAAGACCTGTCACTTCACATTGCAGGCTATCACACTGACAAAAAGCAGATCTACACCTTTAGGCAAGACCTGTACCAGTTCCCTCGGAGTGTGGTTCGAATCCCCCTACTCTGTCTACACATACAGTACACACATGAACTCTCACCGTTCATCAGCATAGAGTCCATTCTTCACTGACAGCGAGCATGCCGGCGGCTCCACGCTCTCCTTGGACCGACAAGCACCGACTGCCAGATACGCTTGGATTTATAATAGAATCTAGGCTCCTTGCTTGATACAGGGTTTCCGCATAAGCAAAGAGAACATGGGTATCCTAAAACATTCCAGCACTCCCTTTGTACACAGATTCATCTCCAATTTTAAAGCTGAAGCCAAGAACAAGACAGGTTTAAGGTTCATAATTGAGGAAGTCACTTCCAAGAAAAGGAAGTTTCCTTAACTGTTTGTGGAAGTTAAACACAACAATCAATCACAAGGAGGAACAATGAGCCAGACGGCCTGAGCTTAAACCAAACTCCCAATGTGAGAGTTTCTGGAAATGGTTTTCAAGCCAAAATAAATCCATAACTTTCAAACATGCTGGTTATAGCTTTGACTTTGACGTGCCTTATTTCTTATGAGAGTAAACACTGGATAGGCAACATCCAGAGAAACCAGGAGACACAAAAACAAACAAACCTTCCGGACAGAATTTCCCTGACCTCTACAGCAAAAAAAAGAAATAAATAAAATAAATGAATAAATAAATAAATAAAAATCAGCATAAAAAATGTTATGGTGTTTCCTTATTGGAAGCCCCTGAAATTACAAATATACCGCTTTTCTGAGAAGAGACTTGGAGATTTTCAAACAGAATGGAAATGGAAAACAAAAAAAATAAATAAATAAAATAAATGAATAAATAAATAAATAAAAATCAGCATAAAAAAATGTTATGGTGTTTCCTTATTGGAAGCCCCTGAAATTACAAATATACCGCTTTTCTGAGAACAGACTTGGAGCTTTTCAAACAGAATGGAAATGGAAAACAAAGACGAACAGGGAACGAGGGGGAGGGGAATGTAGAGTGCGATCTGAGGGACCATGAGCTGCATAATGGTATCTGTGTCAACACCTAACAGCTCAGAATTGCTTCTGGTACTTGTACTCTCAGAGCGTCATGGAACTCATTGTGTGTGTGTGTGTGTGTGTGTGTGTGTGTGTGTGTGTGTGTACACATGTGTATGTAGCTGAGAGAGCACAATGCTTGAGTGTGTATCATGTGCTAATAATAAACCTTGCTTATCGAGGTAGCAGCATCCTAACTTTAACTCAAAGTACTCAAATTACAAGTGAGAATTGTCCAACTATCCAAACCATCCATTAAGAACTAAAAGCTTAGAAGAAGCACATTGTGAAATACTTACTTTGGAGATAGTGAGAGGCATGCTGAAGTCCTTGCCCCCTTGCAGTCTGAATCCCCAGGGCGAGGGCCCGATCAGGGACACGCTGTAACTGGTGCTCATGGTGGTCCTGATTGTCAGGTTATGTATGTGAGAGGGCAAGCACTTCCAAACTTCGTCAAACTTAAAAATCTGTGAAGTAAGAGAAAAAAAAAATCCATCTATTTTTTTTTTTTGGACTGTTGACCAAATAGAACTGTACTTTTAAGGAAGGGAACTGTTGAGGGTATCCTTCTATTCAGGTTTTGCACGTGAAGTCACAGGGTCGCATGACTTTTGTTTATCTGCCATATTGGACGGCATGATCCAAACGGCGCTTGCTCATTCAACATTGCTAAACATTTTAAAATTAATGGTGGTTCAATATTACCCAACTGGATGTTGCTTGTCGGTTACTAACTTCCCCGGAGTGATACAAAATAACCAGTGAGTATGGTTATATCATGTTGTGCTGTTGGTTGTGCAAATAGACAGAGGAGTAAACCTGCACTGTCATTTTATTGTTTTCATTCTGACCCAGAGAGAAAAGCCAAGTAGATCGCAGCAGAAAGAGTGGAATCCTCCAGAATACCATAGAATATGCAGCGAACACTTTGTATCAGGTAAGTCTACATTATTAGGGCCTAGGGTGGCTATTGTCATTGAGGTAGCATCTGGTAAAAATAAAGTTGATGCTGTAAAAAAAAAAAAAAAAAAAAGTGTGTGTGAGTGTGTGTATATATATATATATATATATATATATATATATATATATATAAATAAAATATGTGAATTTATACAACCATTATAAGCAGTGATAATTGTTAGGTATTATTGGATAAGCGCTTGTTTGTGTTGGTCTATTTGGGGATAGTACCCAAGCCGTTATGAGGTGGTGATCTCTCTTCCCGGTTCCTGGCTCCCCTTGTTGCATACAGCTTACAAATCCGGCACCAAAATACTTGTAATCTTCCATTGATTTGTAAGCTTTTAACTCTTTGCCAGTAAATAGGGACAGGCCGTGGACAAGATATGTACAAAGATCCAAGTAGGTAAGTGCAGGAAGGGAAGAATGGTCGCACTCTAACACATTCCTAAACATTGACTGCGGCATTAGATATGGATCGGCAATCCCCAGCTGCTTTATTTTCCTCAGATACCTCGCCCTCTGCTCACCTGTCAGATGATTGACAACGTCTGACAATATTATAGTGTCATTGCTTTTGCCTTCGACACTCGCGCATATTTTGCTTTCGCTGTCATTATCAATTGTTGTTGAAGCCATGCTTAGTGAATCGTGTATGTGTGTGTATGTGTGTGTGTGTGTGTGTGTATGTATGTGTGTGTGTGTATGTGTGTGTGTGTGTGTGTGTGTGTGTATGTATATGTGTGTGTGTATATGTATGTGTGTGTATGTATGTGTGTGTGTGTGTGTGTGTGTGTGTGTGTGTGTGTGTGTGTGTGTGTGTGTGTGTGTGTGTGTATGTGTGTGTGTGTGTGTGTGTGTGTGTGTGTGTTCTGGATCATGCTTGCCGTCCAAGATGGTGCATGAAGGTATTGGGGTCACGTGACTGCAAAACCTCAATAGGAAAAACAACCAACAATGAGCTTGTGTGATGAGGTCGTATCTGCTAGGGTGAGGTTAGGCCAGCAGTCCAGGCACTCTTCTTTTGCAGCTTTGCCTTTGTGATGTGTACAGAATGTGATTTTGTATTGTTTTGTTAGAATTTGCATAGGTGCGCCAGAGAAAGATGTTACTCCAAAAGTCTCAATGTTATTTTTTTGCATTTTGGATTGCTGCACAAGTCAGCTTTGCCCAGAGCAAAGACACCCATACCATGACAGACCCCAAATATTGGACTGTTGCTGTTACAGTCTGGATGGCCTATATACTTCTTTTAAAAAAGACCTGAAATTGTGATTTATCAGACAATGCATTTCTAGTGTCATGTTCCATTCCAGATGCCTTCAAGCTCTGAAAAGACAGCATTCATTGTAAAGTAAACATAAGGTTTCATGGCACAATATTTTTTTTAATTTAGTGTTTGTAGATGCGCCTCTGTATGGTGTGTTTCTCAAAGTATTCCTGAAACCATGTGTTTCTATCAAGAAATTAATGATAGTTCATGATGCAGTCCTGCCTGAGAGGTAAGAGATCACACTTGTTTAGCTTAGGCTTGTGCCTTTGCTCTTTATGCACCGAATTTCCTCCATATTCTTTGAATAGTTTAACAATATCATCCACAATAGGGGGTTAAATATCTAAATTTCTTTTCATGGGGGTTTCTTTTTGAGAAATTTTTCTTTTACACATTTTAATAATTTACTTATGCATCTACCAACTGGAGATGCTCAACCCATATTTAGTCCTGTAAGACTAGGCCTTTCCTGGATGCTGCTTTTGTACCAAACGAGTCACACGTTTCAAATCGCATAATTATGTAATAGTTTTCTCATTACAAACCCTAAATTGCCCTTTCCCCAAAATTTTTGGAATATGTTGAAGGCCCAAAAGCCAAGATTGAATGTATGCTCACAAATTAAACAAAGATAACCAACAGAACATGAAATATCATAGGTTCCTACTGTCTGAAATAAAACATAACTCAAATTAAATTTAGAAAACACTGCTCTCTTTTATTTGAATGCTCCAATCCAACAACAGTGGGGAAAGAACTATTTATACTCCCTGGGATGTACCCGGTCAAGTATTTTAGGAGCAGTGGCACTGTTGTGAAGGAGCAGCCCTGTTAAACTCCAACACAGTCCAAACAAACATACCAGAGTGAAGGATTAGAGAGCAGTGGAGGGCTCGACAAGGAATGTTGCCAAAGTAATACTGTTGATTATAGAACTAAAAATTTCCTGCTCTATGGGATTTAAGGCTTTTTTGAGCTATGTTGAGGAGTTTATGTTGAGAGACTTTATCATATGGGTACAATCACATCCTACTAATGCTGCCTACTTAGGGGCCCTGTTTCCAGAAAGAGTCAGGGGTCAACGCAATATTTAAAAAAAAAAAAAAATCAAAAGACCATAAAGGCAATTTTATTCTTTACAAGTTACATCAACAAAATAATCACAGATTTCAACACACACAACTGAAGCTGTATGGCAGGACGTATGGCAGGTATTGTTTCCAAACAGATTAAAAACATGTGCAACTGTTTTCAGTCAGTAGATGTTCACTACCATGTTCAGTACCACTACCAAGGAGGAGTCTTCACTGTTTAGTTTATAACAAATACAGATTGAGCAACAGTTAGGTGAGTACACATGTAATGATTTATTAGATAGTGATAAACCATACTTTGCAGCTATCAATTACCAGGAGCCTATTAAAGCTAAGTGGCAGAGCTTTCAGGGAGAAAAGGATGTCAGACAACCTTCCTTTCATTTACATGACACTAGCCAGTCTGTGAGCTCATGCATGCAAAGGAGCAGATAGTGCTATTCTCCGAGCGTGTTATTTTGCCCCTGAATATAAACTCAGCTGGGCATTACTGGTTGGCATTACTGGGTTACCATCCCTGGGTGGTAGCTACCATGTAATAGGGGTGTCCGCTTTGGTGGATTGAACCTGGTTAAATTAGGAATAAAACTGTGAGGGTGATGAAGTGTGGTTAGCTGCTAATTGTTAGCATTTCCTCACAGCAAGAAGGTCCTGAGATTGAGTCCCAGCCATGGGTGTTTGTGTGGAGTTTGCACGTTCTCCACTTGCTTGTGTGATTTTCCTTTGGGTATTCCAGTTTCCTCTCACAACCCAAAAACATGCACATTAGGCTGTTTGTTTCAAATTGTCCCAGATGTGAGCGTGAGTGTGTTCACCCTGAATGGTTTAGTGAGCTGTTCCCCGCTTTCATCCAGTGTGAGCTGATAAAGATGCCCGCAACAACAGTAGGATTAAATGTCAAGGCAAAGGAGCGAGTAATTTAAAAATCAAATCAAATCAAATTATGAATTTGGTGAACCAATACCTCCAAGTTACTCTTACAATCATGGAAGCAGAATAAAAAAAGACAATTATTAGAGTATAAAAATCTAATCCCAGCGTATGGCTAATTATATGTTGTTGTTTTTGAGCAGTTGCTTTGCCATGTCCTAGATGTTCTTCTGCGAACATGCCTCAGGCTTTATTTCAGTTTTACTGCAAACAAAGGAAGTCAGCACTGACATGCATTCAGGCTTCGTTTCTGATTAAACGAAGAGTTTTAAATAGACAGCACTCAAGAATCAGGGCTCAAGCTGAGGCCAACGGTCAACATGTAGACGCTGCAATCATGCATATACTGAAATTTAACTTTGCATTGTTTAGATTTAACAGTTTCCATACACTAATTAGCAAGCGATGCTTTAGTATATTTAGTCGTACTGTATACTGTTATTCAGAACATCAGGTGATCACATGGTAGTTTCTAAAAAGCGGATCCTGTCGCTGTGGTTTCTTTCAACATTCCTCTTCCTATAAGGGTGGAGAGGTACTGAGTTAGCCATGTGCTGAGAAGCAAGGTAAACTTCATTAAAAATGAAAAAAGTCAAGTTGTTTTCTGATGCCACATTAGGAAAATATCTTTCAACAACTGACCAATGCTCTAACCTGCTTTGCCTTAAATTGATCTCATCTAGATTCGAGACACTGCTGTTTTGAGGGCTGCTCTGACTGAGATGTAGGAGACCTGATAAGCAATGGTTTCCACTGAGCCCCTGGGAATGCTCTAGTGAAAAAATCCCTGTGTAATTAAAGGACAGAAAGGCTAAGTGGTTTACTGTAGTCCCACACTGGCAGATATGCTGAAACATGACCCAGGGTATTATCTATGGAATGAGGCTTTTAAACTAAATCACTTTAAGTGGGGATTTGTATGTTTTTGGGGGGTTTCCCAGGGAATCAGCCAATGAATTGTAAAATACATTTAACAGACAAAATATTATAATATGCCGCGATTTTAGTATGCGCAAAAATGTTTTTACTCAGTATTGTAGCTAAAGCATTTTGACTGTTTATTCTTATAATCATCTCTAATTTATTCTTAGCCATTCCTGAGCACCAATTACAGAGGGCAAGTGCTAACATGTGCTTCCTCTCGGAGGAGAGGAAGTACACTTTTTTTAAACTACTGTACAGCTAATCTTGTATCACAGAGCAGCTTTACACTATCACCCTTGTCTACAGCCATGATTGGCTGGTCTGACTGTGATTGACAGAGGAGAGAGAACTTCATCATATGGTGTCTTGAAGCACAAAAGGAACATGAAAAGAAATGCTGCATTACAAGAGCACTTGAACAGCAGGAACCTCTGCCAAGTCCAGAAATCCCACACAAACCAAAATGTCAAAAATCGTCTCTGACTCAAGTATTAAATTTATTTTAAAATTCCTGGAGCCAGAATTTGTTCCAGATCATCTCCAAAATCTACCAAAAGCCAATCATATCCAAATCTCTGCCTCTGGTAGAAATTTCTTGAAAATCTGTACATAAATTTTCGTGAATAATGGAGAGTACACAGCACCCCCCTGCTGGGCCCGCTATAATATGATACTTTAAAAAAATGTCTCCTCTCTCTCAAAGGTAAAAAAAAAAAAAAAAAAAAAAAAAAAAATTCTAAATAGAGAATTTGATCCAGATCATGTGATCCATGACCAAACCACTGCCTCGGGTATAAATTTTATGAAAATTCGCACAAAACCTTTCGTGTAATTCTGCTAAAAATAGAAATACCCAAATCAAGTGTAAAACCAACTCCATAGAGGTGGTAATAACTACAAAAAAATTATTCACAGACCAACTTGGAATCCAGTATGGGGAATGACTCATGGATGTGAGCAATGAAATAAAA
>CM045743.1:26561439-26603939 GCA_024760905.1 Plotosus lineatus
AAATGAAATCTGCATGACAAAATGATAAATTAAAGTATTTGTTTATTTTTTTTCTTTTTTGACAATAGTTCACAGCAGTTAGCTGGCTTGTTATATTTTTTGGGTCATGAGTGACCTGCAGCTTATTTGAAATAGGCTGCTGCCACCTACTGGAAGGATGATGAATTATGTTTCGTGGTAATGGTTCATGCAAAGAATGCATGATAATCATATTCTTGAAAAGCTCTTGCAAGCCACATAAAATGAGTTAGCAGACCCGATCTGGTCCGCAGGCTTTGCATTTGACACATGTGCTGCAGAAGAACAACGATTAAAGGGCTGTGAGCCACAATGGTTGAACCCACAAAAAAAAAACAAAAATGAGATAAAATCACATTTTGATAGATGTGGATAAGGTCTGTGTGTGCCGGAGTTGTCCCTTAATCCTTCTTATGGCCTTGAATCATATTGCAAAGATTATCACTGATTGTTTCTTATACGTATTGCAAAAAGTTTTTCTGGTCATTTCTCTAAAACAGCTTTCTATTGGTTTGATATACAACTATGATCAGGGCTGTAGTTAATACAAATATCATCACCACTGGCAATTAATCAGTATTGTATGAAAATAATTAATAGCTATGAATTTTCAGTGGAGTTCTTATCTGATATTCCTTATGTTATCCTTAATTTAAGTTTCTTTTAATAGACTATTAACACAAATAACCATGAAACACAAGCTTAAATCGAACCATGGGTGGTGCTAATAGCTATAAGCTGCTCTTAACATAGGGCGGTTAACAAATTAATACTTTTCAAATTATCTTTTGATTAAAAAAGAGATAGTAAACGAGATACAAAGAGTCAGCTTCACCACAACAATTGAATAATATTTAAAGAATGTAAATAAATCAATCATATGTAGATTCAGTTGTAGATTTAAAAAGTGCTGCAAGTTAGGAAATAAGAGAAAACCGATGTACAGCTTGAGGAAACAAATAGAAAAGTTAAGGCATGAACCTACATTGGATGTGAACCTAATACTGTACCATGAATAGAAAAAAAAATAATAAAATAAATAAATTCACATGGATGGGAGGCACGGTGGTGTAGTGGTTAGTACGTCCAGCTCACAACAATAAGGTCCTGGGTTTGAGTCCCAGTTGTGGCTATTGTGTTTCTGTATAGAGTTTGCATGTTCTTTCTCCCACAGTCCAAATGAAATGTATATTGAACTAACTGACTTCTCAAAATTGCTCCAAGTGTAAGTTTGTGTGTGTGTGTGTGCATGTGCGTTTTGGCCCTGAAATGGATTGAGTCCATAGTCCATTGAGTCTCCTTCTGTCCAGAGTCAACTGAGTGATATAGAGACATATATCCTATTTTTTCATTTGTGAATGTAATCAAAACTAATAGAACACTAATTAATGAGTAATTAATAAAGAAAAAAAGGGCAATTATAGCCGGAATAATTCACAGCAAATTTTAGATAAATTCTATGAGATGTCAGGCAATTATAAATTATACCATAATCTGTATTGTGATTTTATATTTATTACCCATCCTGTACTTTATACTGCACTTAAAATTTATACAATTTCACACCTTTTTCTCATATTTGGCTGAGACACATAGCCTTTCAGTCATCCTAAGCAGGTCTACAGAGCTAGACATTTATAACAGGAATAAAATAATTCTTGGGTTGAATTCAAGGCCGCAACAGAAAAGACCGACAGACTGGAGAACGCCGTAATCATAGGCTTATTTATAGCTGATATTTTTTCGTACTATATGAGCGCCTTCTTGTTCACATAATTTTATTAATAAAATTATGTTTTATTTTTACAGTTTTACTATAATATATTAGTGTGCTGTCTAGAGCTATCTGATAATTATTCAAGGTTTTAAGAGATGGGTGTTAGAAGTGTTATGGACAACTAACCATGATTTAAAATATCCCCATGAGGAAAAACAGGTAATCAATCACCTTAACACCTAACAGCACACCAAATGCAAACACACCTAAATAAACACACACACACACACACACACACACACACACACACACACACACACACACACACACACACACAAGTATGCGCACACACAACCACATAGAAACACAGCCTGGTTTCCATAGCTTCAAGACACAATATATAGACTTATATTCATTTCCTGGAGACTTAATCTGTCCCTAACCTTTACCCTCACCCAATCCTTCTCTCTCTCTTTCACTCTATCACACACACACACACACACACACACACACACACACACACTGTCTCTCTCTCTCTCTCTCTCTCTCTCTCTCTCGGTGAGTGAGAGAGAATGTAAGACAGAGCATGTGTGTGTATGTGTGCGCAAGAGAGCGATGGACATCAGGGAGAATAAGAGAGAGATGGACAGAAGGAAAGAAATCTTCTACACAGTATATTTTAATTTTTTCACCAAGAAATCCCAAGTCCTCCTTCATGAAAACTTTCCAATTAGTTACAGCTTTACTCTGAGAATTACATCCCACTCACACTGGAGACTCCTTCCAAAAATGCTTAACATCCAAGCATATAGTTACAATAAAAAAAAATTGACAAAACATTATAAAAAATAAAGACAGCCAACAAATTCTCAACATCATGTTTATGAAATGCTAAGTGCTTATTTGTTTGTTTGTTTATTTGGTGTGTGTATTTCAGATGAATTGAAGATGAAAAACTCCATTCATTTTGAAATCCCCGTCATTCCAAACTTTTAACAGTCTTGGCTGAACTTGACTTCAAATGAAAATCAAGACTGTTGGTGCATGAAAAAAGCTGCAGGTTACCTGATATCACTGGTTAATGTTTGTGAGCTGCTCTTCCAGTCCCTATGAAATCTTTCCTTTCATTGTTAAAGTGAGAACAGATCAGCATGCCAGCTTCAGCGAAGGGCAACAGTGAAATGCCTACCCACAAAACCCGAAACATATGAGACCTATCAGCATATGTTTTGTGTTTTGAAATTACTTCACATTTTTTCTCCTTTTTTGGATGCAGGGTTTAGGTTCATTTCCTTAAGAAGTGTGGAAGTTTATTATTATTATTATTATAATAATGCAGCCAAGTGCCGCCACCTTCTGGTCACTCGAAGATTGCAGATATACAGGTTACTGGTGTACTGTATTGACTTGCTTCTGGGCATCACTGGCCCTTGCGTGTATCCGCTCTCTCTCTCGCTCTCTTAACGAGGGCAGAATCCCTCCTGGACAGCTCACCGGCCATCACAGGGCAGAAACATGCTGACGGCTATGCAGCTACTCTTGACAAAAGTGAAGCAATGGTTCCTTTACCTGTGTCTCACCATAGACAGTGAGAGACATGTCTGGCCTCTGATAACCCAGTCAGCTGAACTGGGGGACAATAACAACCTCGTGGAGAGTGGGACTCGAATCCCCAACCTTAGGATCAGTGATCCAGCACCTTTTACCACCAGGCCACCACTGCCCTCTTGCAGTTATATATATATATATATATATATATATATATATATATATATATATATATATATATTTTTTTTTTTTTTTATCCCAAAACACCTTTATAATACAAATTTAAAGTTGTTGAGTATCTTATTTTCCTTTCGGCTTTTTCCCTTTCTCGGGAGTCGTCACAGCAAATCATCTGATTCGCACATTTGATTTGGCAGAGGTTTTTACGTCGGATGCCTTTCCTGTCACAACCCTTTAGCAAGGGACAGAAACACGCTGACGGCTTTGCAGCCTACTCTTTACGAAAGTCAGCAATGGTTCGTTTACATGCCTCTCACCATAGACAGTGAGGGACATGTCCCGCCTTTGATAACCCAGTTAGCTGCACTGGGGGGGACAATGACAACCCTGTGGGGACATGAACCCCCAACCTCAGGATCAGCGATCCTGCGCCCTATCCACTAGACCATCATAAAAAATAAAAATAGTTGAGCTGACATAAAAATATTTGTTGTACATCTGTCATAAGGAAATAGTGTATGTAAGTCAAACTGTAAGATGGGCATATGAAACTGATACCATTGTTGCAAAACAAAAAAAATATATATCATATATTCCTGTGGCAGCATATCTCCCTCACCCTGTAGGTTCTGGGTTCAATACCTCTGGCATTTCTGAGCAAAATTTGCATGTTCTCCTTGTGCTTGCATGGGTTTCCTCTGGTTTCCTCCCACAGGCCAAGATATGAACATTAGCGATAACTTCTTCTTCTTCTTCTTCTTCTTCTTTTCCTTTCGGCTTTTCCCTTCAGGGGTCGCCACAGCGAATCATCTGCCTCCATCTCACCCTGTCCTCTGCATCTTCTTCTCTGACACCAACTGCCTTCATGTCCTCCTTCACCACGTCCATGAATCATCTCTTTGGTCTTCCTCTCGGCCTTCTGCCTGGTAGTTCCAACCTCAGCATCCCTCCTCTGGACATGTCCAAACCATCTCAATCTAGCCTCTCTGACTTTGTTTCCAAAACGTCTTACATGTGCTGTCCCTCTGATGTGCTCATTCTTGATCCTATCCATCCTCGTTTCTCCCAAAGAGAACCTCAACATTTTCATCTCTGCTACCTCCAGCTCTGCCTCCTATCTTTTCCCCAGGGCCACTGTTTCTAAACCATACAACATCACTGGCCTCAACACCGTCTTGGACACTTTTCCTTTCATTCTTGCCAATACTCTCCTATCACACATCACACCGGACACTTTTCTCCAACCATTCTAACCAGCCTGCACACGCTTCTTCACCTTTTTTCCACACTCTCCATTGCTCTGGATTGTTGAGCCTAAGTACTTAAAATCCTCCACCTTCTTTATCTCTGCTCCCTGTAACCTCACCGTTCCTGTTGGGTCCTTGTCATCCATACACATGTATTCTGTCTTACTGAGGCTAACCTTCATTCCCCTCCTTTCCAGGGCATACCTCCACCTCTCCAGATTTTCCTGCACTTGTTCTCTTCTCTCACTGCAGATCACAATGTCATCTGCAAACATCATAGTCCATGGAGATTCTTGTCTAACCTCGTCTGTCAGCCTGTCCATCACCATAGCAAACAAGAAGGGGCTCAGAGCTGACCTTTGATGCAGTCCCACCTCCACCTTGAACTCTTCTGTCACACCGACAGCACACTTCACCACTGTCTTACATCTCTCATACATGTCCTGCACCACTCTAACATACTGCTCTGTCACTCCAGACTTCCTCATACAATACCACAGTTCTTCTCTCGGCACCCTGTCATATGCTTTCTCCAGATCCACAAAGGCACAATACAGCTCCTTCTGACCTTCTCTGTACTTCTCCATTAACATCCTCAAGGCAAACACTGCATCTGTGGTGCTCTTTCTTGGCATGAAACCAAACTGTTGTTCACAAATGCTGACCTCTGCCCTTAGTCTAGCTTCCACTATTCTTTCCCATAACTTCATCGTATCGCTCATCAACTTTATCCCTCTGTAGTTGCCACAACTCTGCACATCTCCCTTGTTCTTAAAAATGGGCACCAGTACACTTCTCCATTCCTCTGGCATCCTCTCACTCTCTAAGACCTTGTTGAATGTTCTTGTCAGGAAATCTACTGCTTCCTCTCCTGGACACTTCCATACCTCCACCAGTATGTCATCAGGACTAACTGTCTTTCCTTTCTTCATCCTCTTCAATGCCCTCCTCACTTCACCCTTACTAATCTTTGTTACTTCCTGGTTCGCAACAGTCACCTCTTCTACTCTTTTTCTCTCTCATTTTCCTCATTCATCAGCTCTTCAAAGTACTCTTTCCATCTTCCCAGCACACTTCTGTCATCAGTCAATACATTTCCCTCTCTGTCCTTAATCACTCTAACTTGCTGCACATCCTTCTATTTCTCTGCTGTGCCAACCTGTATAAATCATTTTCTCCCTCTTTACTTTCCAGCCGAGCATACAAGTCATCATACGCCCTCTGTTTGGCCTTTGACACCGCTACCTTCACCTTACGCTGTGTCTCACTGTACTACTGTTTACTCTTCAGTTCTCTCTGTGTCCCACTTCTTCTTAGCTAACCTCTTCCTTTGTACACACTCCTGCACTTCCTCATTCTACCACCAAGTCTCCTTATTTCCTCTCCTTCCAGATGACACACCAAGTATTCTCCTACCTGTCTCCCTGATCACATTAGCTGTAGTTGTCCAGTCATCTGGAAGCACTTCCTGACCACCCAAAGCCTGTTTCAACTCCTCCTTGAAGACAACACGACACTCTTCTTTTTTCAGCTTCCATCACTTTGTCTTCTGCTCTGCCTTTGCCTTCTTCACCTTCCTCACCATCAGCGTCATCCTGCACTCCACCATCCTATGCTGTTTGGCAACACTCTCACTCGCTGCTACTTTGCAGTCACTGACTTCCTTCAAATTACATTGCCTACACAAGATGTAGTCTACCTGTGTGCTCCTACCTCCGCTTTTATAAGTTACCCTATGCTCCTGTCTCTTCTGGAAGAAAGTATTTACTACAGCCATTTCCATCTTTTTGCAAAATCTACCAACATCTGTCCTTCTGCGTTCCTGTCCTGGATACCAAACCTGCCCATCACTTCTTCATCCCCTCTGTTTCCTGCACCAACATGTCCATTGAAGTCTGCACCAATGACCACTCTTTCACCTCTGGGGGTACTCTGCATCACTTCATCTAACTCACTCCAGAATCTCTCCTTCTCTTCTCGCTCACATCCTGCCTGTGGGGCATAAGCACTAATAACATTGAACATCACACCTTCAATTTCTAACTTGAGACTCATCACTGTCTTACACTCTTTTCACTTCTAGAACATTCCTGACAAACTCCTCCTTCAAGATGACTCCTACTCAATTTCTCTTCCCATCCACACCATGAAAAAAAACAGCTTAAAGCCTGCTCCTAAGCTTCTAGCCTTGCTATCTTTCCACCTGGTCTCCTGAACACATAGTATGTCCACCTTCCTCCTCTGCATCATGTCAGCCAACTCTCTACCTTTTCCTGTCATAATTCCAACATTCAAAGTCCCTACTTTCAGTCCTAGACTCATGCCATTCCTCTTCTCTCTCTGCCTATGGAGACGCCTCCCACCTCTTCTTCTTTGACGTCTTCGACCAACAGTAGTCCAATTTCCACCAGCACCCTGTTGGTTAATAGCACTTATGGCGGTCGTTGTTAACCTGGGCCTCAACCGATCCAGTATGAATTTTTTTGTTGTGACTCGCATATTTTATTTGGCATTTGTTTTACGCCGGATGCCCTTCCTGACGCAACCGTCTGCATTTATCTGGGCTTGGGACCAGCGTGAGGGGGCGACACTGGCTTGTGCCCCCCTCACGGCTGCATTGAACATTAGCTATAACTGGCTGTCTCAATTTGACCCTCGATGTGAATGTGAATGGTTGTGTGTTTCTGCCCTATAATGGTCTGGTGAGCAGTTCAAGGTGTAGATTTGATACTCAGTTGATAGTGTGATAATTGGTTGATCCATATGACTCAACCTAAATATATTGTCCGATAATGTAGCTCAATCCTAGGACAACTGTAAGACTGCATGATTCTGGGTGCATTAGATGACCTAAATAGTGTATGAAAATTATATGGCTATCATAACACAGCTGTAAGTCACTGTAGGGTATCATAGGCCAGACCTATGAAACGAACAGTGAATACCTTAAAATTTACATCTTGTCTTTTTCTCCCAAGCAGACGTTACAAATATAACCAGCATTCCTTTCCAGAGATGGCCAGTTATTGGTTAAAATAACAAATAGTATAATATAACAAATTTAGTTATTAATTAAATTCATTCATGTTTATAAAAATGTTTGCAATGTTGCTTATTTAATTTGTAACTCAATAATTAATTGATGTAAGTTGGTCTAGCCAACTGAGCCACTTGCATGTTTTTTCATGACAACTCACATCACTTTCACTACTTCTTTGTGTGACCCTGGAACTTACAAGTCATGGGCTGTAGCTATATAGGGGTTACCATTAGGAAGAATGCATTCTATAAGTAAAATAAATCACATCTTTAAAAGTTGCCTTGAGCATTTCACATTGAATCTTAGGAACTTAAAAAAAATTTCAGAATGACATTCAGACTGCTACCCTGCAATGAGAGTAACAAAGGTGTAGGGCAGGGTGCTCAAACCTGCCCCTGGAGATCTATCTTCCAGAAGGCATTCTCCAACCCTAATCATGCCCACCCAACCATCCAATCATGTAATCAAGGGACTTTTCAATGTCTTAAGACCTGACTGGATCTTACATGTCACATGGGCCACATTAGGGTTGGAAATAAAGTCATCTGGAAGGTAGATCTCCAGGAGCATGATTGAGCACCCCTGGTGTAGGGTGACCAGGACAACACAAACACAACAATGTCCAACTCTGGACAGTTTCTACTCTCTTGTTATATAGACTGCTGTTGAATAACGGGATATTCCTCATCGGCGTGCCCAGACTCGCTGCATCACTGAAAATGTGAAGTAAGGAGATGACGCCAATCATTTTACTCTTGCAGTAATCACCCCAAAATATAACCATAATAATCCATCATATGCACATTTTATAAGTAATGCAGCCATGAGGCGCGGGGGGGCACTAACCAGTGTCTCTCCCCCTTATGCCGGTCCCAAGCCCGGACAAATGCAGAGGGTTGCGACAGGAAGGGCATCCGGCGTAAAACTTCTGCCACATTTAAAAATGCAAATGATCAATACAGAATTCATACCGGATCGGTCAAGGCCCGGGTTAACAACGACCGCCATCAGTGCTGTCAACCAACAGGGTGCTGATGGAAATTGGACTGCTGTTGGTCGAAGACGTCGAAGAAGGAGAGGCGGGAGGCGTGTCCGTAGGCAGAGAGAGAAGAGGAAATGCGTGAGCCTAGGACTGAGAGTAGGGACTTTGAATGTTGGAACGATGCAAGGAAAAGATAGGGAGCTGGCTGACATGACATGCAGAGGAGGAAGGTGGACATACTGTGTGTTCAGGAGACAAGGTGGAAAGGTAGAAAGGCTAGAAGCTTAGGAGCAGGGTTTAAACTGTTTTATAATGGTGTGGATGGGAAGAGAAATGGAGTAGGAGTCATCTTGAAGGAGGGGTTTGTCAGGAATGTTCTAGAAGTGAAAAGAGTGTCAGACAGAGTGATGAGTCTCAAGTTAGAAATTGAAGGCGTGATGGTCAATGTTGTTCATGCTTATGCCCCACAGGCAGGATGTAAGCTAGAAGAGAAGGAGAGATTCTGGAGTGAGTTAGATGACGTGATGCAGAGTACCCCCAGAGGTGAAAGAGTGGTCATTGGAGCAGACTTCAATGGACATGTTGGTGCAGGCAACAGAGGGGACGAGGAAGTGATGGGCAGTTTTGGTATCCAGGACAGGAACACAGAAGGACAGATGTTGATCGATTTTGCAAAAAGGATGGAAATGGCTGTGGTGAATACTTTCTTCAAGAAGAAACAGAAGCATAGGGTGACTTATGAAAGCGGAGGTAAGAGCACACAGGTAGACTACATCTTGTGTAGGCGATGTAATTTGAAGGAAGTCAGTGACTGCAAAGTAGTAGTGGGTGAGAGTGTTGCCAAACAGCATAGGATGGTGGTGTGCAGGATGACACTGATGGTGAGAAAGGTGAAAAAGGCAAAGGCAGAGCAGAAGACAAAGTGGTGGAAGCTGAAAAAGGAAGAGTGTCGTGTTGTCTCCAAGGAGGAGTTGAAACAGGCTTTGGGTAGTCAGGAAGTGCTTCCAGAGGACTGGACAACCACAGCCAATGTGATCAGGGAGACCGGTAGGAGAGTACTTGGTGTGTCCTCTGGAAGGAAAGTAGATAAGGAAACTTGGTGGTGGAATGAGGAAGAGCAGGAGTGTGTACAAAAGAAGAGGTTAGCCAAGAAGAAGTGGGACATTGAGAGGACCGAAGAGAGTAAACAGGAGTACAGGGAGACACAGCGTAAGGCGAAGGTAGCAGTGTCAAAGGCCAAACAGAGGGTGTATGATGACTTGTATGATAGGTTGAACAGTAAGGAGGGAGAAAATGATCTATACAGGTTAGCACAGCAGAGAAATAGAGACGGGAAAGACGTGCAGCAAGTTAGAGTGATAAAGGACAGAGAGGGAAATGTATTGACTGATGACAGAAGTGTGCTGAGAAGATGGAAAGAGTACTTTGAAGAGCTGATGAATGAGGAAAATGAGAGAGAAAAAAGAGTAGAAGGGGTGACCGTTGAGGAGCAGGAAGTAGCAAAGATTAGTAAGGGAGAAGTGAGGAGGGCATTGAAGAGGATGAAGAGTGGAAAGGCAGTTGGCCCTGATGACATACCAGTTGAGGTATGGAAGTGTCTAGGGGAGGGAGCAGAAGACCTTGTTGAATATTCTTGTCAGAAAATCTACTGCTCTGTATGGACAACTCTGTACATCTCCCTTGTTCTTAAAAATGGGCACAGAGTTGTGGCAACTACAGAGGGATAAAGTTGATGAGCCATACAATGAAGCTATGGGAAAGAATAGTGGAAGCAAGACTAAGGGCAGAGGTCAGCATTTGTGAACAACAGTTTGGTTTCATGCCAAGAAAGAGCACCACAGATGCAGTGTTTGCTTTGAGGATGTTAATAGAGAAGTACAGAGAAGGTCAGAAGGAGCTGCATTGTGCCTGTGTGGATCTGGAGAAAGCATATGGCAGGGTGCCGAGAGAAGAACTGTGGTATTGTATGAGGAAGTCTGGAGTGACAGAGAAGTATGTTAGAGTGGTGCAGGACATGTATGAGAGATGTAAGACAGTGGTGAGGTGTGCTGTCGGTGTGACAGAAGAGTTCAAGGTGGAGGTGGGACTGCATCAAGGGTCAGCTCTCAGCCCCTTCTTGTTTGCTATGGTGATGGACAGGCTAACAGACGAGGTTAGACAAGAATTTCCATGGACTATGATGTTTGCAGATGACATAGTGATCTGTAGTGAGAGCAGAGACCAAGTGGAGGAAAATCTAGAGAGGTGGAGGTATGCCCTGGAAAGGAGGGGATTGAAGGTTAGTCTTAGTAAGACAGAATACATGCGTGTGAACGACAAGGACCCAAGAGGAACTTTGAGGTTACAGGGGGCAGAGATAAAGAAGGTGGAGGATTTTAAGTACTTAGGCTCAACAATCCAGAGCAATGGAGAGTGTGGAAAAGAGGTGAAGAAGCGTGTGCAGGCAGGTTGGAATGGATGGAGAAAAGTGTCCAGTGTGATGTGTGATAGGAGAGTATCGGCAAGAATGAAGGGAAAAGTGTACAAGACGGTGATGAGGCCAGCAATGTTGTATGGTTTCGAGACAGTGGTCCTGGGGAAAAGACAGGAGGCAGAGTTGGAGGTAGCAGAGATGAAAATGTTGAGGTTCTCTTTGGGAGAAACGAGGATGGATAGGATCAGGAATGAGTACATCAGAGGGACAGCACATGTTAGATGTTTTGGATTCAAAGTCAGAGAGGCTAGATTGAGATGGTTTGGACATGTACAGAGGAGGGATAGTGAGTATATTGGTCGTCGGATGCTGAAGTTGGAACTACCAGGCAAAAGGCCCAGAGGAAGACCAAAGAGAAGATTTATGGATGCGGTGAAGGTGGACATGAAGGTCGTTGGAGTAAGAGTAGAAGATGCAGAGGATAGGGAGAGATGGAGGCAGATCATTTGCTGTGGCGACCCCTGAAGGGAACAGCCGAAAGGAAAAGAAGAAGATGCACATTTTATAAGTAGCATTATATTCATGCTCTGGGCTCCTGAACACAGACTGATATGTAAAAACTCTTTGTATTCTACCAGATTAAAAATAATCTGATGAAAAAATATTTTAAATGAAAAATATATGAAAATGAAATCTTATGAAAATGCACCGGTGTGTCTGGAATGGGCCAGGAGTCCACTGTGATCTGAAATGATATTTGAGAGATAATTAAAAAATTTTTTTAAAGTGTACTGTGTAACACTATTAAGGCTTCCTTAAATTTTCAAAACTTTTTTTATAAGCAGTTCACGTCCTCATAGGGGTGGGCGGGGCTTCTCTCGTGAAGCCACCACAGTGCATTCCTCGAAACATTCAGGCTTCAAAGAGGAGGGTTTGGGAATCAATTTCAGTTAGTTGCAATTTGGAAAATCACCACTAGATGTTACGAGACACCAAAAAATCTTACACACTACATTTGAAAACCTTTCATTCATTCATTCACTTTCTGAACTGCTTACTCCTAATTATGGTCATGGAGAGGCTGGCTCCCATCTCAGCCGACTCAGGGTGAGGGTGGGATACACGCTGGACAGCTCTCCAGGCCATCGCAGGGCCAACACTCTCATAACCATTCCTGCTCACACTCACGGGCGAGAAAGAACAGTCAATTAACCTACTGTACATGTTTTTGGACTGTGGGAAGTAGAAGTAGGATATTATGCCCAGTGGGACAAAAAAGACCAAACAGAAAAGCATGTGTGTGTGTGTGTGTGTGTGTGTGTGGCTTTTGTTAGCTGGAGTTGAAGTGACGTAATCCCATATGCGAGAAGTCATAAGGCCTTCTGGGACATAAGAGCCTGTCAAAAAATGGACGTTATGTATTACCAGAAATTTGTTTGTTTATTTGTTAATTTGTGTGGTTGTTAGAAGGATTACACAAAAGATTATGTGGATTTTCAATAAATTTTTTCCAGAGGCAGGACTTTTGACAAGATTCTTTAATACTGTGAGATTTGGACTAAGGACCAGAACGAGGCACCATAGAAGGCATCAATCATACACCCTAAATAGCAAAACAATGCAGAACAACATGTCAGAAATCTCTTCTGCAAGACTGGTAGAAAATGTAATACAGACTAGTTCCAATTATCCAGCATCTGATACATCAGCAGGCCTTATTTAACGGCACTTTTGAAATGTCGAACAATAAGGACCCTACCTGGTATAACATTGTGGGACTGGTAGTGGTTAGGGCGTAGTGGTTAGGGTGCTGCGCTTATGATCGGGAGGTTGTGTGCTCAAATCCCAGTTCGACACTCACTGTGCTAAGACCCGTGGCCAAGGTCTCAATGACAAGTGTGCCTCTGTTCACCCAGCAGTATAAATGGGTGCCAGTAAAAATATACAGTACTGTGAAAGTAACCTGCGATGGTCTAGCATCCCATCCAAGAGGAGTTGTACTCCTAGTTGCTTCATGCTATGGAAGCACCGGCCTGATGAGCCACTATGGCTCAGGTGTAAAAAGCCCAAAAGACTTTACCTTACCTTTTCGTATAACAGCGCTCTACTGGCAGCCATCCAAAACAAAACAACACCAGACTAGGAAGTCGCCCAATGGGGTAAGTTTGGAGAGTCAGAAAAGGCTTTGAACATTTGGTTCAGGACCTCACGTAAGAACCTCACTGTCAATGAAGAGTGTCGTTTTTCAATTGGCTGCATAATTTTAAGACGAGACATGGTATTTGTGAGAATAGGGACAGTTAGCATAGTCCTAGTTTTTTGGTCTTCTGTTATTTTTGGTAGGTAATACAGTATTGTACACAATATAATTTATTATTTTACTCCAGATTTAATTTTAATTGAATTTACATGTATTTGTGGGAAGCTCCTGATACAATGGAAAAATTTATTTTCCGACACCTGCTTCCAATGATGCCGGATAATTGGAACCAGTCTTATAATGTTTTAATAATTAAATAATTTTACTGGAGCGTAAAAGTTTTGTCTGATACATTTTCTGATGATTGCTTTCAAATGTTAGGGGTTCGAGTCCCACTCTCCACAAGGTTGTCACTGTCTCCCCAGTGCAGCTAACTGTGTTATCAAAGGCTGGCAATGTCTCTCACTGTCTATGGTGTGAGGCTGTAAAAGAACCATTGCTGACTCTCGACAAGAGTAGGCTGCAAAACCGTCAGCGTGTTTCCACCCTGCGATGGCCTGGTGAGCGGTTCGGGGTGTACTCTGCCCTTGCCCGGAGTCGGCTGGGATGGTCGCCAGCCTCTCCACGACCCTAATTAGGATTAAGTGGTTACAGAAAATAAACTGGACTGAATACAAAACAGAGATACACTATCTGTTATTACAAACACTCACTCCTGATTCAAACTATTGACAAAAAAGATGGGTGACTGAATTTGCTATATAGTTTATTAATCATTTACTACATCATTTATTAATTTTCTAAACCGCTTAATCCTAGTAGAGTCGTAGGCAGGCTGGTGCCGATCTCAGGCAAGGGTTACTTTGGAACAGTGTGCATGTCTTTGAGCTGTCGGAGGAAATCAGACTACCTGAAGGAAACCAACACAAGCAATGGGCGGACATGAAAGGCTTGGACTTAAACCAAGGACCTTCTTTCTCTAAGGTGGATGGGCTAACCATATCCTACCATGCTGCCTGATATGAAATATTAGTAAACTAAAACACATGATATTAGCAGTGTATATAATGTTTTCACTGTACGATATAATAATAATAATAATAATAATAATAATAATAATAATATGAAGACATGCTAACAGTGCCATCCTGGAAAATATATTTGAATCTAAGTGTATACTAATAACGCAGGTCTACATACAGTATAATGGTAGTAAGGTTAATAGACAGTTATGCACTGAAGGCAGGGTGGATGTCACAGAATAGTCCCCGAGACAGAAAGTTGAGACTACTTTATTTAGTGATATAAACCTGAGATGAATAATTTATGTAGTATACTGTATACTACACAGGGGCAGTGGTGGTCTAGTGGTATAGGGCGCTGGATTGCTGATCCAAAGGTTGGGGGTTTGAGTCCCACTCTCCACAGGGTTGTCACTGTCCCCCCCCCCCAGTGCGGCTAACTGGGTTATCAAAGGCGGGCCATGTCTGTCACTGTCTATGGTGTGAGGCATGTAAAAGAACCATTGCTGACTTTCGTAAAGAGTAGCTGCAAAGCCGTCAGCGTGTTTCTGTCCCTTGCTAAAAGGGTTGTGACAGGAAGGGAATCCGACGTAAAAACCTCTGCCAAATCAAATGTGCGAATCAGATGATTCGCTGTGGCGACTCCCGAGTAAAAGGGAAAAAGCCAAAAGGAAGACAGACAGACAGACTGTATACTACACAGAAATATAAGCACACAAAAAAAACACTAAAATTAAATTTTGAACTTTTCTATAATCTACATAAGAAGCATGAACTTTGAGTGTGTGCACAAGCAGGTGCAAAGTCAACACATCTTTTGAACTATCTTTCAAAGTTTAAGTATATTTTACATGGAACATTAAGACGAGCAACGTAAACAATGGGAATCTAAGTGAACTGTATTTAATGTAACAGTGTGTTTTACACTCCACAAAGTTTTGGTATGTACTACATGAAACAAGAAAAAAGTTATAATGGAATTTACTCTTTTGCCACACTGCTGAATCATATTAGGGTTGCGGGGAGGCTGATGCCTATCTCAGCCAACACTGAATGAAGGCAGGGTTCCCCCAACAGCTCAAAGTACCATTACAGGGCCAACACTCACATACACGGGTGGGGCCGGTGGTGTAGTGGTTAGGGTGTTGCGCTCATGATCGGGAGGTTGTGAGTTCAAATCCCATTGAGACCCTCACTGTGCTAAGACCCCTGGGCAAGATCTCAACCACAAGTGTGCCTCAGTTCACCCAGCAGTATAAATGGGTACCAGTAAAAATATACTGGGAAGGTAACCTGCGATGGACTAGCGTCCCATCCAGGAGGAGTTCAACTCATGATTGCTTCACGCTGTGGAAACCGGGGGATAAGCACCGGCCTGATGAGCCACGAGGCTCGGGTGTAAAAAAAACCCAACAGACTTTACCGTTTACACACACACACACACACACACACACACACACACACACACACACACAGAAAACCATACAAACCAAGGGGCAATTTAGATCAGCAAATTAGATATATGTATGTGTATGTCTTTGGATTGTCGAAGGAACCCGAAATACCTGAAAGTCATTCATGCAGGTATGGGGAGAACATGCAAACTCAATGCAAAGTGACCATAATAAAGTCTCTGTTATCTTTATTCAAGTACTACCCTTCATCATCATCTTCTTCTTCTTCTGCTTCAGCCATGGTCGGGTTGCGGGGTCAGTGAGACACACACACACAAGTGGTGGAGTTGGTTCAAGTCACTGGGACTCAAAATCAAATATATTAAACTGTGTTACAGTGAATGACCACACGGTGGCGTAAAGATCCACCATTACAATGGCTGGTTTGAAACCTGGTTAATAATGATGTTACAACTTAATTTTTTATATGTAGTTTTATATTTTATGAGTAACATTCACAAATAGAAATGTTTATGTTTATAATAATTTCATCAACTTTATTTAAGATAAAAAGGATCAGTTAATTAGATCAGACTGTCTGATGATGACTCCATAAATAAATAAAAGTATACACTGCCCCATTAGTCTCACAGTCAAACCAGTCTTAATTGATAGGTGTCTAAACCTATTTTGAAAAACAGAAGATAGTTTATATGCTTGCTCTCCGTCAAAACATCCCCAGTCCAAGTAACCCAGAACATCTGGGAGATGAAGGAAAATCCAGGACTCCCTGAGGACCAAGCAGGGAAAACGGCAGATTCATTTACTTTACGCCATGTCCTATCACTAGGGGGCGCCGTCACATAAGTTGTTGCTGCCTTGAATAACCTTTGTGTTTATATTGTAAGGTACTATAAAGTTGTACAGAGTGTTAGGTTTATATAAGAATGTCTGCAGAGGATTAACACAGTTTGCTGATTAAAACTTTAAGGTGGGTTATTTGCACAAATATAGAGTTTGGATAGTTAAAAAGGAACTATATCGACACACAAGCTATTTAAACAGATTCCCAAAAACTTTTTATAAACACACAGACAGACAGACAGACAGACAGACGGACGGGCGGCCAGACAGACAGACATAAGTTTTACACCTTTAATTTTCGACCCTTAGGAAAGCGCACTCGTACTACAGACTCCACATTACAATTTGCAGTAACCCAGTGTTCTAAATCAGAGCAATATGAGGTAATTGGCCTGCAGGTGGTCGGAGGTCAGAGATGAAAGGTGAACACACATTCCTGGACCGGGTAATCAGCAATGGTTGACCCACATGAAGGTCGCACCGTAGGACCTGACCTCTTGTCAGTCCTCCTCCATTTAACATACAGCCAGACCTCAGTACTGGTGTCAGGCCTTAGGTGGTCCAGCTACTTCTAACACATCATCAAGCCACAGAGTGTGCAGAGTGATCACTGGTGAAAGGGCGTGTAAGATGTATGATTTAAATACGGGCTGTAAAAAGCGTTATCATTTATGAGTTATTATTTATTCTTTACTCATTGAGTACATTTGTATAAATGAGAGCGACTGTTGAATTTTATGTGTTCCCTTGCAACCCAGAGCAGGATAAGGTGCTCGCCTCAGAATGACTGATTGACTGAAGTCTTAAATATAGTGTAGGTGAAGTTACATGTCAGGATAAAAATACTGTTCTTACTTTGCATAGTAATTTTTATGAACATCTTACGATATATATCTTACCTCTCCTTTAAAAGTTTACATGTCAGAGCCATAAACAATCTTCATTTATCAGATGATCTCTGATGTACTGCGAAGTTTCCACTACCTCCATTAGGCACACCTGCACAATGAAAGGCCATAAATCATAACCGGTGAGCACGCGTGGTTCTAATTTAGTTCTTTGAAAGCCTAATGTGCTTCTGTGAAGTAAGTGATAGTCATAGCTCAAACAATGGTACAGAGACGGTTATTTGTGGTCAAGTGCACTTTCTTTTACAACTTTATTACTCCCGGGTAGCTTGTCAGTGAGTACGGTAGAAGCTACGTATATTCCATAGAGAGAAAGTCAGAGCGTGCATGAACCGGATTTTTCCGAACTCTAATATATTGTCCGGGGGAAATTCCTTCCTGTCTGTCAGTAGTATGAAAGATAACTCATGCAAGAGTTATCTTCTTCTGCAGGAGGTGAAGCGAGAGCTAGTAAAGTGTGTTTTAAAGTAAAGACAGTTGGAATTTTTTTTCTCGAGAGAAATCAGGGTCAATCTAAAGCCTATCTCATGAATAAGTAGCTATTGTCATGGCAAAACCAAATCATTTCATCATTGTCATGGAATAGTTGACTTATTTCATCATTGCCATTGGATAAGCAAATTATTGCATCATTACCATGGCATGGGATTAATTGAATAATTATTGCACCACTGACATGCAATATAGTAAATACATGAACCGGATTTACGCCATATGTTAAATTATTTGGCTTGAAACCCATCCTAACCAAGTAATTCCAAATTAAATATTATTCTTTGTTTCATTCAAAAATTGCAAATTATTCCATGATAGCAAACCAATCAGATCCCTGTATAACCTTTAAATCTTATATATGAACCGTTATGACCTTAAAGTGACCTTGTGATCATGTATATTACTTTGTTTATTACTGTGGGTAAATTTTCTTTGTGAGTCCTCCTATTTTATTTTAGATTTACAGTAATCGTGTCCCAGAAGTGGCGATGAAGCTTTTAATACGTACTGTGACACTGGGAGACAATTTCGAAATAAATTAATGGTATATTTTAGTTTATTTTAGATTCTGAACCTGCCCTCGCCTAGACTTGGCTGTGATGGCTGCCAGCCTCCTCGCAACCCTAATTGGGATTAAGTGGTTTAGAAAATGAATGAGTAAAATAAAATTAAATTAAAGCTTCAGGCTTTGTTACTTAAAAATGGCCCACACATGTTTTTCTCATGGGCCTCAATCATGTATACAGTATATCCTCAAAATCAAAAGCAGTCATGCATTTCTTTCCAGTGGGGTAAAAAAATCCTCTTGTCCCCATAGTACAAACTTATCTGTGTATAATTTTTGCATAAAAAAAATATATTAATTTTTTGAACTGCAGCGCATGAATATTTGGGGGCGGCATAACATACCAGGAGGGGAAAATGCTATCTGCCCCCTCATTCCTATGAGGGGGCAGATAGCATTTTCCGGGGCAGATAGCATTTTCCCCTCCTGGTATGTTATGCCGCCCCCAAATGCTATCTGCCCCCTCATAGGAATGAGCTCACAGATGCCCATGATTGACTTGTGATCACTTTTAAGTGACAAGGAGGTGAATGCATGCTATCCCTCCCTCCCTCCCTCCCATGAGAGCTTAACCAATTATCTCCCATGGACTCCCAGTCATGAATGGCTGTGGAATCAACCCGGATTCAAGCTTGAAATAAGCTCCAGGTTAATGGTCACGCACCTTGTCGATGTGCTACTCAGTAGCCTGATCATTTTTTAAATTATTATTATTAATATTTACAATCTTTTTCCTTTCGGCTGTTCCCTTTTTCTCAGGAATCGCCATAGTGAATCATCGAACGTTTGATTTGTCATAGGTTTTTATGTCGGATGTCCTTCCTGACACAACCGTTAGCAAGGGACAGAAACACGCTGACGGCTATGCAGCTACTCTTGACGAACATCAGCAATGGTTCTTTTACATGAACCTCTCACCATAGACAGTGACAGATATGGCCAGCCTTCGATAACCCAGTTTGTTGCACTGGGGGGACAGTGACAACCTTGTGGAGAGAATGGGACTTGAACCCCCAACCCTAGGATCAGCAATCCAGCGCCCTTTACCACCAGGCCACCACCGCCCGTATAATAATACTACAGGGATTCCTCACTTTCCGCAGTTAATTGGGACCGAGATCCTCTCGTGACCACCGAAATCCACGAAGTAGGATCAACCCCCCCCCCCACACACACACACACACACTGACGTATATGTACATGTATGTGTATATAACATCAATAAATGCATATTCAATGCTATAAATGCTTATAATAACAATTAGACATTCAAAAATAATGCAAATAAAATATAAATCCACACAAATACAGTCGCGCGCGCACACACAGATGCACATCTCACATAAAATATAAGTAGTTTTGATGGGGGGTTTTGGGTTGTTTTTTGTTTTTCTTTGTGTTTTTTGTTTTTTGCATAATTGGCCTTGTTTTGCAGCATTTTCCTTAATTTTTTCCTCCAATTCTTCCCTAATTTCCTTATTTTTTTAATTTGATGAATATTAAAAAACAAAACAAAGCAAAAAAACAAGATGCACTGAAGCCACATGAATTGAAGCGAGAACTAGGGAGGGATCCCTAGTAATAATAATAAAAATAATAATAATAATTCTAAAAATAATTTATAATACTAATTACTGAAGTTCTATCAAAGACTCTACTAATTTTGTATTGAACTGTAAAACTGGGGGCGGCCTTACAGGCTTTTGGCCCCCTCAATTTTAAAGTGGTGGGGCCAAGGCCCCATTGGCCACCCCTGTTTCTATGACTATGGTACTGTATTTGATGTTATTTCTGCAAATAGCTGCCATACAGTGGACGTAAAAGAAAAGCACCACAACCATAGAGACATTCTGGAGGTCTGGAGTATTCCACAGCTGCACACAATATTGTTTCAGTGCATATTTCTGTCTCGGACTCCTACTAGACTGGCAAAGATACAAGTTTTTACCTGGACCAGAATGGGCCTTGATCTTATACCACATTCCCTGTAGTACAGCACAGTACGGATTATGGGGGCTGATGGTCCACCTTACCTCAACGCCTCTGTAGAACATTCCAGTCTCCATTAAAACTCCATGTCAAGGCTCCAGGCAAAACACAGTGACCACGTATTTATCTGACTAAAAACTTGGATCAAATTTCCTAAATAATCTACTTTGAGAATCTGTCTTAATGAATCCCATGACTGACGAGTGATGTTGTTTGAGGTAAGATAATATATATACACTGTCTTGTTTAAGTATTTCCTCACCCTCAAACTTTCCTACATTTTGTAATGCTAGTAACTGGAACTGTAATGGAATTAATTAGGATTGTAAGTCATGAACCTTTATAAAACGAGCAATAATACGATATACAGAAAAGAGTCTGCTTCATCTTCCAGATGTTGTGGGTTTGAATCCTGATAATGCTCCAGCTTTTAGTAGCCAGCAATCCATAAGAGGTCCTTACTGGTCCTGGTTTGGATACGAAGTCCCCTTTCTATCATCAGTCACCGGAATCATCAATCACAGGAAAACAAGTCAATCGCAGGAATCCTCATGTCACTGTTTTCCTCCACATCTGTAATGCCCTGAGATGCATGAGTAGCAGTTGAACAAGATGTGTTGGTTGATTTTACATGTTCCCGTCCCTGGTTGGTAGCTCTTATATAATAGAGGAGAGCTGGCTTGTGGGTGAGAATTGGTTATGGGTAACTTCCATCTATCCATCCATCCATCCATTCATCCATCCATCCAGCCATCCATCCACTGTCTACAGTATATCACTTATTCAGCAGGTTGGTAGATGTCATATGACAGAGGAGAGCTGACATGTTGGTGTGAATTACCAAAGCCTAACTTCCTTCCATCCATCCACTATACAACTTATCTTACTAGGTCAGTGCTTATTAATTATTTTCTGTGGCGCCCCCTCTAGGAAGAAAAAACATTTCACGCCCCCCATCCGCCCCGTGAGCGACTATAAATAGTATGATTTGTCTATAAAATTGTTATCAGTACACCTCTGCATAACATTGTGTCTTTATTAACATTAAAAACAAAAAAGAAAGAAATATAGTTCAACTTGCAATAAAGAAAAAACTTCATTAACATTGTTTTTAATCTGTAATAGAAAAGATTTAAAGTGCACCAATGTGCCTGAAATAAAAAAATTCATCTCTATTTAAACTCATTCACCTTATTTATGTTTTAATATCTCTGTCTCTCTCCACCTTTCGCTTCGTTCCTGTTAGAAATTTTTCCATGTTGTTTCTTGAGGGGTTGTTTACTGCACTTCATATTGTTTGCTCGTGCGAAAAACCGCTACACCATAGCGCGACAATGAGCGCGCCACTGCCAACTAGTGGAATGAAGTTGCAATTACACTTATTTCTCGTACACTATTCCAGAAAAGCATGTTCCCCAGGGTCATGTGCGCTTCTCCCTGGTATCACACCACACCCCCAAGGGGCTGACTTCCATCAGCTCTTCCAATATCTATCCATCCATTGAGCCATCAATCCATCCATCCCACCTATCCAACAGGTTGGAAGCAATCATATAACAGAGGACAGCTGGCTCATGGGTAGAAGTTGTCAGAAGCTAACTTGTATCCATCTAACCATCCTTCCATCCATGTTTATCGAGCTGTGTTGGCTGTGAGCTGGAGCCAATCTCGGCTGACCAGTTGATCAAATGCCTAACATGGACAAAAATAAATTCACACTCGTGTGCAATTTGGAGTAGCTCTATGACCTAGTACACATGCCTTATGTCTGTAGGAAGAAACGACAGCACCCAGAGGAAACCCACATCAAAACTAACATGAGGTGCAGAAGTATTCACATCATCTTCTGGAAAAACCACACATCTAGTTCTACAACCAGCAGTCATCAGAAGTCGTATCATGAGTTGAATTCTATTAGAGACCTCGTAGAGAACTCTCCAGAACAGCAGAAATCGGGATTTGATTAAAATTGATCCCCAACTTTGATGCCCTTTTAGGTTCATTATTTAAAAAGTACATATCTAGCAAACTTTTATTTGTTTCTGGGACAGTAGTGTGTTATTTATGATCAATAACATACAAGGCCGGGACTGTTTGATAGAACCCCAGGCCTTGTTATAGGTAACTCTCAGATCACCCGAGATACAGTGAACAGATGTGGTGCCATTTGATAAGCTTTATCTTTTATATTCTCAAAATAGCCATCAATATAAACCTGCCTCCGATCCCTAATGGTTCACCTTATTATTGTGATCAGTTTTTTGTGATCATCTGTCACTCCCTTGCCAAAATACTGGAAAGCTCAACATGGCCTCTACTGCCTCCGAGGGTCTGAAATCGGATGACACACCAAAGATGAGGCACGTAAAAGCAGCCGAGATGAGGACATGTGTCACCAACAGGCCCTTTTTGCGGTCTCTCACCTTTTTCTGTGTGTTGCCCTCCAGCATCAGCCCGAAAGTCCCATCTGCTTTTAAAAAGCTCTGGCTTTTCTCTCGCCTTAATGATCCCTTTCAGCCAATTCTCTTTGTGAAGCACAGAGATCCCGTTTCTCTTTTGAAATCTATTTCTTTTTTCTTTAAATCCCCACCACCACCACCCTACCATACTCTGTCTTTATTTTACAGTCAAAGGAAGTTCTACCACTTGTTAAAATAATGTATAGAATCTGTTTGGTGTCTCTGAGACACGGATCTAGAGTTGTCTGTTTTTTTGGCGTGTCCCCCTCATGTGATGGAGATCAAACAAAAGCATGGGAAAAACAGGACTAAAGAGGAATGTGGAATAAGTGAGGAATACATGTAAACGGCAGATAATTGATCCTACTATTGATGGTTGTTTCCATTTCTGAAGGCACAGTCACTAAAATATCGAATTTGGTCTGAAAAATTATTTTTGGCAGCTTTGATTTAATAAAAAAAAAAAAAAAAAAAAAAAAACCCTAAAGTGTAGAAGAAGAATGATGAGTTTGATAAATGTATCTGTGTTTCTGTTGTTGCATGTTAACAGCTGTTACACTTCAGTTTAAATACCGAATCGAAAGGTTAGGATCTGTGCACAAATGGGATCACTGGTCCCCTTCATCTTCAGTTTTCTCAGCTGTCTGAAGTCATTCAGGGCAGCTGTGTTATAAAGCGCATCCCTGCACCTCCATCTAAATTCTTGAATTTGTTTCTGGATGTACGCAAGACAACAAGCGCCTGCAACATGAGAACACAGCGCATGGATACGAAGCATCAGTGCTGAACAGGTGGATATCGTAGGCCCTGCTACATTCATTATAGCCAGCATTGGCAGGCAGGTGAGGCAGAATTTCACACTCCCTGTCGAGTCAGGATGAAAAGTTGCAGGATGGCGTTCTGCCTTTTTGCCACAGAGTGGTTTAAATTACTCTAATAGTAGCAACTACACGCAGGTAAAAAGTCAGAGATCATAAATTTACGCACCTGGATTTGTTAGAAATTGACTGTAAAATTGAGTAGAAAAGGAAGGCAGTGAAGTTGGCTTTTTTTTTGTAAGATCAAAAAAGCATCAGCAATGTAAATCTCATAGCTTACACCCAGCATATGTGCTGTGTTGGCTCACAACAATAACTCACAACTAAAAACAGATCCATTGAGTTCAATTCTATTCACATGCCCACACAGTCAAATATATTTTAGTTTATTAACATTACATTTTAATCATTTTTAAACATTAAGTTTTAACTTTGCTGAGACTGTAAAGATACAAGACACAACTAAGTTTTGTAACACCTAATAGTCAGTTTAATATTAAGACTGTTCATGAATTAAGTAATTCACTCAGAACATGTCAAAAATGTCACAGATTGTCTGATCTCTCAACGTTGACAGTCTACAGTACATATAACTTTTTGTAAATAACAAAAAGTACACCGCACCCCATTTGGCGCCTGCTATAATAGAACACTTAAAAAAAATTGTCCTATCTCCCATCTTTGATGATCATCTTTTCTTTTTGACTTTTCTCTTTTCTCAGGGGTTGCCACAGTGAATCATCTGATTCGCACATTTGATTTGGCAGAGGTTTTTACGTCGGATGCCCTTCCTGTCACAACCTTTTTCGCAAGGGACAGAAACACGCTGACAGCTTTGCAGCTACTCTTTACAAAAGTCAGCAATGGTTCTTTTACATGAACCTCTCACTATAGACAGTGAGAGACATGGCCCGCCTTTGATAACTCGGTTAGCTGCACTGGGGGGACAGTGACAACCATGTGGGGACTCGAACCCCCAACCTTAGGATCAGCGCTCCTGCACCCTATCCACTAGACCACCACTGCCGCCATCTCCTATCTTTGATCATATCTTTTAAAAAATAATTCCTGGATCCAGAAGATCATATCCACGATCTAATGGAGTCTTCTTTGTCCAAAGTCCCACCTTTCATAGAAATTTCATGAAAATCATTACATAACCTTTTGAGTAAGGGCAGTGGTGGTCTAGTGGTATAAGGCGCCGGATCGCTGATCCAAAGGTTGGGGGTTCGAGTCCCACTCTCCACAAGGTTGTCACTGTCCCCCCAGTGCAGCTAACTGGGTTATCAAAGGCCGGCCATGTCTCTCACTGTCTATGGTGTGAGGCATGTAAAAGAACCATTGCTGACTTTCGACAAGAGTAGGCTGCAAAGCCGTCAGCGTGTTTCCGCCCTGCGATGGCCTGGCGAGCTGTCCAGGGTGTACTCTGCCCTCGCCCTGAGTTGGCTGAGATGGGCACCAGCCTCCCCGTGACCCTAATTAGGATGAAGCGGTTACAGAAAATGAATGAACCTTTTGAGTAATCCTGAATCCGATCAAAACACACAGACTCAGGTTAAAACATAACCATATTGGCAGAGTTTATTAATGGTATATTACGCACTAATCTCATCGGACTCAATTGCTGGACCTCTTGATCCTATTAGAGTTGGCCAACACTGGGCAAAGGTGGGGCACACCCTGAACAGGTGGCTAGACCAACACACACAACCATTCATGCTCATATATACACCTTGAGGCAGCTTGGAACAGCCAATTTGCCTAAGGTGCTTTGGACATTGGGAGGAAACAGGTGTACACAGAAGAAACCCATGTGAGGAGAAGGAGAACATGGACCCTCCATACAGAAATGGCTGAGCGTGGAATCTTCTTGCTGTGAAATGCACGTGCTAAGCATTACGTCACCATGCCATCCCACGGTACATTACTACTGCTGATTATACTTACATCATTGGTTTCCCATGCGCGAATGCTGACTAAAGGAATTTACTTTATACGTCTTTGATCTTTCGAATTCATTTACATCTGGACAGTGAAATGATGGCCTTGGTTGAAATGAGGGCTATCAGTGAAGTACATGAACGTTAAAATTTTGATAGCAAAGGCTGTTGGGAAACATCTTTTATATATTTATATGTCGGATACTAAGATACATCATGCTCAGAAACCATCCTTCTATAACTTTAAACACTGGCTTGATGTATGGGGGGAAAAAATCATATTCCTACACTTGGATCTTGTCATTGCAATCTAACACCCATAGCGAATGTAGTTTAAGACACAGCTGTCCACAAAGTCCCTGAGTAAGCAGGAGGGTGAGAGACACTCAATCAGGTGACTGGATCTCTGAACACTAAACTTACATTTGAAACCTTTCAAAAAAGTTGTATTCGCATTAAAGTATGCATTGACCATCGTATATTAATCAGCCATAACATTATAACTGTTGGCAGCCCCATACACAGCAAGCTCCAATGCAGCCAATGTGACTCTTTTCTTTCATCGCCAGCATGAACAGTTTTAGCAGTTTGTGCTCTTATGTGGAATCAGACAGGACATAGTAACCTCACTCACCATGTGCATCAGTGAGGCTTAGGCATCCAGAGCACGCTTGTAGTGATGTGCGTTGAGGTTGACAGCTGGTGAAGTACTGACTCTTTTAGAGTCAAAAACTCACAAGAGTATATTATTCATTATTTGATTGACAACATGCAATGTGTTGTGTTTTATATCTCATATCAACATTCTTTACACAAATGTGAGACACATTTCATTTGAGGTTAAAATTGATTGCAACTGCGTTGGTCTTCATTTAGCTATTAATTCTTGTTTTGATTGAAAGTCCAGATTTGTGAATTTTCTCAGATTAGAAATGTAATCTTCCATTTTGATAAGGCGGATTGTAAAGGAAATATAAACAACAAACAAAGAAAATTGTAGGTCATGCAAGAATCATTTACAAAAAGGGTCAGAGCTGTCTCTTCTTTTTAGTTTAAGGTTAAGGTCATCTAACATCTGTTGAACACTACTCAGGATGTTCTAGGAATCTGTCCTCTCTGCTGTTGCATGCTGGGACAGCAGTTGGACGGTTGCAGACACAAAAAGACTGAGCAAGCTGATCCGCAAGGCTGGTAACAATATGGGACGGAACCGGACTCTCTGACAGCAGTGTCAGAGAGGCGAATGCTATCCAAAATAAAAACAGTAAAGAACAATATTTCCCACCTGCGTTACAACCTACTGATCAGTCACAGGAGTTCAGTGAGACACTGATTCCACCTAAATGATCTACCAAACAACACAGGAAATCATTCCTAAATGTGGCCATTAAACTATACAACTCCTCCATAGCAATAACATGCACTGATATACATTTACATTCTATTGTTTATCATACTGACAATACTGTACATATCTTTCACTGACAAGATTCATTCTGTATCTGTCATCTATTTATACATATATATATATATATATATATATATATATATATATATATATATATATATATATATATATATATATAAATATAAAAGGTTCTGGACCACCATCCAAAACCTCAGGAGGGGGAAGCAGTTCTCCACAAACATTGTTTACAGTGGAGGTGGGGGAGCTACTCACCTCGACTGGGGATGTCGTTGAGAGGTGGAGGGAATACTTTGAGGATCTCCTCAATTCCACCAACACGCCCTCCGTGGAGGAGGAAGACCCTGGGGGTTTGGGCGGGGGTCTGCCCATCACTGGAGAGGAGGTCAATGAGGTAGTCAAAAGGCTCCTCTGCGGGTCGGGCTCCGGGGTTGGATGAGATCCACCCTGAATATCTCAGGGCTCTGGATGATGTAGGACTATCTTGATTGACACGGCTCTGCAACATCTCGTGGTCCTCGGGGGAAGTACCTCTGGATTGGTGAACCGGGGTGGTAGTCCCCACTTTTTAAAAAGGATGACCGGCGGGTGTGTTTCAATATCAGGGAATCACACTCCTCAGCCTACCTGGGAAAGTCTGTGCAAGGGTATTGGAGAGGAGGATCCAGGAGGAACAATGTGGTTTTTGTTCTGGCTGTAGCTCTCTTGACTAACTCGATACACTCCACAGGATCTTGGAGGGGGCATAGGAGTTTGCCAACTCTGTTCACATGTGTTTTGTGGATTTCGAGAAGGCTTTCTTGTGGGGCATGCTCCAGGAGTATGGTGTTCTGGACCCCAGGCTACGAGCCATTCGATCACTGTATCACCGGAGCCAGAGTTTGGTCCGTATTGGTAACAACAGGACGAATTCATTTCCGGTGAGGACTGGAGTCCGCCAAGGCTGTCCTTTGTCACCGATTCTGTTCATAATTTTTATGGTCAGAATTTCTAGGTGCAGCTGGGGCGTTGAGGGGTTCTGGTTTGGTGGCCATTGCATCTCGTCTCTGCTTTTTGCGGATGATGTTGTCCTTTTGGCTTCATCAAGCCGGAACCTCCAGCTCTCATTGGAGCAATTCCCAGTGGAATGCGAAGCAGCCGGGATGAGAATCAGCACCTCCAAATCTGAGGCCATGGTTCTCAGTCGGACAAGGGTGGAATACATCCTATGGGTCAGGAATGAGGTCCTGCCCCGAGCGGAGGAGTTTAAGTATCTTGGGGTCTTGTTTGCGAGTGAGGGAAGGATGGTGCGGGAGATGGACAGACGGATCGCTGCAGCCTCTGCTGTTAAACGGAGCCTGTATCGGTCCGTTGTGATGAAGGAGCTGAGCCGCAAGGCCAAGCTCTCAATTTACCAGTCGATCTATGTTCCAACCCTCACCTATAGTCACGAGCTTTGGGTAGTGACCAAAAGAACAAGATCGTGGATACACGCGACTGAAATGAGCTTCCTTCATTGGGTGGCGGGGCTCTCCCTTAGAGATAAGGTGAAAAGCTCTACCATCCGGGGAGAGCTTGGAGTAGATCCGCTGCTCCTCCGCATTGAGAGGGGTCAGTTGAGGTGGCTCAGGCATCTAGTCAGAAATCCTCCTGAACACCTCCCTGGTGTGGTGTTTCGGGCATGTCCAACCGGGAAGAGACCCAGGGGTCGACGTAGAACATGCTGGAGGGACTATGTCTCTCAGCTTGTCTGGGAACACCTCGGTGTCCCCCTGGAAGAGCTGGAGGAAGTGGCGGGTGGAGAGGGATGTCTGGACCTCTTTGCTTAGGTTGATGCCCCCACGACCCAATTCTGGATCAAGCGGAAGATGATGATGATGACAATTTCCTCTGGTATCAATGGAGTACAGTATTCTGATTCTGATTCTAAATCTGTGGGCTTCCAGGCTCCCTCTGCCATGAGTCAGGGGTACTGTTTGCCTCATTGAGTAACTTTTTTTTTTTACTGGGTTTTATGATTAATCTGCAAGTCTAAACACATGACAGAAATACATTTTATACATTGTCCAGATAATGAAAAGGCAGAGAGGCAGTGGTGACCTGGTGGTGCTCAAGCCCTACACTCAACAGGTTGTCACTGTCCCCCACCCCCCACCCCCACCCCCAGTGCAGTTAACTGGGTTATCAAAGGCTGGTCATGTTGCTCACTGTCTATGGTAAGAGCCATGTAAAAGAACTATTGCTAACTTTTGTAAAGAGTAGGATGCATAGTTGTCAGCGTGTTTCTGCCCTGCGATGGCCTGGCAAGCTGTCCAGGGTGTACGCCTCCCTCACCCAGAGTCAGTTGAGATGGGTGCCAGCCTCCCCACGACCCTAATTATGATTAAGTGGTCCAGAAAATGAATGAATAAATGATTGAAAAGCCAGGGCATATAATCTGAGTGTTAGAAATCTTTTCATCTGCAATATATAGAGGAAAAGGGACACCCTATTTGCATTGCATACCAAGTCAAGTCAATATTCTTTATTGCCATGTGTGCTTTTTACACACATGGGAATTTCTTGTGCGATCGTGCAAAGAGTCAAAGTTGTGGAAAAGAAACAAAAAGAAAAGAAAATCAGGAGTCTCAGAACAGCAAAAACACATACTACTACGAAATAAGTACCTAAGTCCTATGTTTAGAAGGGACAGGCCTTGTAATTCCACCATCCACTATGCAGCACAGCAAAGCACTACTTCATAATGCAGCTTCTTCCTGTATAATTGTATCCCTGGTATTCTTTATTGAAAAAAAAATTAATATTAGATTCCAAAGGTAAAAGGGTTTGTAATTCATACCTCTCTCTGCCTCCCCTGAATTCAGGCCACTGCACTCTTGTCAGTTCACTGGTTTCCTTCCTTGGACTATCTTTGGTAGGTACTTGCCACTACATAGTAGGAACATCCCAAAAGTCTTGTCATTTTGGGGAATAATGGAGCAAAGTTGTTTAGCCATATCACAAGGTGGCACTTGTTAAAGTCACTTAGATCTTTATTTTTGCAAATTCTTATTTATATTTTTTTTCTTCTTTAGTAATTGACTGTACAGTTTCTGCTTAATATGTTCAACTCCTTGGTGCCACTGTAACAACAAAGCCTTTTTAATTTCACTTTTCAGTGGCCATAATATTTTTAATGTTATAGCTGTTCAGAGTACTGTATAGGCTATTTTCAACATTTTAAGATTATACCATATTTATCGAACTGTATATTTCTATAGGATAAGTTACTATATTGAATTAATCTGCAACAAAACAGCTTGCATGAATAACCACCCAGTTTAAAATAGTCATCCAAGGTTTTTGGCTCCTAATTTGTTTGTTGTGTTCTTGTATGGTACACTGGCCAATTTTGATGCTGTGACTGCTGTTGAATAGACATCTCTGGTACATCATGTGGGCTCCCAATTTTTTCACCGAAATGTACTTGCCTCATCATTAAGGTTATCAAGTTTGAATCCTGATGATGCCTCAGTCATCCATTATCAGTAACCCAAGAAACAAAAACTGGTGACCCTGCTGTCTGGAACAAATGGCATCGTTCTCTTTTGTGTTATTCAGAGTGACTCTAGCCAATCACAATCTTGGCCATTCAGAAGAGGACAGTAACCCTTCAGTACTTAAAGGAGGGCACCTTATGTATGAATAAAAGTTTTGCTTTCTACTGAGAGTTCAGCTGCCCTGTGATACCCGGCTGGCTTCACCTGATCCAGAAGGCAGTTCTACTGTTCTCCATATTCATGATTCACCAAGCATGTCGTCTCAGCTAATCTAAAGGTAATTTCTGATCTTTTACTGGAACTCTTGCAGTTTATGTAGACAGCCAACAGGGCTTGTGATGATATCATTGAATATGACCTTGCACTTCATGCTACAGTATCTTGACAAGCCAAGAAGCTAGGCAGGAATTCAATTTATGGATGTCAGCTCAGCTTTTACCACCATCACCTCGAGGTGCTGCAGGGCAAGTTCTCATAGATGAGCTGAGAAATCAGTTTATGAACAACACAAAACACACATTAGACTCAGTTTTCAGATCCTCAATACAGAAGCACCTCAAGACTTTATGGTCAAAGCACCAACTGACAACATATCCACACACTTGAGTTTGAAGATGCTGAACTTTTTTGTATCATCTCACTGCAGCCTCCTTCATAATCACTGGGTGCCCTGTGGAAAGGAAGTTGAGCAAGTAGTGTACATATGCACATTTGCTGCTCGATATCACCATGACTCTTGAGATAACTATATTCTAGTTGTAACTCTGTGATCTGATTCAAATCACTCAAATTCCTGGGCACCATCATACCTAGGAATCTAAGGTATCGCCAGTGCTAAATACTGTACAAAGCGTTCTTTTGAAGACAAATAAAAAAGTCAGTCTTTCTCAGGTTCTAATGGTCCAGTTCTGCCCTTTGTTCATTGTGTCCATCTTAACCCCTCAACTTCACAGGAATTAACTAAACGTCACTGCTCTTCTGCAATTCTTCAGAAGATCCTGGTTTCAATCGCTTTGGTTGGTGAGGTTGTTATTGTGTGGAGCTTGCATTTAGCCACATGCTTGTGTGGGTTTTCTGAGGGTGCTCTGGTTTCTTTCCAAAGTTCAAAGACATGCATGTTGGGTTAATTGACTATTCTGGATTCCACCCCCAACCGCCCAGGTGGACTGTTATAGTGAATAGTTTTTTTCTGTGTTGGTCTTGCAATAGACTGGTGAGCTGTTCAGTGTGCACCATGCCTTGCACCCAAAGTCAGTTGGAATTGGCTCCAGCCTTGTCATGACCCTAAAACAGGACAAGTAGTTAACCAGTATAACTGACCAAGGCATTAACTAAAAAAAGTAAGGTCAACCTTTAAGAATGTCATGAGAATGTTACAGTAGCTGAAATATGCTGGCTGATTGTGCTCTTATTGGCCTGTCTGACGTTGTTTGGTCAGTGATAATGAGTACAAGTTAAGTTTATTGTCTTTCATCATTTATATTGGGATTTAGAAGGTAGGAAGAAGAACACATACAACAACAGTTTAACAAGCGTATTACTTAAAATACTGCCATATGGTGTTTCAATATGCAACAATATGCAGTATGTTGTAGCACATAATATTCACAGGTAATTTTCTGATGCCAAACTACATTCATCCTTTCTATTTTCTTTGCAATTAATTTTTATCCAGTGAACATGCAAGAGACACCTCACCTCCTCACAAACATCAGATATCAATAATCCAGGTTTGTAATTTGGCTTTGTGTAGCGCAGTGGTGGTGTAGTGGTTAGGGTGCTGCGCTCATGATCAGGAGGTTGTGAGTTCAAATCCCACTGAGACCCTCACTGTGCTAAGACCCCTGGGCAAGGTCTCAACCACAAGTGTGCCTCTGTTCACCCAGCAGTATAAATGGGTACCAGTAAAAATATACTGGGAAGGTAACTTGCGATGGACGAGCGTCCCAACCAGGGAGAGTTGAACTCCTGGTCCATTCACGCTATGGAAACCGGGAATAAGCACCGGCCTGATGAGCCACGAGGCTCGGGTGTAAAAACCCAACAGACTTTTACCGTAATTTGGCTTTCATCTAGGACTTACCCTCTGAAACATTCTTCATTGTTCATACCGACATGGTATTGCTACACTTCTGCTGATCGTGCTGGAACCAAGCCCATTTAAATATCCTTACTTCTGTTGTCCTTGTGATGCAATTAACATTATCATGTACACAGTGTGCTTCAAGGCCACAGATTAGCTGAGGTCCCCTCGTTTATTTATAGCTCATCAGTGTTCTTGATGATACTGAAAGCATGTCGTGGGTGGTTATACTGTAATGACTGGAATGGTCAAGGACATCACTATCAGTAATTGTTCAACAGGAGATCCCTGCAACATCAAGCTGAAAACAGATTTGTGCAACGCATAATACATCTGCACTGGATGAGAAACCTGGTCTGATGCGTTTTTGTATTATACAAGTACTTTCATTTTAGGGATTCCTGCGATTGGATTTGCATCCATAACATCTAAGCATGAAATTTCTGCCAGAATATACACGAGAAACAGAGACCCAGCGGAGGCAAAAAAAAAAAAAAAAAAACATCTTCAAAGGACCCCATTTAATGCCTCTCTGTTAAAGCATACTCGACACCTTTGATGGCTGTTTTGTTAAACGTCGCTTTTGAACTTGCCATTTTGTGTAGTGTGTGAGTGACTGATGTGTTGAGAGTCACTTCTAAAGTAGATTTGGTTACTTTACCTCCAGTCGCCGTCACTGATACCCCAGTCTATTATCAGGTAAGTATTACATTTAGTGCTATATGAGGAGGAGCTGTGGCGTTAAGACAGATACTACAGAGTTACCATTGTAGAGATAGCCTCAGGGAGAAGTTAGGTTCACATTTGGGGTTATAGCTAGCAATAATATACCAAAACAAGAGCATTCAAGTGCAAACTTCCAGCAAGCCAAGCAATCTACTATATGACTCAGAATGTCAAAAATCTCACAATATTAAAGAATCCTTTAAAAAAAATTGCTGGACTCAAAATTTGATCTGAATCTTCCTTATCCTCTCTAGGCCAGTATGTAATGTTGATCTAGCTCTAAACTAGCTGAGAGTGAGCAGAAGCCTATTGCTGCCAATAATGTACAAAGGCATGGTACACCCTAGACAGCTTACTAAACCATCACAGGGCCAACACACACACACACACACACACACACACACACACAAGTATTTACACTTACACTCACACATAGGGGCATATTGGAAGCACCTTCGCCTAATTTGCATGTCCTTGGACAGTGGGAGGAAACTGGAAAACTTGGAGGAAACCTCCACAAGCACAGGGAGAACATCCAAAACTCTACACACAAACTACTGTACCTGGGATTTGAAACCAAGACTTTCTTGCTATGAGGCTGACATGCTATCCACTACGCCACCAGATTAACACTCTATTAAAAATACTTGTGTCTTAGGAGGTTGATGGTACAACTGGCTATATCGAGTCAAAATTTTCCAGACTAACAAAGTTGCTTCCTGTACCATCTGTCTCATATTTTTTTTGTTTTTGTGTTTTATTCATGTTAATAAATGATTAGCTGTGGTGATTCTCTAATTCTCTTTGAGTGAGTCTCTACTATGTTTCTCAGTTTGTGGCCATACACGATCATGGCAAGTTCAGCAGGCCAGCTGCCACATTATATCCTCAGGGTATAGAGTGACACCAATCCAGCGAGGGGATTAACTGCCTGTCTTTTTTGATCCACTGCATTACAGAGGCAGCATGGCACTCCCAACTCCCTGTGCAGTGAGGCCGGATGGACACCCTCCTCCTCCACCTCCTTCTCTTCGAACACATGATTGTGGATGGATTAAATCAGGAATTGGACGAATGGAAGGAAGAAACAATATCCTGACTCAGGCTCAGATCACTCTCTGAGCCCGAAAAATCCAAGGCACTTCCTCTGCCAATTAGCCTGACCTTGTTGTGCAAGTCCTCATGCTGAAAGTCCTCTTGCTTGAGTCCTCATGCTGAAAATCAAGTCCATGCTGCACCAGAAAGATTTAAAAAGTCAATCTGAAGAGCTGAAATGAACAACAGAAATAAAATGAGGAGATACCAGAGTCAGAATAATGCCAAATTCAACAGGGTATAACTGTAGAGCCAGACTCACAGAACTGATACTATAACACCACTTTTTACAACCGCGATGAGCAGAAAACCAGTCTTAGAATTAACTTGTTTGAAAAATAAAGATATTTACCATATAAAGACATCAATTTGCTGACCTTTGTTTTTTATTTTTCCAATAACACTAAAGTCACACATAGCTGGATGATACATGAAAACCATGGCTGAGACTACCATTGCCTCTCTGGTGGATTTTAGAGGGATTTTCTATTATTAGAAGCCACACCCTCTTGGTTATCAAGGTAGTTCAGTTCATTTTCATCTTCTTCTTCTTCTTTTTCCTTTCGGCTGCTCCCTTCAGGGGTCGCCAGAGCACATCATCTACCTCCATCTCACCCTGTCCTCTGCATCCTCTTTTCTGACTCCAACGACCTTCATGTCTTCCTTCACCACATCCATAAATCTCTTCTTTGGTCTTCCTCGAGGCCTTCTGCCTGGTAGTTCCAACCTCAGCATCCTCCTGCCAATATACTCACTATCCCTCCTCTGTACATGTCCAAACCATCTCAATCTAGCCTCTCTGACTTTGTCTTCAAAACATCTTACATGGGCTGTCCCTCTGATATACTCATTTCTGATCCTATCCATCCTCGTTACTCCTAGAGAGAACCTCAACAATTTCATCTCCGCTACCTCCAGCTCTGCCTCCAACCTTTTCCTCAGCGCCACTGTTTCTAAGCCATACAACATCGCTGGCCTCACCACCGTCTTGTACACTTTTCCCTTCATTCTTGCTGACACTCTCCTATCGCACATCACACCGGACACTTTTCTCCAACCATTCCAGCCTGCCTGCACACGCTTGAGCCTAAGTACTTAAAATCCTCCACCTTTGTTATCTCTGCTCCCTGTAACATCACCGTTCCTCCTGGGTCCTTCTCATTCACACACATGTATTCTGATTTTCTGAGGCTAACCTTCATTACTCTCCTTTCCAGGGCATACCTCCACTTCTCTAGATTTTCCTGCACTTGTTCTCTGCTCTCACTACAGATCATAATGTCATCTGCAAACATCATAGTCCATGGAGATTCTTGTCTCACCTCGTCTGTCAGCCTGTCCATCACCATAGCAAACAAGAAGGAGCTCAGAGCTGACCCTTGATGCAGTCCCACCTCCACCTTGAATTCGTCGGTCTCACCGACAGCTCACCTTACCACTGTCCTACATCTCTCATACATGTCCTGCACCACTCTAACATACTTCTCTGCCACTTCAGACATCCTCATGCAATACCACAGTTCTTCTCTTGGCATCCTGTCATATGCTTTTTCCAAATCCACAAAGGCACAATGCAGTTCCCTCTGACCTTCTCTGTACTTCTCTATTAACATCCTCAAAGCAAACATTGCATCTGTGGTGCTCTTTCTTGGCATGGAACATTTTGTTCACAAATGCTGACCTCTGCCCTTAGTCTAGCTTCCACTATTCTTTCCCATAACTTCATCGTATGGCTCATCAACTTTATCCCTCTGTAGTTGCCGCAACTCTGCACGTCTCCCTTGTTCTTAAAAATGGGCACCAGCACACTTCTCCTCCACTCCTCCGGCATCTACTCACTCTCTAAGACCTTGTTGAATGTTCTTGTCAGAAAATCTACTGCTACCTCTCCTAGACACTTCCATACCTCCACAGGTAGATCATCAGGACCAACTGCCTTTCCATTCTTCATCCTCTTCAATGCCCTTCTCACTTCACCCTTACTGATCTTTGCTACATCCTGCTCCTCAATGGTCACCTCTTCTACTCTTTCTTCTCTCTCATTTTCCTCATTCATCAGCTCTTCAAAGTACTCTTTTCATCTTCCCAGCACACTTCTGTCATCAGTCAATACATTTCCCTCTCTGTCCTTTATCAATCTAACTTGCTGCATGTCCTTCCCATCTCTAGTTCTCTGCTGTGCCAACCTATATAGATCATTTTCTCCCTCTTTACTGTCCAACCTATCATACAAGTCATCATATGCCCTCTGTTTGGCCTTAGCCACTGCTACTTTCACCTTACGCCGTGTCTCCCTGTACTCCTGTTTACTCTCTTCGGTCCTCTCAATGTCCCACTTCTTAGCTAACCTATTCCTTTGTACACACTCCTGCACTTCCTCATTCCACCACCAAGTCTCCTTATCTACTTTCCTTCCAGAGGACACACCAAGTACTCTCCTACCTGTGTCCCTGATCACATTTGCTGTGGTTGTCCAGTCATTTGGAAGCACTTCCTGGCCACCAAAAGCCTGTTTCAACTCCTCTTTGAAGACAACATGACACTCTTCCTTTTTCAACTTCCACCATTTTGTCTTCTGCTCTGCCTTTGTCTTCTTCACCTTCCTCACCATCAGCGTCAGTACACTGTGGACAGCTCGACCAGCCCATCACAGGGCAGAAACACGCTGATGGCTATGCAGCCTACTCTTGTCGAAAGTCAGCAATGGTTCTTTTATGTGCCTCACACCATTGACAGTGAGAGACATGGCCGGCCTTTGATAACCCAGTTAGCTGCACTTGTGGGGACAGTGACAACCTGTGGTGAATGGGGCTTGAACCCCCAACCTTTGGATCACTGATCCAGCACCTATACCACTAGACCACCACTGCCCTATCAAGGTAGTTTTCATGTTTTAAAATAAAAGTGCCTAGAACACTTACAGGATAATGCCGGGTAACCCCCAGAAGGCAAAAGCATATATGCTAGGAAGTAATTCCAGCTATGTGAGTGAAACTAAAGCTACAGAGTTTATAGATTATTAAACTCTGTTTAGATCAAAAGATAAATTCTAATAAACACATATGAACAATGACAACAGCTTTGAGATTATGTAATACTGCCATAAAATAATTCAGGTCACAGACCTCGGTAGATCTTAAGGTGGAGTCATCATTTTGAGTTAAAGAGTTAAATTTAGGCTTTATAAAGAGGCCATGGTTAAAGAATTTATTTTAATTTATTAATATTAATATTTATTAATATTTTAATTTATATTTATTAAATAAAGAATTTATTTTCCAAAATTTTATATTTTTTAATTCTATATGTAGAGAATATATATCTATCTATATATATATAGATAGATAGATAGATAGATAGATAGCTAGATAGATAGATAGATAGATATATAGATAGATAGATAGATAGTTTCTCTTAAAAGGATATTCTCTTATAATAGTTTCTCTTAAAAGGATGCTATGCCAAATGACATCCTAATTAAAAGCCACATTCACTCCTGGGGGCCAGGGTGGAACTAATAGATGGTGGGCAGACAAAAGTCCCCTGGTAGATACGATATCATAATAAAGGAATGAAATAACCACAGAGAGATTTTACACACAATCAGAACTGATTACCAGGCATGACTCAGGAGTACAGCATTCAGTCTCATGGGTGTTGACCAAGACAGGCTGATAATATTGTTAATAACAAGCAATTTTAAAATAAAATATTATATTAGATATTATAATGCTGAGGTTGGAACTACCAGGCAGAAGGCCTAGAGGAAGACCAAAGAGACGATTCATGGATGTGGTGAAGGAGGACATGAAGGTAGTTGGTGTAAGAGAAGAAGATGCAGAGGATAGGGTGAGATGGAGGCAGATGATTCGCTGTGGTGACCCCTGAAGGGAAAAGCTGAAAGGAAAAATGAAGAAGATATTAGATATTAATTTATAGATATTACATATTATGTCATTATACATTGATAATACATACAGTAATACAGTAATGTGTAAGCATTACTTGAATTGAGTAATGTGTGTGTTTGTGTGTACAATGACCTTGAATGTTAGAAAGATATTATACTATAGATGAAAAGCACAATATTATTGTTGTTACAGTATTAATATTTTTAAAGAAATTAGATAATGTAATTAGTGTTGCTAATTAATCAATATGAATGTTTTAATAATTAGTTAAGTTTCCATTAACATGTATTTATCAAATTATTTACTACTAATAATTATTATATTATTAATATAATAATTAGTAATAATAATAATAATAATAATAATAATAATATTCATTATGTATACTGTATATGACAAAAACATCAGCAATAATAATAGGGTGACACAGTGATGTAATGGTTACCACATCCGACTCAAACTTTCGACAAGGCTGTGAAGTCGTCGGCGTGTTTCCGCCCTGCGATGGCCTGGCGAGCTGTCCAGGGTGTACTTTGCCCTCGCCGGGAGTTGCTGGGATGGGCGCCAGCCTCCCTGCTACCCTAATTAGGATTAAGCGGTTACAGAAAATGAACTGAATTGAACATCCAACTCATAGCAAGAAGGTCCTGGGTCCAAGTCCCATGCTTGGGTGTTTCTGTGTGGAGTTTCTATGTTCTTCTTGTGCTTGTGTTGGTTTCCTCCAGATACTTCAGTTCCTTCTCACAGTCCCAAGATTTGCATATTAAGCTAATACTATGCTGCTCCAAAATGCCCTTAGTTGTGAATTTCAATGTGAATGGTTGTGTGTGTTTGTCCTGCAATTGTCTACTGAGCTGTTCAGAGTGTACCCTGTCTTTGCCCAGGCTGAGGTAGCCTGCAGTTTTCATGAGACTCGAACGGGATGACGTGGTTCAGACAATGAGAGCGTGGATGAGTGAGTGTATGTTTACTTGTGAATTCCCCAAATTTGTTCCCAAGTTATTGTAATGGCCTATTTCCACCAGACATGGTCAGTTAAGGTGCCCAAATTTCATCACGTGTCCACACAGCCTGTGTCCACCAACTGTGCACCAACTGTGAATCTAAGTCTAGTAGCAGAATAATACTGCAGTGATATTCCACATCCATATTGGTGCCCATATAGCTGACGTGAAACACATTCATTCATTTTCTGAATCACTTAATCTTAATTAGAGTCGCACGGAGGCTGGCACCCATCTCATGGCATGGTATGCCTTGGATAGTTAACCAGGCCATCACAGAGTGCAAAATACAAAAAAAAAAATGTTCCTGTCTCATTCTTCCTCCAACATCAGCATTAAACATTAAAGAACCTTGTCTTCTCTCGAGTTACAAACTCCTATGCATGCTTTTTGTGTTCTTTTATTCTTCTTCTTCAGGGGATTGTCTTACTCAGACCATGCCCTTTGATACACCAAGGAGGTGAAGCAGGTCTTACAGTAAAGTTGTAGTGTGTATGTGTTCCGTGTGTATGTTGGAAAAACGTGTGTGCATGTCTGTATACTTCAGCCTTTAGATACTGTATCTCCTATCATACAACAGGTACCACCCAGTGTAGGCGTAGGCTCATATTCACACTTGTATCTCAGTATGAGCAATAACAACAGTCTTGTGCACCACTTTTGCAGAGCATAATTAAAACAAGAGTGATGTTGCTGAGGTTGAAGAACTGTCAGTGTATGTGCCCTAAAACAAGAAAAGCTTTCAGTTTAAGTCACACCCACTAAATCCATACCCAGATACACGGAGGATCCGACAGACATAAATAAAAAAAAACTGACCAGGCTACATCTCATCATGTCATTATATTTCATGTCTCTTCCATTTGCTTATACAGACTGGTTCCAATTATCTGGCACCTTCAGGACGAAGCAGGTGCCAGAAAATCAAATTTGCTGATGTATCAGGACCTTGCCACAAATATATGTAAATTAAATTTAAATTAAATATTAAATAAAAATAGGGGGCAGTGGTGGCCTCGTGGTATAGGGCTCTGGATCGCTGACCCAAAAGGTTGGGGGTTCGAGTCCCACTCTCCACAAGGTTGTCACCCCCCCCCCCCCCCCCCCCCCCCCAGTGCAACTAAATGGGTTATCAAAGGAAGCAATTGTCGCTCACTGTCTATGGTGTGAGGCATGTAAAAGAACCATTGCTGACATTCGACAAGAGCAGGCTGCAAAGCTGTCAGCGTGTTTCCGACCTGCGATGACCTGGCGATCTGTCCAGGGTGTACTCTGCCCTCGCCCGGAGTAGGCTGGGATGGGTGCCAGCCTCCCTGTGACCCTAATTAGGATTAAGTGGTTACAGAAAATGAACTGAATTGAATAAAAATAATTAAATACCAGAAGACAAAAAAAAAAAAAAACAAGACTATGCTAGCTGTTTCTGTTCTTGTGAATACAATGCCTAGCCTTAAAATTATGCAGCCACCCAATAGAAAAATTACACTCTTCCTCGATACCAAGGTCGTTATGCAACTTGGCTGCCTTCTCTATCAACGAAGGTCCGCTAACATGCCTCCCTCTGGTACGCTGGCTCCTGAATCAAATGTACCAATCTTTATCTAACCCTCCAAACTTTGCCGCATTCAGTGACTTCCTCTTCCGGTCTTGTTGTTTTGTTTCAGCTGGCTGCCACTAGAGCACAACCGTGCAAAGTTTTAATTGGCATTCTTTTACAATTTTTCCGATTGCGTTTTTTTTTTCCCCCGGACAAAATGTGCATGAGGTACTTATTTTTCAGCATTTTTAAAAAGTGCTGTTAAATAAGGCCTGCCGATGTATCAGATGGCAGATAATTGGAACTGGTCTATAAATTCACATCATGCCTCTGAGATTACATGCACACCTCCTACCTTGTTGATGAAAGTTCAGATGGATTTGTGCATCCAAACATTAAGTCGTCTTATCTTTACTTACCACATCAAGTTGCCACACCTTGGGCGCACAGCCGAATGGAAACTTCACTCATCTCTGACCTCTGCACTAAACCAGGTCACTCTGCCTTCACTGGCACTAATCACACATGGAGCGACAACACTGTAGCCTTTATAATCGAGTCCAGATAATACATAAAGACCTGCTGAGGCACCAAGTCAAAAGAGTGTGATGTATTAATGTTAATGTTTGTTAATAAATACAAAAATTAATTACAGTTTTCTAAAGAAAAAGTAAGCAATTTTACAAGGTTGTTGTTTTTATTTTACAGTTAAACGATGCATAATGTGGAAAAGTTGAGCATTAAATATTTACTGTAAATTACTACGAAATTAAATGCATCTCGATGTTAATATCGTTAACATTTTTGACAGTATGTTGCTTAAATGAATCTTTAAATGTTCATTCATTTTCTGAGCCCGTTTACTCCTAACTATAGTAGTGGGGAGGCTGGCACCCATCTCAGCTGATTCTGGGTGAAAGTGGGGTACACACTGAACAGCTCACCAGGCCATTGCAGGGCCATCACACATGCAGCCATTCACACTCGCTAGAGGTGAGTTGGAACAGCCAATCAGTCTACTGTGTATGTTTTTAGACTGTGAGAAGAAATCATACTTAATGATAAGTGAATCTAATTCTCGTTCTAATTCTAAGTCTAATTTATTTATTTTTTCTTTCCCACTGTAAGAAATCCAAATACGAAGTGACAGGAATCAGGACCATTGTGACAGGCCCAAGTCATGAATTTCAGCTAGTACTGGGTTCGGTTTCAAGCTTAAGTTTTAAAATTATAAACATTAATAATAATAATTTAAATAATGTTGAGACGTGCTGCTACTAGTCATGACCAGAATGGTAGATGTGCAGAATTTTACTGTAACTGTAATCAATAAAAATGAATTTAACTTAAGACCCCTGATGGAAGAATCACATCGATCGCTCAATTGTCGTTAGAAATAAT
>CM045743.1:26608939-26633939 GCA_024760905.1 Plotosus lineatus
AGCTTGTGTTGTAACTGATAATCTGATAATCTTCCTATTCATAAGTGAAGCACAAGAAAAACAACGAGAGCCGTGTTTATGGGAGGTTACCACACAGGAAACCGCAGCTTTCGAAAAGAAAATGCACCCTATCCAGACAGCCTATTAGAAAACACTATGAGAACAATATTCTGTGGAGAGTTGACACACAAGTTGAACTTTAAACATTCCCACTTGTAAATCTGTACAATCACTCGGCACTATAATATTAACCTCTGTACACCTAAATCCGTCCATCTATTCATTATCTAGTCCATGAATCTGTCAGGGTTGTGGAGGGAAGCTGGGGACGATTTGAACTGACTTTGGTTGAGAGGCAGGATGCGTCCTCAACAGGTCACCACTCTACTGCAGAGCTAATATACACCGATTTGTTTACATTATTAACTCATCAGCCAATCAGGTAGTAGGAGCACAATACTGTACATAAAATCATGAAGGGGAAGATTAAGAGGAAAAATGCCCACCCTATACTCTGGAGATCGATCATTCAAATCTTAAAGATATCAGAGACAGAAAAAGAGTAAAGTCTAGTCTATGCCCTGTTTGAAGTGTGGTATACTCTCTCTCTTTCTCTCTCTCTTTCTCTCTCTCTTTCTCTCTCTCTTATCAGAATTACACTGTCAATAATGGGTGTCTATAAGTGTGGGGTGGGTAGCACTGTCCTCCAGGTACGTTATGATGTTATGCCGCTCCTGATGCTACATGAGTCTGTCTCTCTTCCTTTCGGCTTTTTCCCTTTTACTCGGGAGTCGCCACAGCGAATCATCTGATTCGCACATTTAATTTGGCAGAGGTCTTTACGTCGGATGCCCTTCCTGTCACAACCCTTTTTTAGCAAGGGACAGAAACACGCTGACGACGTTGCAGCTACTCTTTACGAAAGACAGCAATGTTTTTTTTACATGAACCTCTCACCATAGACAGTGAGAGACATGGCCCGCCTTTGATAACCCAGTTAGCTGCACTGGGGGGGGACAGTGACAACCTTGTGGAGAGTGGGACTCGAACCCCCAACCTTTGGACCAGCGATCCAGCGCCCTATACCACTAGACCACCACTGCCCCCCACCCCCACCCCCGATGCTACATGAGTAAACAGTTCAAAAAGATGCAGCTAGTTGGTGTTGCATGCCCTCTGAGGAACCATGTGATTTGACCCTCCCTGGATGGTACGGTTTCAAAGTGGACGCAAAATCCATTTTTAATTTATGTTTGAATTCGGGCAACATCAGGGCATGGTGCTTAACACATCTGCCTAATCGTAAAAGGTCCTGGGTTTGAATCCCCAGTGTTTCTGTGTGGAGCTAAATGTTCTACTCAGGCTATTCTGTTTTTTTCCTATGGTTCAAAGACATGCACATTAGGACATTTGGCTTTTCCAAATCGTCCCTTGAGTGGTGTGAATATGAATAGTCGTGTGTGTGTGTGTTGCAATGGTCTGGGAAGCTTTTCAGGATGAAAGCCTGCCTTTACCTCAGTTTGGTTGAGATTGGCTCCAGGCTACCTGGGACCCTAGCAGGAGTAAGAGCCTCAAGAGCCTGTAACAGTGAATTTCTCCATTGTGAGATTAATAAAGCTGTATTTTATCTTATCTTACGGTTATTTGGATTCAAGTCAGTTTAACATTGCAGTTCCTTTGTAGTCCTACAGGTGGTGCACTCTTAACTACTCACATATATTGACAGGCTTCACAGAAATCGTATGTTTTCGAAGTGAACAATTTTTTCTAAATTTGTGTAGAAACAAATTTAGCAAAAATAGTTTTCTCCGAACACATTTGTAGAATAAAATGAAAGAATTTATAGAAGTACCTAGGCATCATGATAATATATCCGTACTGGATGGTAGCTACTATGTGAGCAGAGTGGGGTGTCTAGTGCCGCAGGTGCCAACCCTGGTCCCCGCTTCCTTGCATGTTGTTGTGTTTTTCTTGTTTCCAACATACATCATTTAACTAATTATCAAATTAGCAACTCTTTATTACTTGACATGGATGTGAGTGGGCAGGGCTCGCATCGCACTAAAATGTGCAGGTGAAGCTTGGGGGTCCGCTTGGGGTGGGTCATGGGGGGTTGGAAACCTCTTATCCAGTTGATGGAAATTAGCCATAAAAAATGAGTAAAGAAAAAAAGAGCATGAAGGATAAAAGAACTGAATTCATCACTGTTTTCATCCATGGTGAGCAGAAAAGCATCTAAGAACACATTAAATTTTAAGCTGGGTGTGTTACAACAACAGAAGACCACTGTTCAAACTGAAAAAAAGACCAAAAGGCACATTTTTGTCCAGTTTAGACTTTCTTGTCTGCATGACCAGTTCAGTCCAGATCACCAACCCAAATGTGAAGGATTTCCTCAGCCTGCCATGATATCCATACAGAATACATATGAACTAAACAAAACACCGCAGGGCAACACCGAAACCTAGTGATGAGACTGAAAACACTGTGTGGCTGCTTTTATTTCTCAGAAGCTGAAAGGCTTGCCTTGCTGAGTCACCAATAACCACTAATAAAGTCATATCAGGAAACTCCACAGCATCACGTCAGCACATCTGTCTATGATTTAAAACTTATGCAATGTGACATAATCCAAAACACAAGCATAAACATGAACAGCTATTTACTCAGCCAGACGATGGGTAGAGGCTGCTCACCTCCAATCTAGAGGATTCAAACTAAAAAAACATATATATGAAGAAAAACAGCGTTGCACAGGTGAATGGAGCAAAATAATAGATTAAAACACTCGACGGGGGGAAAAAAAGCTCCTGAAGGAGTTTGAAGTGCATCGTCATTCAGGTTCTGCTCACTAGCAAATCCGGGCAGTTTAAATAATTAATTGGATAAAAAATGACAGATGATCTTTCAGAAAAACCGGATCACAGGTTAAAAGCTATTCACTCAGTAATCCGGATAATACCTATTGAAATTCTCCCTGACATATTTACGTGAAGTTACTCTGAAGCCCTTGTTTTACACTGAGTAAAGAAACACACATGGTATGAATGCACCTTATAAATGCACTAAGGCCAGGCCACAGACTCACCCCAAAACGAACAACTAAATAAAAACATGCGTTAGAATGCACTCCGAGTTACGTGCTTCAAAAAAAATGTTCGCCTTAATTCCTACTGAAAGCTGAACAAGCCAGGCCTCGTCTTTTGAAGATTTGAGATGGTTTCATAATTGAATAGTAAACCATCCATCCAGTAACCGCAATGAAACCAGTTTAGTCAGGGGTGTGTTGTCTGTTTCTTTCTTCTTGAAGTACTGTTGTGTCAGATTTAGATTAGGGATATAACAAATGCATTTAACAAATCATGTGTTCACATGGTATCTGGTTGGGATTACAGGTGTGCAGTGGGACTGAAACACACACACACACACACACACACACACACACACACAGAAATCACAAAGAACACTAAGGAACGCCCTTTCAGTTTGAGGTACACCCACTTCATGCTTTAAATTAGATCTTGATTTGAATACCGCAGTAGTAAACGGCTCCACATACATGGATTGCATTACACTCCTAATTTATATATAACTAATTGGTCGAAAATATCAATGGTTACGTCCAGAACTTCACAAAAAGATCTAAAGGCAGTGTTACATTACCTACAGAATGGTCAGAGCTCCTCAGGTGCCAAACGGTAGTAATAGAAGGAGGAGTGTTGCCTTACTGGCTCTTGTCATCATTGTAAGCCCCAACAGCTATTTGTGACACGAAACACCTTGCAGTCGAACGCAGGGCTTCACAGGTGATGGGTGCAATTCATGTAGAGTTAAGAATTATGGCCTGGGTCATGTTATATTCATTGACTGATCTGCAGTTCAATTCGGTTCACAACACAGTGACTTTGGACGCCTGAAAAAAAAAAAAAAAAAAAAATGGTGGCTTTGTTATGCCTTGGGGGAGTTTAAGTGGTGGAGGGTGATGTGGGGTGAAGGTGTTTATTTATGTTGCTGGTGTCATATACAGTGTCCAATTGTTCACCAAGGCAAATCAAAGATTTTTTTTCTTTGATCCCTTTATCCTATGATGAACCATATCTATCCCAATGGGCGTGGTCTCTTCCAGATTGACTCCACCCAATCCACAAGGTGTCTGAATGGTTGTGAGGGTAATAGGATGTGATTCATATAATCATTTTTACATTCACCACAATCTAACAAGCTCTTATGTTCACCAACTTCCCCAAACCGCCACCATCCCGAAACCACCATCTCTGCGGGAAAATCTTAGTTATTTATTTATAAACTGGCTTTACTTATGTCATATATCGCGTTCTCTCTTGCGGCTTTTAGAATTTGTTTTATTCTTTATTTTTTTTGTGATGGGAGCACAGTGGCACAGTGATTAGAACAGCTGCCTCACAGCAGGAAGTTCTGGATTTGATTTCCAGGCTCAGACATTTCTGTGTGGAGTTTGCACGAGTCTCGATCAGGTACTCCTGTTTCCTCCCACAGTCCAAAAACACCCAAACACCCATAGTAGACTGATTAGCCACTCCAAATTGCCCCTAAGTGTGAGAGTGAGTGTGAATGTTGTGTAAGTGTTGGCCCTGTGAGCTGTCCAGGGTGTCTTCGCCATCGCCCAAAGTCGGCCTCGTAACCCTAATTAGGATTAAGCAGCTCTGAAAATGAATGAATGAGTTTTTGAGACCTGAATGTTACCTGATTCTGGTTTCTAAATATACTGAAATAAATATCTCGGCATTTCTACACATAGACATTGGATTTTTGCTGTAAGCGAGCAATATGTAAAGGTAAAGTCTGTTGGGCTTTTTACACCCGAGCCTAGTGGCTCATCAGGCCAGTGCTTATCCCCGGTTTCCGTAGCGTGAAGCGACTAGGAGTACAACTCCTCCTGGATGGGACGCTAGTCCATCGCAGGTTACCTTCCCAGTATATTTTTACTGGTACCCATTTATACTGCTGGGTGAACAGAGGCACACTTGTGGTTGAGACCTTGCCCAGGGGTCTTAGCACAGTGGGGATCTAACTGGGATTTGAACACACAACCTCTCGATCATGAGCGCAGCACCCTAACCACTACACCACCGCACGCTTTCTAACTTTAGTTGGTCAATGTATCTTAATGGACAGATGAATAGTGTACACATTATCCATTCATTCATTTTCTGAACTGCTTAATCCTAATTAGAGTCAAGGGGAAGTTGGAGCCCATCTCAGCCGACTCCAAGCGAGGGTGGGGTACACCCTGGACAGCTCACCAGTCCAGCACAGGGCTCACATTCACACAACCATTCATACTCTAATGTAAACATTGAAAAAATAATTTAAGGGTTTTGTTTTTTTGTTTTTTTTTGGGGGGGGGGGTCAAGCAATTGTTCTTAGATGGGGTGGCACAGTGGTGTAGTGGATAATACATCCTCCAGGTACAGTACTCTGGTTTTCTTCCATGGGCCAAAGACATCAGGCTAATTGGCTGTTCCAAATTGCCCCTTGATGGGAGTGTGAGGGGTTTTGTCTGTGTTTTCCCCCCAATTGGGCTGATGTACACCCTGAATAGAACATTGTTTTTGCCCCGACTCGGCTATGATAAGCTTCAGCCTCCCCGCAACCATAGTAGGGATAAGCAGTTAATAAAATGAATGCAAGAATGAGTGAATAAATGCTCTTAAATGGAGTCAGCTACCTCAAGAGCTGGAGACCTGGCACATCTGATAACAGACGTGAAGACGTGAAGTCTCGGGGACAGCACAGGACTTTAATTGCACTGCATTCAGTAGCAGTAATCTACTCTCTTTGCATTGCACTTTTACCTTTTCCTCCGAAAAATACTATTATGAATAAGAGACTTTGCAGCACAGTGGAATAATGGACGGCCCATCCACCTCAAGAAGGGTTCCTGGTCCTGGATTCGAGTCCTGGGTTCAGTGAGACTGGTTCTGTGTGAAGTTTGCATGGTCACCCCATGATTGTGTGAGTTTCCACTGGGTACTCCAATTCCTCCTCAGTCCAAAGACATGCACATTATTGACTGTTCCAAACTGTCCATAGAGTTGAGGATGCGAGAGTGTGAATGGTTGGGTGTTGCCCGGTGATGGTTTGGCCGACTTTCTCTCAGTGAGGCTGAGATATGCACAGTGGCCCTGGTACCCTAGTGGTTGGACTAAATGGCTCATCAAACGTGTGAGTGAGAGTGATATGAGACTTCCTGCAACTGCACTTAATCTAAGATCATTATCATGACTGTATTGTCTCTAAAGGTATAAAGTTATACTCGAGGTATGGAGTGCAAAGGAGGAGATAATAAGGGGGTAAACCTTTCACATGCATGGTTCCGGTCCAGCAACGATGAGATCTAGGACACAGATCAGTGCCTTGATGACTGCGAGCGCAGCTGTTTTGTTATTGCGCTCATTTTTGGATCTTGCATCACTGAAAATATTTATATACTGTATCACGATACCGATTACAAAATCCATATCGCGGTTGCTGTCGTCGCTCCTTGCACGAGTAGGACGGACTTCGTGCAACGTCAGAGCCACGAATCTATTTAAAGGGCGTGCGATCGGTGGCACGGCTTCACGCGTAAAGGCGCATCACAGCGTTGAGAGAAGCAGATGGATCTGATGAACGCGGGGATCCCGCAGCAACCACGGAAGAAATGAAACGTGCTGCGGTTCTGAGACCCGAGTTCACGCGAGGAATTTACCTGAATTTGTGACCCTGAGCGCAGGGATGCCCGGTTGGTTGTCACGGTATGAGGATGTGCGGCGCTTTGAATGAAGTAAACAGAAGACTGATCGGACACCAGCGTGGAGAGCCCTGATGTCTTCATTTGGCTTTTGGCGCCCGGTGATGGTGGATTTCTCTCAAATGACCTGTACGGAGCTCAGCAGCATCCGGTTATCGTGCGACTCCGTGCGCAAAGACCAGACTTCTTCTCTGTAAAGACCAAAAAAAACCCAAACAAACACACACACACACACACACACACACACACACACACACACACACACACACACACACACATAAATATATATAAATATATATATATATATATATATATATATATATATATATATATATAAACGCACGCACATACACAGCACACCGCACTTCTCCTCACTTGGATACTCTGGGGATAAATGGATAAGGAAAGGCAATATTTTGGGGGGAACCCCTCACGGATACACTTTCTCTAAAACATTTGGGATCCTTCAGTGCCATCCGAACCGTCTGGAACTGTTTTTATATGTGAACTGCAGGTCTGCATGGGCCCAATTTAAGGTGAGTCAGAAGAGAACATCTATATTTCTCTCTATAATACTAATAAGAATAATACTAATAACAATAACAACAACGACAACAACAACAATAATAATAATACTAATAAGAATAATACTAATAACAATAACAACAACAACAACAATAATACTAATACTAATAAGAAGAACAATAATAACAACAACAACAATAATAATACTAATAAAAATAATAATGAGGCAGACAATATTTAATATTTTTATAGATAGGAATTAGGTCTTGTTTGGATGAATGCACAGACCCTTAACTCCACAGGTCTGTGCATTAGGCAATGTTGTTGTTGCTGTGAGCATAAAAGTTTAGGGGGTTATTTGCGTTCGTGGCAACAACCCTGCACCCTTTCAGAAAGTAAAACACACGTGTGTGTGTGTGTGTGCATATATATATATATATATATATATATATATATATATATATATATATATATATATATATATATATATACACACATACATACAGTATGTGTGTGTGTGTGTGCGTATATTATATATATATATATATATATATATATATATATATACATGCACACACACATATATATACACACACATACATACATACAGTGTGTGTGTGTGTGTGTGTGTGTAATTTTGGCCTTAAAAATGTACACATGGTTACCGTGAGTTGTAATAATTAGCCCCAGGGGTACATAGTGTTGACCCTAACGGACAGCTACTGTTCACATTTCTGACAGCAGGCACATTCATGCTTTTCTACATTTGAAAATCCTAGCTGGGATTTGGAATCATAACCTTCCTGACATGCATTCCAATCAACTGTATTTCCATTTCTCACCCAAAATTCTCAGTGCAATTTCATGCTCATTCGCTTTATTTCTGAAGTAGAAACATGCTAAGAATGCACATGAAATGTCAGACTAATACAGTACATATATATATATATATATATATATATATATATATATATATATATATATATATATATATATATATATATACACATATATATGTGTGTGTGTGTGTGTGTGTGTGTGTGTGTGTGTTTTAAAGAAAAAGGAAAATTCTTCTGATATTTCACTTGCACGTGCAACAAATCAAAAAAATCTGTCATATAAGTATTTCCCCACTCGAACCATTACATCTACATATTTACCCATCATTCACACATGCGTTTCTCTAAAATCCTTTTGAGCAAGAATACTCTTTCTTCTATAAAGCGATATGAAATTTTCTTCTGTTGAAGGCTGGATCTGTAAGAAGGGAACAGAAGAAGAGAAACTCTGCCACATAGCATTTTCTTCTCACTATGTATTTTGTACAGTATTCACAAATAAATAAATAATATAAACCTGTTTACATGAAGTGATATTGTGCAGAAGATAATACTAAGTTATAAATAATGGATCTGCAATGAAGATGGTTTATCGTTAACTCACTTTAAATCTAATTTTAGGGGGAAGATTGTGGAGCATTGCTAAATCAATCAAGTATTTAGCAATATTTGAAACAATGACAGAAGAGAAACCCCCAAATACATCCATTCATTTTCTAAACCATTTAATCATAATTTGGGTCACAGGGAGGCTGATTCCCATTGCAGCCAACTCTGGGTGAAGGCAGAGTACACCCTGGACAGCTTACCAGGCCATCACAGGGCAGAAACACACTGACGACTATGCAGCCTGCTGTTGTCGAAATTCAGCAATGATTCTTTTACATGCCTCACAGCATAGACAGTGAGAGACATGGCCAGCCTTTGAGAACCCAGTTAGCTGTCCTGGGAGGAGGCATGGGGGAGGGGGGGAGCAGTGACAACTGTTGACAGTGGGACTCGAACCTCCAACTTTAGGATTGGTCCAGTATAACCACAATCCAGTGTCCTACCACCGGGCTACCACTGCTCTTCAAATAAATACAGTATATACATATATATTTATATATGAGTTTTCATTTCTGTCATATATATGTATATACACAAATATTACACTCATTGTTCCCCAACCACACAGTGCATAATAAACATCAATAATTTATTCAAAGCATATTGGTTTAAAGTCAGAAGAAGAATGGAAATAATTACTCGCTGTGAAATCATGTAGTAAATGACTGTGTAACCTTGCAAACCATCTCTGTTTCTCGTTGCAGCTCCTTCCATAGGAACTGAGTCTAAAATGAAGTTATGGGATGTTCTAGCTATGTGTTTGTTGCTCCTGAGCTCTGTATCTGCTCATCCTCTCAACAAGCAGCAGCCTTCCAAAAGAGCTCCTCCAGCCAAGAGTCACAGTGAGCTGCTCGACCTGGACCCGGTCATTAACTCCCAAGCCACCATGGAACAATGTAAGTCAGTCAAAACATACTGAATTGACTTTATATGATGGGGAAAGTAAATCTGTTGGGCTTTTTACACTGAGCCTACACTGGGCTCATTCACAGTTTCTGTAAGGTGAAGTGACTAGGACAACTATTTCTGGATGAAACGCTGGCACATCACAGGTTACCTTTCGAGTAATTTTTACTGGTATCCATTTACTGTATATTGTTGGGTAAACGGATTCACATTTGTGATCAAGACCTTGCCCAGGGGTCTTATCAAGGTGGGGGTTTAACTAGGATTTGGACTCACAACATCCTGATTATGGGCCCAGCACCCTAAACACGACACCACTGGCCCCCACTATATATATATAGAGGATTTTCTGAGTAGATCCTTCCGTAGGAGAGTGCTCAATACTTTTTGGTAGAGCAAATAAACAAAAATAAAAGGACAGGACAAAGACTTTCTATTGAAACTCCATTTATCACTACAGATCTGTTTCGAGGGGTGGTGAAACCATCCTCTCTCTTCAGGTGATTATAGAAGAATTCTATAATTCTATATATCTATATATTCTTCTATAATCACCTGAAGAGAGAGGATGGTTTCACCACCCCTCGAAACAGATCTGTAGTGATAAATGGAGTTTCAATAGAAAGTCTTTGTCCTGTCCTTTTATTTTTGTGTATATATATATATATATATATATATATATATATATACACAAAAATAAAAGATGATGTCCATTTTCTTAGTTACTATTGTGAGAAAGTCCCATCATGATCAAAGGATACATTTTATATATATATATATATATATATATATATATATATATATATATATATATATATACATACACACACACATATATATACACACACACACACACACACACACGTACACTTATATTTGCTCTAGGAAACGCACAAAGTATTGAGCACTCTCTTACGGAAGGATCTACTCAGAAAATTCTCTCTCTCTCTCTCTATTATATATATATATATATATATATATATATATATATACATACACACACACACACACGATATATTCTTTCTGCATTGGATCAGATTGCTTTGTCACTATATGTTTGTCAGGTTATTTTCCCAAGGTGAAATTATATTAAGCCATTCTTGTTGTGCCGTGGATGATCATGCAAAATTGTCCCACGGTGACTCAAGTGCCAAAAGACTGCCATCCAAATGTGGTTGCAGGGAAAGTAGAGCTTGTAAACCCCTATGGTTAGCAACTATTTAGCAGAAACCACTCAGAAACCATTTCTCTTAGTAGAGGTACAGTGTGTAATCACAATTTACAGCATTTCATGAAGCCTGAGACTCTGTATACAATGGTCAGAGACACTTTAATTAGTATATGAGATTCCACAACACGATAATGACTTCGTGAAAACGACGAGAGAGGTCAAGAGTTACTGCGACAGCCAAAAAACGACATTCTTTCTTTCAATGGTTGGTCCTCATTAGTGCTTTGTTCAGTAAATGATACTGTTTACTATGAAACACCCATGTCCATAACCGCAATGCTGCTGAGAATCTACATAAATGTGCATCTTTGGGGAACGGATATGTAGAGGATGGACGTTTTAGGCAACAGAATACTTTCATTGTGTTTATGTCCAGTTCAACAGCTGTGTGGGAGGCATCTTAATTTGTTTAACTAAAGATGACAGTGGCTTGTCTTTACACAGTAGTAAACCTGCAAATTTTCTAGATAAGGCATGGAATGCTAAGTGAGACAAGTCTTGCCAAATGCTCCACCTCTTAAGAACACCACATTTAATGCTATTCCGATGTTAAATAACGCATAGTGATATTAGTGTCTGGAACGGTATCCATGTAAATGCCATTATGAATGTCTAGCTATACTGTTTGGGTGTCACAATACATAAATATACTGAAACCAAAACTCTTTGTCAAGTAGGCAGGGTAAATCAATTCAGTGGACTGATGCACAGTACACCATGTTACAGTGCCTCTATGAATTCATCTACAACTCTCAAGTGCCATTTTTAAACAGCTCACCTTTTTCATGGCTCTGGGCATCGTACCCTGTCATGCTGGCCGATGAAAGACGGCCCTTTTTGTCAAAGGGCATTGTGTATATAAACAGTGTTCACAATCACACCTGATACTGTTGTACTGAGCCAGTCAGCCAGGCATTAACATGGATTGTATGACACTTCTGGCTTCAGGATCTGCAGGTGATGGTTAATGAATTTAGACAGCTACACCTGTCTGAGAGCAAAGCAAGTGTGCCCACTACACCAGGTGAAAAAGTATATTAAGCATTGCAAGTTTTTATCAAACCCGACGCATGATCCTGGAAACTTTTGTCCAAATAACTAGAATTATCAATCTCAAGAGACTTGGCCTCAATTAACAGTGTTCAAAATTGAAAGTAATATCAGTCAGACATCGCGAACCTGATCAATCACTGTTTTATTTTAGAAATGATATTTCTACATGACAAATAATTTATCAGAAGGTGTAGTAGAGTAATAGAATCCAACAGACCCAACATTCATGACATGCATTCAGAATAGAAGGGCAGAAAATGAGAGGCTGCGCGCCTAAAATAATCACAAATGCTTTAAAATTGCAACCAAAATCTGAAAGACGTTTAAGAAGGTGAAAAACTACCATCCGAATGGATCGAAGAAGAGCCAAAATGGCACGGACTCCGCCAACAATCAGCTCCAAGAAGATCACAGAAGGTCTACAATTACCTGTGAGCACTGTTACAATTAAAACACCCATGTGAAGCAAAGCTGTCAGCAAGAAGCCCCCACAAAGTTCCAGTGTTGAAACAGAGACGTGCTGAAGAGGTCACAATTTGCCAAAGAGCACATTGATTGGCCTAAAGAGAAATGACACCACATTTTGTGGATTGATGAAAGTAAGATTGTTCTTTTTGGGTCTAGTGGCCGGAGACGGTTTGTCCGATGACCACCAAACACTAAATTGAAGCCACAATACACTGTGAACACAGTGAAGCCTGGTGGCAAAACCATCATGATATGGGGATGTTTCTAATACTACAGTGTCGAGCCTTGTTTATTACATACCAGGGATCATGGATCACGTTGAATGCATCCGAATACTTGATCAGGTCATGCTGCCTTATGCTGAAGAGCAAACAAATACCCTTGAAATGTGTGTTCCAAGACAACGACCCCAAACACACCAGTGTATGAGCAACATCTTGGTTCCAGAGAAACAAGATTTATGTTATGGAGCAGTGGCCCGATCCCCGAACCATAATCCTATAGAAAACTTGTGGGGTGACATCAGAAATGCAAGTTCTCAGGCAAATCCAAAAAATGCAGAAGAAAATGTGGAATGTAGTCCAACCATCCTGGGCTGTAACACCTGTTCGCAGATGCCAGAAGTTGGTTGACTCCACAACACAGATGTACAGTAGTTCTCAGAATCAGTGGTTACACAACTAAGTTTTAGTTCAGTGATTCAAATGTTCATTTTTCTTCAATTTTCTTCTTTTTCAATATTCATTCACTTTTCTTCGATTTCTTTAAAGGAATAATGTGGCACAGTGGTGTAGTGGTTAGTATGTCCACCTCACACAAGAAGATCTGGGTTCAATTCCCAGCCTGGGTGGTTCTGCACGGAGTTTGCATGTTCTGCAAATGTGCTTGCGTGGGTTTCCTCCCACACTCCAAAAACATGCCCAGTAGGTTAATTGGTTGTTCCAAATTGCCCCTAGGTGTGAATGGTTGTGTGAATGTTGGCCCTGCAATGGCTTAGTGAGCTGTCCAGGGTGTACCCCGCTCTTGCCTGGAGTTGGTTGGATGGGTGCCAGCCTCCCTGCAACTCTAAGTAGAATTAAGCGGTTCAGAGAATGAATGACATTTTTCTTCATGTTTTCATTTGGAATAGAATGTGTAGTGTTCCCAATGCATTTGTGTGCATGGAAATAAACTCAATTATAAGGATTTTGAGCTCCATTCACTTTTTTAATATACTGCTATTATTTTGAACATAATCTTGATGCATCTGGCCCTACTAAACGTTTCTTAAACTCAAAAGATCTGGCTCCAGTAACTCTTCCTTAACTTGACCCTTTCGGGTGCCAGTCAAACCTTCCTTCCTTTAACTTACCTGGACGTAGTGAACTCTTTGTTATCTAGACTTACCTAGATATAGTAAATATTTATTTCGGCCCACCTGACGCCAGTAAAGATTCCTTCCCTTTACTTACCTCCATGTAGGAAATTTTTTCTTATCTAGACTTGCTTAGATCGAGCAAACTCTTCCTCATCTAGATTTACCTGCCACCAGTAAATTCTTTATCATTCTTTATCCTGAATTACTTTTCTCTAATACACCCCCCCCCCCCATTTGTCATCTCAAATAAAGTGGCTCCCTTCTCTAACATTGCCTGACTTACCTGAATGCAGTAAAGTCTTCCCTAACTTGACCTAAATCGGAAAAGTAAAAACCTTGAAATCCCCGTCCCCAGTAAACCCCTGGGGTATCCTGACTTGTTTCCAGTAAATCTTTTCTGACCACAAAGTACCTGTACCGAGTACTGTAGACCATTCCATATCTAGATTTATCTGGAGCTAGCAAACTTCCTTATCTAGACTTAACTGTTCCTATTACACGATTATTTTTCTTGACGTATTTGGCTCCAATGGACTCTTCTTTACCTTGACCTACCTGGCTCCTGTACAACCTTTGCCATTTTGATTTAGTTGGCCCCAGTAAACCCATCCCCGTCCTAACTTCACTTACCATGCTCCATCAAGCCCTTCTTTAATGTAGCTTGACACAGTCACCTCTTCCTTACCTTGACCTACCTAGGAGCAGTAAAGGTCCAGCCCTTCAATTTTCTATCTCTAGAAAAGTCTTGCGTTCCCTGACTTTCTTATTTCCAACTCAACCCCAACTTACCTGATTCAGGCTGAAACTGAATGTTATTTTAAAGGCTGTCACTTTCATTTGATTTGGTTAGTTGTTGAATCATGACGGAAATTAGCTTCAAAAATACCTATTATAGTCTCAGGAGAGCTTTTCCAGATGCTGTAATGCAGTCTGTTTGAGAGACATGTGAGAGACGGAACTTCACGGAGTTCCTTCTATAATGAAATCATTGTGTATTACATGTAGATCAAAGGATGCTACATTTTTCCCCCCTCTTTGTTCAAGTGCAGGATAGGTTGTATGTTTTGAATCTGTGGTTGAACAGATGTTTTCTGCGATACCTCAACGCCACCACCAAAATGTATTACCCATATACATGGAGAGATAAAGATTATAACAAAATTTGCTCATCACTTTGTACTGTTGTCTTGTATATAAATACAAACTCATATACTGTAGATCTAGGATAAGCATTGCTAAGTTCAGGGCATGACGTTTAATGATTCTCTTGTTTTATCTGTTGAAAGATGACATCAACGAGCTACACCCAGACCAGTTTGATGATGTAATGGACTTCATTGCAGCAACTATTGGCAGACTTCGGCGGTCTCCAGAGATGGACTCTGAGGGCAGGTTGAAGGAAAAAGGGAGGCACAGAGGAGCAGCAAACACAGACAGAGGTGCACGAGGACGAGGAGAAAGAAAGAGAGGTCGGGGACGATCTGGAGGTAGAGGGGGGAAAGGGACTCGGGATGAATTGATCAAAGGTCAAGGGCGCGGGTGCCTTCTTAAAGAGATTCACCTCAACGTGACGGACCTGGGGTTAGGTTATCAGACCAAAGAGGAGTTGATATTTCGGTACTGTAGTGGTCCCTGTTACGATTCGGAGACCAACTATGACAAGATCCTGAACAACCTCACCCAGAATAAAAAGCTGGACAAAGAGCCACCTTCTCAGACCTGCTGTCGACCCATAGCATTCGACGACGATCTCTCCTTCTTGGATGACAGTTTGGAGTATCATACTCTCAAGAAGCATTCCGCCAAGAAGTGCGCCTGCGTCTGATTTGTGCACTTGGGCAAGCGAAAAGACACTTGGACAAAACACAGAAGTCTCGCACTCCAGAGGGCACGAAGCCAGTGCAGAGACAAATGCTGCTTCTCAGAGGAAAAGTGTAGGTCTTGCGTGTGTCATTGTTTATTCTGCACAGAGGTGCATGTTAGAATGGATGGAATAAGGGTGTATGTCAAAAAAAAAAAAAAAAAAAGTACTTCAGTGGCAGGAACAACGCCTCAGTATTCACTGTTACAAAACCATGTCAGAGTATTCTAAGCAGGGATTGAAATGTAAATGGTGTCTAAGTGGCAACAATAACACACTCCATCAGCAAGTCACAGAAAAATTGCATCCCGACAGTCTCGGTATACACAAACTATAACTTCGTCTGTGTGGAAGTGTTAGCAATGGGTGTCTGCATGAAGGAGGATGTGAACGGCATAGTAGTGTAGGATCTTTATACGAAGCCCTTCAAAGAAATATAAAACATCTGAATATGCCTGTGCAGACTTCTCCCAACGCAGACCCATTCAGCCGCAGCCAGAACAGACCCTTCACAAAAATGTTTCATATTCAGAAAGTTATATATATATATATATATATATATATATATATATATATATATATATATATATATATATATATATAATTATATATATATATATAAAACTATGTATGTGTGTATATATATATAGTCTATATGAAAAATGTATTTATTGAAATTTAATTAACTTATTTTTATTTATTGCAATCCATTGTATTAGAGTGTTTTTCCTTATTTATTTATGAAGCTTCCCACCTCCCCTTCTTTCGTCATCTTGGATGGAGCCAAAGTGGCGCATGTGTTTTTAAGAAAAAGCAGCTGATGCAATAATCACGGCTTTCACTTTATCTGAGCTGGAAAATAACCACTAATAATTTTAGAATATGAGTGCATTCATTTCTTGACCCACTCGTTTATTCATTCATTTTCTGAACTGCTTTATCTTTTATTACCCGGTTGACTCGATCCTTTCTCAGCCACTGTGGATGAAGGCAGGACCCACTTTTTGGTTTAAGGGAAATATACAGTTGAATCCCATTTAAAAAATATGCAATGCAATAAACACAAGTGGACCAATTATGCTTTGAAATGAAATCTATCTATTCCTTTAGGCTTTTCGCCTCTTTCAGGGGTCGACACAGCAAATGAGTCGCAATGTTTGATTTGGCATAGGTTTTTACAACGGATGCCCTTCCTGACACAACCCTTTAGCAAGGGGCGAAAACACGCTGACGGCTATGCAGCTACTCTTTACGAAAGTCAGCAATGGTTCTTTTACATGAATCTCTCACCATAGACAGTGAGAGACATGTCCGGCCTTTGATAACCCAGTTAGCTGCACTGGGGGGGGACAGTGACAACCTTGTTGACAATGGGACTCGAAACACCAACCTTAGGATCAGCGATCTAGCGCCCTTTACCACCAGGCCACCACTGCCCCCATATGCTTTGAAATGAAATCCCACCATTAAAAAAATTGTTTATGTAAGATACACATTGAATACCTTACAGATATCTGGCAGCATTGGAAAATAGTCAAAATAAATAAATAAACAAACAAACAAATAGGTCTGTGGTGGTTATCATGTTTACTCAATCAGAGCAGATTGTGTGTGGGGTGGTGGGAGATTCACATCAAACTTTTCTCTAAGCCAATCATGTGTTTGTGAGTGAAGGTACTGGCCTTGCCAGTGTTTATTTTCAACCGTAATAGTCACAATGGCAAAGATTTCGAGCGTTACTTCACAGTGCCTCATGGAGAAGCATCATCACAAATAGAAAACATCCTTCCATCCATGGAAAAGTTGAAACCATTTCCCATTAAACAGGAAGGTGAAACTGGGGTGGAGAAAAAATATTGGAAAATTCCGTCAAGTTACTACAATTACTACAAAAAAAAAAATGATAAATCTGGCACAGCGTTTCAAATATTCAAAGATTTTGGGTTTTTTCTCGGTTTTTATTTCTCAGGTAAAAGTAAACAAAACACAAAAAGAATGTGGAGCTGTGTTACATGCTTGAAAATTAGGACAGGCAGAGTACAAAGTCCAGACCCAAACATACACACAAACACTGAAACAGAGCTTTCCTGAAGTCTCTCACACACACACACACACACACACACACACACACTACAAGAAACAGCTGGTGATGTGTTCATCATGAGATGAGAGGATTCAGTACTGTAGCTCAAGGCCTTCTGAGATCCGCCCAATATTTTCACGGAATACACAGCAAACACAGAGCTCCTCCCATCCATGCCATCCAACTCGGATATTCTGTTCCATCAAATCGCAAGTCTCCTCAAGGTCACTCCTGTATCTTTGATATTGTTTATTGAAACTGGGCATCAAATGAAGTAAAATAGAATGTTTTTGTAGCGCAACCTATGGCTCCATCTTTAAAATCACACCTGTGTCTATGTCATGTCCTGTAATCCTGTTCTGGTGTTATTGATGGTTTGTTCAATTGTTAAATGTCCTATTGTTGTTGTGACTTCATTTGTGGAAGCTTTTTACAAAAAAGAAAATGCAAAAGAGCATATAAAATCCATATGCATATGAAAAAAATTGTGGTGGAAATTTGACAAACAATTTCACCCTGCAGTGTAACGAAGAAAAGAAAAAACCCAACAACTTGTCTTATTGTTTTATGTTACTAAACCAAAGCTCTCTACAGACTTTTATTTTTGTACAATATTCATTTTATAACTTTTTACAGAATAAAACTTGTTTCTATCACTTAAATGTTGAAAGAAATCAATCAAAAACTCTTTAAAAAGTTTCAGGATATTCAAAAAGAAAGTAATATTTTAAAACACTCACCACTGCTGAGCGTAACCATATTCACAGATGTTTTGTGGTCATTTTTATAACTATGTGCCAAGGTGGTGGAATTGAACACAAGAGATGACGAGTCCGTCTCCATGCAGCCCATCAGTGGGTTCTGAGCTGCAGACTCACTTGAGGCTATTTGAATAAATCTGCTCTACATTCCTCAACACAAGTTCAGGACTGTACAGTAAATAATGACTACTGGTAAATCTGGGCATTTGGAAGAAATATTTTCACCAAGCTGGAGCAATTTGGCCTGGAGAGAAAAGATGTGCTGCCGAGTTGAGCTTAAATCTTGCATCAACTCAACTCACCCTTACAGCTAGCTGCTGTTGGAACCGTTCCACAGACATGGTGCTAGCACTGCTGCTATTATAATCCCATTACATAATAGCTTGGTTTACAAATCAGTCCAGCAATTCCTAAAAAGGTACATCTTACATCTGCGAAACAATTACACACCAACTGGCGAATCTGAATTTCTTAATGTTCCTTTTAAATCAAGCATTTCCAACAAACCTATGCATGGGTCCCAAATCACGTCACCAGAAATTCAGGTTCAGAGGAAATACTGCAGCTGTATTATTTCCATAAGCTACTTGTAGCTATCTAGCTTGCATGCAATTTTCACCACACACACAAGTCATTAAATATTTTCTTGGCCCAACAGCCCTAAAAACTCAAACTTTGAATAATGTAAATCTTTTCTCATTTTTTTTCCCCCCTCGCTCCAGATTTGGAAAAAGGGGCTTTTCAGAGAGGTTAAAATAAATCCTAAAATCAAGAAATCAAACAGAATTGTGTCATTGATGCAAGCTTTGTTTTGGTGTCATATAATAATATAAAAATTCCATATAATAACATGAACCACATTAGGTTGGTCAGTACATGAAAATTACAGACCTCAGCCCTGATGCATTGTCTTTCTTGAAATTCCCTGTACTGATCTCACACTCAGCTAAAAGTAGCATATCTGTATCCATCAATCGCGCTACTTACACACACACACACACACACACACACACACACACACACAGACACACACACACACATATATAATTGCAGTGTGTTTAAAAAAGTGAATGTCTTCCTTTCGGCTTTTTCCCTTTTACTCGGGAGTCGCCACAGCAAATCATCTGATTCGCACGTTTGATTTGGCAGAGGATTTTATGTCGGATGCCCTGCCTGTCACAACCCTTTTTTAGCAAGGGACAGAAACACGCTGATGACTTTGCAGCTACTCTTTACAAAAGTCAGCAATGGTTCTTTTACATGCCTCTCACCATAGACAGTGAAAGACATGGCCCGCCTTTGATAACCCAGTTAGCTGCACCAGGGGGACCGTGACAACCTTGTGGAGAGTGGGACTCGAACCCCCAACCTTTGGATCAGCGATCCAGCGCCCTATACCACTAGACCACCACTGCCCATTTAAAAAAGTGAATAAAGCTCAAAATCCTTAGAATATCTTTTATTCATACGGACAAATGCATTGGGAACACTATCAAATTTGTGTTATTCTTCGAAAGATATTGAAGAAAATATATGTTAGATTGAATATTAGACTGTCCAAAAAATGCAGTGTCTGCTTTATTCCTTACAAACTCAAAGATTTGCCATATAAACTGAAAAATGTTTGTAAGATTTTGCTTTCTTTTGAATCACTGAACTAGTATTTTTAGATGTCTAACCACTGTTTCTGAGAACTGCTTCACATCTGTGTTGCATGGAGTCAACCAACTTCTGGCACCTGTGAACAGGTTTTCCAGCCCAGGAAGATTGGACTTCATCCACATTTCTTCTGCATTTCTTGGTTTGCCTCAGAACCTGCAGTTCTAATATCACCCCACAAGTTTTCTATTGGATTAAGGTTCAGGGATCAGGCTGCCCTGTTTTCTGGTGCGTTTGGGGTCACTGTCTTGTTGGAACAACCATTTCAAGGGCATTTCTTCTTCAGCATAAGGCAGCACAATCTGTTCAAGTATTCGGATGTAATCTGATCCATGATCCCTGGTATGTGATAAATAGGCCCGACAATGTAGCATGAGAAACATCCCCATATCATGATTCTTGTGCCACCAGGCTTCACTGTCTTCAAAGTGTACTGTGGCTTCAATTCAGTGTTTTGAGGCTTGTCTGACAAACTGTCTGTGGCCACTAGGCCCAAAAAGAACAATCTTACTTCCTTCAGTCCACTAATTGTTGTGCCATTTCTCTTTAGGCCAGTCAATGTGCTCTTTGGCAAACTGTCACCTCATCAGTGTGTCTTTCTTTCAAAATGGGTCTTTGGAGGGGCTTTTTCCGAGAGGTCGGTTTTACATCGGCGCCTTCTAATTGTAACGGGACTTACAGGTAACTTTAGACCTTCGTTGATCTTCCTGGAGCTGACTGTTGGTGGAGTCCTTGTTATTTTGGCTCTTCCTCGATCCATTCAAATTGTAATTTTTCATTTTGTCCTGCATCTTCCAGGTTTTGGTTTCCATTTTAAAGCATTTGGGATCATTTTAGCTGAGCAGCCTCTCATTTTCTACATTTATTCATGTTTTCTCCACTCTTTTCTTCTGAACAATGTCTGGAACAACCCATTTTCCTCAGAATTTCAGAGAGAAATGTTCTATAACCAGCATGTACAACATTTGCTGCCTCCCTTCCTTAAATAAGGACAATACAGTGATCCCTCGCGACTTCGTGCTTCTGTATCTGCGGCTTCAGTGCATCGCGGGTTTTTCAAAAATAGTCCAAAAAAAAAAAAAAGGAAATTAAGAGAAACTAGGGGAAAAGTTAAGGAAAATGGAGCAAAACAAGGCCAATTATGCAACAAAAAATACAAACAAAAACAAAAAACATCCCAAACCCCCCAACAAATCTACTTAATTTTATGTGAGGTACAGATCTCAGTGTGTGCACGCACATCTGTGTGCGCACGCGCATGTCTGTATTTGTAGTTTATTTACATCTTACGCATTATTTTGAATGTTTGTTATTATAAGCATTTATAGCATTGAATATGTATTTATTGGTATTATATACAAATATACACGTACGTATACGTCAGTCGGAACGGGGGGGGGGGGTCGATCCTACTTCACGGAAATCGGTGGTTGTGGAAGGCCTCGGTCCCCATTAACCGCGGAAACTGAGGAATCCCTGTATTTGGCACCTGTTTTTCAAAGAATGAATGACGTCACTTTTTGTCTCTGGATACGAAACAAGTTCACATTACGAAAGCACCATCTTAAAAACTCAAATGCGCCATTCAAATATTCAAAGAATGCACAAGTTGCTTTCCCATTTGGTTGTCTCCCAACACCCCGCTCCGCTGGCCTCCCATTGGCTAGGAGGGAGCTGAATCTCCATAATACAGTACTGTACCCATAATGCTTTTCGTGTGCCTTCAACCCATTGTTCGACACATACGCGTGAAGGAGAGTAGTACTGTTGATTCATGAGGTTTTTTGAGTGTGCTCATTGCAGAGTTATTTTTCGTTACTAATCATGAGCCCCAAGAAAGTGATTCCCAGTGAGACTGAATAGAAGAAGCGGGCTCCGTTATCAATAAAAGTAAAACAGGAGATGATAAAAAAATATGAAAGTGGGATTCTGTTGAATGAAATTGCAAAGGAGTATGGCCAAAACCCCTCTACAATCGGGATGATATTGAAGCAGAAGGAAACCTTAAAAGCGGAGATACTGTACAGTGACAGAGGCGATTATTTCGGAAAAAGCAACTGCCATATTTAAAGGCCTCATGAAGGGGGGGGGGGTTTCTTCAGACCAGCAACTCTCAGACTTTAAAGCGTCACATGGGTGGTTCAAGAGGTTTAAAAAAAAAGGTAAATAATTCTCTTTTAACTTTTAACACAGATTTCATACAAAATTGGTGTACTTTTATATTTTTTAAAGGGTTTATGGGGTAGTATTGGGAGCCTTGGAACAAATCACACGTTTTACATGTAAAATGCTGTTCAACTTACGAAAAATGCAGTTTACATAAACTACTATAAAACTATAGAAAACTACTTCCTGGTCCTCAACAGTCACCTCTTCTACTCTTTTTCTCTCTCATTTTTCTCATTCATCAGCTCTTCAAAGGACTCTTTCCATCTTCCCAGCACACTTCTGTCATCAGTCAATATATTTCCCACTTGGTCCTTAATCACTAACTTGCTACACGTCTTTCCCATCTTTATTTCTCTGCTGTGCCAACCGGTATAAATCATTTTGTCCCTCCTTAATGTCCAACCTATCATACAAGTCATCATACGCCCTCTGATTGGCCTTTGACACCACTACCTTCACCTTACGCTGTGTCTCCCTGTACTCCTGTTTACTCTCTTCGGTCCTCTCTACGTCCCACTTCTTCTTGGTTAACTTCTTCCTTTGTACACACTCCTGCACTTCCTCATTCCACCACCAAGTCTCCTAATCTACTTTCCTTCCAGAGGACACACCAAGAATTCTCCTACCTGTCTCCCTGATCACATTAGCTGTAGTTGTCCAGTCATCTGGAAGCACTTTCTTACCAACCAAAGCCTGTTTCAACTCCTCCTTGAAGACAACACGACACTCTTCCTTTTTCAGCTTCCACCATTTTGTCTTCTGCTCTGCCTTCTTCACCTTCAGCATCATCCTGCACACCACCATCCTATGCTGTTTGGCAACACTCTCACCCACTACTACTTTGCAGTCACTGACTTCCTTCAAATTACATCGCCTACACAAGATGTAGTCTACCTGTGTGCTCCTACCTCCGCTTTCATAAGTCACCCTATGCTCCTGTCTCTTCTTGAAGAAAGTATTCACCACAGCCATTTCCATCCTTTTTGCAAAATCTACCAACATCTGTTCTTCTGTGTTCCCGTACTGGATACTAAACCTGCCCATCAGTTCCTCGTCCCCCCTGTTGCCTGCACCAACATGTCCATTGAAGTCTGCACCAATGACCACTCTTTCACTTCTGGGGGTACTCTGCATCAGTTCATCTATCTCACTCCAGAATCTCTCCTTCTGTTCTTGCTCACATCCTGCCTGTGAGGCATAAGCACTAACAACAGTGAACATCACACCTTCAATTTCTAACTTGAGACTCATCACTCTGTCTGACACTCCATTCACTTCTAGAACATTTCTGATAAACTCCTCCTTCAAGATGACTCTAACTCCATTTCTCTTCCCATCCACACCATGATAGAACAGCTTAAACCCTGCTCCTAATCTTCTAGCCTTGCTACCTTTCCACCTGGTCTCCTGGACACACAGTATGTCCACCCTTCTCCTCTGCATCATGTCAGCCACCTCTCTACCTTTTCCTGTCATAGTTCCAACATTCAAAGTCCCTACTCTCAGTTCTAGACTCATGCGTTTCATCTTCTCTCTCTGCCTACGGACACGCCTCCTACCTCTCCTTCTTCGGCCAACAGTAGTCCAATTTCTCACCAGCACCATATATATATATATATATATATACACACACACACACACACACACACACACAAACACACAGTACATATATATGGGACAGTGGTGGTCTAGTGGTGTAGGGCGCTGGATCGCTGATCCTAAGTTTGGGGGGGTCGAGCCCACTCTCCACAATTTTGTCACTGTCCCCCCCAGTGCAGCTAACTGGGTGATCAAAGGCAGGCCATGTCTCTCACTGTCTATGGTGAGAGGCATGTTAAAGAACCATTGTTGACTTTCGTAAAAGAGTAGCTGCAAAGCTGTCAGCGTGTTTCTCTCCCTTGTGACCCATGATAAAGGGAAAAAGCCGAAAGGAAAATCTCATATGTATGTATATATATATATATATATATATATATATATATATATATATATATATATATATACACACACACACACACACACACACACACACACATTATATATAGAGAGAATTTTCTGAGTAGATTCTTCCGTAAGAGAGTGCTCAATACTTTTTCGTAGAGCAAATATAAGTAAAAATAAAAGGACAGAACAAACACTTTCTACTTAAAACTTCATTTTCACTACAGATCTGTTTCGAGGGGTGGTGAAACCATCCTCTCTCTTCAGGTGATTACTTTTATTTTTATTCATTATATATATTGTATATACAGGCTTCTCAATTATTTTCTGTGGCACCCCCTCTAGTAAGAAAAAAAACATTTCACGCCAGCCCCCCACGTTGGCGACTAGAAATAGTAATATTTTAGTACACCTCTGCACAACATTGGATCTTTATTAACATTAAAAACAAGAAAGAAAGAAATATAGTTCAACTTACATTAAAGAAAAACTTCATTAACATTTTAAAGCTGTAACAGAAAAAAATTTAAAGTGCACAAATTTGCCTTGAAATTAAGAATACATCGTTATTTAAACTAATTTAACTTACTTATGTTTAAATATCTCCGTCTCTCTCCACCTTTCTCTTTGTTCCTGATAGAATTTTTTCCGCGTTGTTTCTTGAGGTGTTGTTTACTGCACTTCATATCGTTTGTGTGAAAAATCGATACACCATAGCGCGACAATGAGCGCCACTGGCAACTAGTGGATTGGAGGTGCAATTACA
>CM045743.1:26636439-26671439 GCA_024760905.1 Plotosus lineatus
GAAAAGAAGAGTAAAAGATTAGCCATGATGAAAACATCCACATCCACTTAAACGGTTTGTTTTGATTACGATTAAGAAAAACCCAACCTTAACATGTAAGTGCTTTGTTAAACCAAAGTGACGAATCAATCACTTATGGATGAACGAGAGAAATAAACGACCGACCGGCTGTATGGTGAAAAATTGCTTGGAGCTACTGTTGCTCAATTACCTTGCGTTCCAAAGCTTGGGACTGAGCTGAAATACGGTCCCTGGAGAAAGGGATTAAGAATGAAAGGCTGTAGGGACCGAGGAGTTAATAATAATAAAAAAGAAAGGAAAGCAGGAAGGAATGATTGAGCGAGGGTGAGTTAGAGTGAGCAAGAGGGATTAAACCATTCCCCTACTTTCATCACTCAATTCCGTACAGTGATTAAAACACAACATCTGGTCCTCGGTGAGTCATGGCGGCGACACAGTTTTGGTTGAAAGAAGATGGAAAAAGAAAAAAGAAAAAAGTACACCCAGATAACTAGTGCTGCAGAGAATTCTCTGGCCCTTCCAAAGCCAAATACTGTGTTCCCTCAGTTCCCTTATCTAGGAGTACTCACTGGCGTAAAGGGCAATTATGATCTCATTACCACGTCTGTATATTTTAAACAAATGACATATCATGGACGCTTCTGATTAACCTCTGACAGAGATCTGTCGCCATAGGCCCCATCGCCCGCGTCTGGAGTATTCCCTGATGAGTTGACCGAGACCACCAGTGTGAATAATTGCCGCGGCAGCACAACCAACGGTTCATTAGTAGAAAGGTACGTCTTCGCTAACAGCACGAGACAAAAACTGTGGTGACAGACGACACAAAAGTTGTTATGTATTCAACGTGCAATCAGTTTCCAGGTTCTCAAGTATCGGCTGGGTAATATTTCCGTGTGGGCAGGTTAATGAGGTCAGGTGTGTGTATATATGTGTGTGTGCGCCCGCATCCCCATCAGCCTACTACCTGGCACGACACCAGAGGAAAACAATTAAGGGCGGTCAACAAAGGAGGAAACAGGATCATCTGTGCATGGAATAGCTACAATAGCTCGTTAGTGGCGACAGTGTCATTAACACTAGTAGCTCTAAAAGGCTGCGCTTCAGTGTAATGAGAGCGCTCGAGTTACACTCCAACACTCAAGCACACATCACGGCACAAGTCAAGGTTCTTGAACAGTAGAATCTAGTGCTGACAACAAACAGAATTTAAGGAACACTCACAGAGTGTACGGTACTGCCGCCACGCAGCACGGATAATGCAGCAAATAGGCCCGATATGGGTACTGGCTTTATTTACCCATGGGTGTGTCTTATAATATGTTCCATAGTACAGTAGTACCTCACCTTACGAAAGACCCAACAATCGAAAAATCCAAGTTATGAAAATTATGAAAAAACATTTACCTAAAATTTCTGTCTCTGGATACGAAAAAAATTCACGTTAGGAAACGTGCCATCTCAAAAATTCAAATAATGCGCGAGTTGCTCTCCCATTGGCTATCTCCCAACACCCCACCCCACTGGCCTCCCATTGGCTAGGAGGGAGCTGCATCTTCATAATACCCATCATGCTTTTCGTGTGCCTTCGACCCATTGTTCGTCATGGAGTTTGAACACACATAAAGGACAGTGTTACTGTTGTTTCGTGAGTTTTTCGAGTGTGCGCATTGAAACTTTATTTTCCGTCATTCAGCACACCTGATTCGCCCATTTAAACAACAGGTTTGAGTCTTCAGGCAGTTCTTCTGTGTGCTCTTTACATAGATTGACCAATCAACTGCCTGAAGACTCAGATCAGTTGTTTAAATGAGCAAAGTCACATGTGCTGCTGCTTGGTTGAAACAATAACCTGCAGCCACATGGCTCTTTGTGGGACGAGTTTGACACCCCTGGTTTAGACGTACCTATGTAGTACGCTGACGTAATGACGCTGCATTCATTTTTTACAAACTACAGACTGAGTGTGTGTGTGTGTGTGTGTGTGTGTGTGTGTGTGTGTGTGTGTATATATTTATATTTATATATCAGTTATATAGCGTGTTACCCTTGTGTTAAGACGTCATCTCTGTAATCTTTGTGTTCTGCAATCTCTGTGATCTCTGTGATCACTGTTTTGCGGACTTCTGACTAACCATATATGCTTATGGTTACAAAAGTGTAAGCCTACTAGCATGGGTGCAAGTCTCATACACAGAGATGAATTAACTATCTGCTCAGATCGGCACAATCTACCATGCATACTCATTTAAGCAAAGAGAGTTGTAATATGAATGAAAACCCGAATGCACAAATTATAGAACAATTACAGATAAGTATTTATTATCTTTTAGCAGAATCCTAAGAGTGTATACTTATTTTTATATTAATATTCATTAGGATTTGTACTTGTTCTTTGTATGTATCTCTTGAATAAGCTTTACTTAGTTACTTACACAAAAGAAAGAACTCTCCGCTTTGCTGGGATTCACATTAGTACAGGCTGTGTTCTATACGAGTTCAACGGCACCCTTGTGCACTTGAAAGACCGGAAGTCTGTATAACCCACAGCAAGTACACTACTTTCAGTATTGAGCGTTTCACATATTGTAAGCGTTGATTTGCTGTTTTAAGCTTCATGTAAAGTAACTCGGCATAAATAAGTAACTTATTTGAAATTAATGTTGATATTATTTGATATATTTGATATTATTTTACAATGTTATGTTTATAATAATTGATTTAGGGGTGTTTTATGAGATACGGTAACGGTATTTATGGATGTATAGAACAGTATGAGAATCATACGTCACATGTCATACATCATATGTCACTGTAACAACTTACGTTCACTTTCAACTTATGTTTGGCTGTCCGGAACCAATTAAAAACGTAAGTCAGGGAGCGTCTGTACTTTTATACATTTTAAAGGGTTTAGGGGGGCCTTAGAACGAATCAGGCCTTTTACATGTAAAATTCTACTGAACTTACGAAAAAAATCAGGTTACGAAAACACCTCTGGAACGGATTAGTTTCGCAAAGTGAGGTATGACTGTATGTAAGGAAAAGTCCGTTGGACTTTTTACACCCGAGCCTACTGGCTCATCGGACCAGTGCTTATCCCCGGATTCTGTAGCGTGAAGCGACTAGGAGTACAATTCCTCCTGGATGGGACGCAAGTCCATCGCAGGTTACCTTCCCAGTATATTTTTATTGGTACCCATTTATATTGCTGGGTGGACAGAGGCACACTTATGGTTAAGACCTTGCCCAGGGATCTTAGCACAGTGGAGGCCTGACTAGGATTTGAACACACAACCTCCCGATCATGAGCCCAGCATCCGAACCACTACACAACGGGCCCCATGACTGTATGTGGGTATGACCAAATTAGTTAACAAAAAAACCCCACTCTCGTTTGAAGGATTTAACAGATGCATTTAATGAGTTTGACCTTTCTAGGTTACTCAAGAACAAAAGTAATTACCTCATTCAAAAGTCCATATACAAGTTCCTATTCGTGCTCCATAGTAACGAAGAGTCTATCAGGACTGAACACTGAATCTCCAAAAGTTTTTGACCTTTCTCTGACCTTCACCTTTAACCTTGGCATTCCAAAATCAAATGATTTTAAGAACTCGGGTAGGATAGAATTCCCACCAAGTATAGTGGAAATCTTTGCATGGGTGTGGTCAGGATATTGCTCAGGCAAACAAATGTTGCCGATAATAAAGCCTAGAGACAACCCTTTAGTCTTCGGTGAAATGGGCACTTAATTAAGTTGTGGAAAGTTCACAAATGAAGCTGTTCATTTATAGTTTTCCACTAAAGGAAGGTCTTACAGGGAAAGAGATTAAATTTGCATTTTTCCCCTTATTTCGTTAATAATTAGAGTATGTCCTTGATTTACAACGTTTCAAGGTTATGACGCTTGTGCCATAAGTGATTTACAGTGGGCTAAGATAGGCTCCCCAGGAGGATTAAGGAATACAGCAAATGGCTGGATGCGTGGGTGGAATGCATTTACGTTAAAATGCAAAAAAACATTCTTTCATTTCAAATCTCTGGACCTTGGCTTGGATTTTTTGTGACTCATTTTGTGGCGACGTGCACAAATAAATTCAAAATAAAGTGAGAGAAGTCACCATCTACACACTGCCAGCTCTGACTAACCCGATGTGAAGAACTCCACAGAGAGTGCTTTAAAAAAAAACAAAATTACTTATCAGCAAGAGGGAGTGTAAATCTCATCACTAACACTCTTTACAGACGGCGTGATCTGACCATCTTATCTATTTCTGATCAAGACGTGTCGGTGGACTCTGTGTTCATGGACCACCTGCGAAAGTCGGTTCATTCATCTGCTCCAGTTGACGTAAACATAAAGATGTCGGAGGAGAGACAGAGAGATGAGGAGATAGCAGGTTGACGGCTTCTTATCAGTTGACACTTGGCTTGGGGTGGGGGATGTTCAGGGGGTGTGAGTGTGTAGTTTTTTCAGTCTTAAAACGAACTAAAAGTCGAGTCTCGACCATGAACCAGATGCGGGAAATGTCAATACAAAAACCGAGATAATGTCTGTGCCATTCCGCGAATCCACTTTCCTTTCTTTCCCCCTAAACTGTAAACAGAACATAAAATTAGGGCTTCAACATCCATTAAAATCCCATAAAGCTGAAATCTCTTCTATGTTAACCTAACAGAAAAACGTATGGGGCTGTTTCCGAATTTAGGGATAATTAAATTCTACCCAGTCAATCAGCCAACACTTACTAGATGCCCCAGCATTCACTTCCTTAATGTGCTTAACAAGTGTGGGAAATTTACAGCCAGGCCAAATTTAGGCCTTAATTACACACTTGGCTCAAACTGCGTGGAGTTCTGTAACCTCAGGAACTCTTTATGTGGTTTCTGCAACTATTACATAAAAACAGACCAAAGTACATGTCTCAGCTTAAAGAAAATAAAAAACTAAATGAATAAAAAAAGTTAATCGTCATTCGGACTCATGCACATGATGCAGAGGAAAAAAGAAAAAGATGTATTGACGCTTTAGATGGTAAAATGTAAGTAGGATTACAGGGATCCCTCACTTTCCACGGTTAATTGGGACCGAGATCCCCACGCAACCACCGTATTCCGCTAAGTTGGATCAGACCCCCCACCACCACCCCCATTGGCGTATACGTACATGTTTGTGTATATAATAAAAATAAATACATATTCAATGCTATAAATGCTTATAATAACAATTAAACATTCAAAAATAATGCACAAGATGTAAATAAAATATAAATAAACACACATACAGATAGTAGTGCATAAGAAGAAGACACATACAGCGTGCGAACGCACTCAGATGCGGACCTCACAAAATGAAAGTACTGTAGACTTGATGGGAGGTTTTGGATTGTTTTTTTTGTAGTGTTTTTTTTTTTGCATAATTGGCTGTGTTTTGTGGCCTATTCCTGAACATTTTCCCCGTATTCTTCCTTAATTTCCTTATTTTTTAATTCAATGAATATTAAAAAAAAAAAAAAAAAACGAGATGCACTAAAGCTGCATGAATTGAAGCACAAAGTAGCGAGGGATCCCTGTATTCTTAAAGAATTCATAAACCTGATATAGGTCAGAATCTGCTATTAAAAAATCCATTGTAATACCAGAGATCCGTGGAACTTGATACTTATACAAATGTCGTCAAGCCAATAAGAAAATACATTGCATAGGCGCATGCCGACACCGTATTAAATATTTTTAAATATCATTGGAAAAAAGAGACGATCACACTAGTGGTGCAATAGAAAAGTGCCTAACGTGAATTTAATTTTGTGTGAATTCTGAAATATACGTCCAGCTGTTTTGCAACTCATATTACAATCCAGTTCAATCATCTCCACGTCAAGCACAAAATCTTGTAATTCCTTTCGATTTGCAAGTAGGAAGATTATCTAATAAATATAAATGAGTACAGTGGTACCTCACCTTACGAAAGTCCCAACAAACGAAAAATCCAGGTTAAGAAACACATTTTCTTAAAATTTTCGTCTCTGGATACGAAACAAGTTCACATTACGAAAGCACCACCTCAAAAATTCAAACAATGCATGAGTTGCTCTCCCATTGACTATCTCCCCGCCGGACTCCCATTGGCTATCTCCCAACATCCCCCCCCGCTGGCCTCCCATTGCCTATCTCCTAACATCCTGCCCCGCTGGCCTCCCATTGGCTAGGAGGGATGATGCAGCTCCCTCCCACTGGCTATTATGGGCTCCATCTCCATAATACCCATGATGCTTTTCGTGGAAAGGACAGCGTTACTGTTGTTTTGTGAGTTTTTCGCGTGTGCTCATTGCAACTTTATTTTTTGGCTCAGGCTTTTAACCTTGCATAAACATTTGTCAGATTATCACTCTGCTAAGAAGACATGGTCAACACACGCGCGCACACACACGTGGCATGCGTGATTCCCCGTGGATGTGAAAAGAAGAAGTGGGCTTGTGGCATGCAGTTGAGTGTTATCGCAAAGGAATATGGCCAAACCCGTCTACCATCAGTACGATACTGAAGCAGAAGGAGGCCTTAAAAGGTATACTTTTATAATTTTTCAAGGGTTTAGGGGGTAGTATTGGGGGTAAAATGCGGTTCAACTTACGAAAAATCTAGGTTACGAAACCACCTCTGGAACGGATTAATTTCGTAAGGTGAGGTACCACTGTATTTCGGATATTCATGGAATGTTTACGTTAGCAAACGAACGTGAGTAAAAACCATGATGGAGCCCCTTTAATGTGACATAATCATGAAACGTATGATTTATTTAAAAAATGTTTATTCTGTTTCCTTTGCCTGCAACATGACCTGGTTAAGCATGCATTGGTTCATCAGGCAAGGTCTCATAACGTGGATGCGATATGCAGGTTACATCCTCAAGATGCATCAGGACCTATCACTCATAATAGTCTCATGAGTCACCCTGGCTCCTATCATACCTCTGCATTGAATTTATAATATATGAACATATTTTTATATTATAATATAATAAAATACATCTGTTAGGTCTTTCATCCAAGCTCTCCGCTGCTTTGAGCATCTGAATCACAAAACATCTGTGTAGCTTACGCTTTGTATGCAGGAGCAACCCAGTAAGGGTTCTCAGCCGCCTCTTTGGCGTGGCGCAGGATGGCCTCTCGTGGGTTGCTGTCGTCTGTCTTGTCCAAGGCGATGTTCTTTATGATGAAGGACGAGAGGGTTCCTCCATGGGCTGCCACACGACCCCCCCTACCTGTTGGCAAAAATAAAAAATAAAAATATGAAAGAATACACATGGGAACACGGTGATGCAGTGATTAACACCACTAATCCACAGGAAGAAGAACCGGGGTTCATTACCAAACACAGGCATTTCTGTGTGGAATTTCGCATGTTGTCCCGATGCTTGCATGGGTTTCCTCCGAGTTAAAAAAACATGCACGGCAGGCTGATTGATCGATTCAAATCTCCCCTAGGTGTGAGACTGAGTGTGAATGTTTGATTGTGTCTAGGCTCGCTCTGAAATGGTCTGGCAAACTGTATCCCACCCATGCCCAGAGTCTGCTCAGATGGGTGCCAGCCTCCTCGTGACCCTAATTAGGATTAGGTAAAGTAAATTAAATCTGTTGGGATTTTACACCCGAGCCTAGTGGCTCATCAGGACGGTGCTTACTCCCGGTTTCCGTAGCATGACGGCAGTTCAACTCCTCCTGGATGGGATGATAGTCCGTTGCAGGCTACCTTCCCAGTATTTATTTTTGGTACCCATTTATACTGAAAAAGGTAATGGTAGAAGCACACTTATGGTTGCCTGGGGGTCTTAGCACGGTGGAGGGGGTCCAATGGGGATTTGAACCCACCATCTACTGATCATGAGCCTAACTACTACACCACCGGCCCTACTGATCAGGATTAAATGTATTACAAAACGAATAAGAGTATACAAGTCAAACTCGTTTGCATAATTATAAATAATAACTTCACTGAGCTTGGATGACTGACATAGGTGAGAAAAGGCTGAGGCTCACTTCCCCAGGACACACATGCAAAACGCTAATAAACACATCCCCCGCTTGGTGAAGATGTATTTGCATTAGATTTAAACAGCAAATACTGTAGCAAAGAAATAGAAAGAGGGAGAGGGACGGACAGACAGGTTATGGATCAGTCTATAAAGAAAGAAGTTCATGGCAGTTTAAGTGACAGCTTTCACAAAGCTGAGGAAACCAGACCGCTGTCTGTATCACACCTTTGAGGAAAAGAAACAAGGGAGACCGCCACAGCTGATCTTCAGCTGAGTCTTTACTATAATCTCACAGCATATTTTCTTGCTGAATCTTAAGAACAACATACAGAAGCAGAGGAGGAGACAGCGTAGCTAAACGAGGGGTTTTACATCACCTGGGCCGGACACGGGTGGCTCGGGCTTGTGGGATTTCACCGGATCAAGTCGGTCTTTTTCCAGCTGCTTCTTGGTGCTACGCTGTCTGGCCTCGCGGAACATTGGTAATGCGTGGGCTGAAAGACACACACACACACACACACACACATACACACACACATACATACACACATGCATATGTTAAGCCAACTCGGTAACAAGCACAACAAAGATCAGGATAAACAGATTACAGCACTCTCAAGCACCGTCAGGGCAACCACGAGGAGTTGTAATGCTCGCTCTGTTTTTATTTACGTTTTGTTAACCTCCTGATTTTACAGTGCCTCAACATCACACCATCGTATGAGGCTCTTTGCATGGACAAAGAACGATGGATAGTAGGATCACAGGGGAAAAAATCCAGAGTAGGAAAGATGAAGCGATTTTCCATTCAGGAGTTGTCACTGAGCAGTATTAATTCTTCTCCTGCATGCTACATTAAGCAAAGAGGTTAGTGGTGACACATTCAATTGCTCCGCCTCCCTCTCCCTCAACAGTCCATCATTTTGCTCTCATCCTTGAATTTTCCATAGCTGTCAGGTGACACGTCACTTGGCTTGGCCCATCAGATTACGGTGTAGAGCATCAGAGCTTGTTAAATCATGCACTTAATGCTGAACACTACTACGGCCATTGGAGAATTTCCTTAATGGGATACAGTGGGACATGACAGTTTTGGCAGTTCGTATGTGTTTGTGTAGGGTCAGGATAAGTTTAGGGTTTGTGTTTGGCACGCGCTGACCTGACCGGAGCCCTCATGCCAGGCGCGTGGTGGATGGAGTGACGGATGCTAATGGCATCATGGCTTGCGGGTTAAGGGCCACGTGGGATAGCAATCCGATGGAAAGCTCTCTCTCTCTCTCTCTCTCTCTCTCTCACACACACACACACACACACACACACACACACACACACACACACACACTTGATAATACTTCAGCACTAATGGATTTGTGACAGCAGCAAATGGAGGTGAACAGCCCCAAGGGCAGTGCTACTCTCCACACCAGCGCCTCGGACTGTTGCGTTACTCCAAATGTATATATTTATTAAAAAAAAAATAATAATAATGATTGTTCAGTTACATGTATTTATTTGCAAACACATGGTTCAAGAACTCACGAGTGATGATGTAGTCCTGTGTTAGAGTCTCGGCTTGTTTCCCTTTCCTCATGCTCTTTACCACGCATAGTTTGGCACCCCTGAAAAAATTATAACAACAATAAGAATAATAATACTAATGCTACTAATAACAAATAAACAAAATAAAATCTAAAACAGGAAGATGTGAGTGACAATTTCAACTTTCATGGATAAGTTTAATTTTTCTACAAAATCTAGATTCAAAATCAATATTTTTCCCAGGATGTTGTATGAGGTAATTTTAATAGATTGTTTTATGTGCTGTCCAAAATATAATGTTTGTTTTTTTGTTTTGTTTGTTTATTAATTTGATAGTTATTTACTTAATTCAATTGTTTAGTGTAAAATTAATTAATTTATTTATATATGTACTTATTTGTTTACATATTCATTTATTTACTTTTATATTTACTAATTTACATACTTGGATCTTTATTTAATTTACTTATCTATATTTACATATTTATTTACTTATCTATTTACATACTTATTTGTTCATTTAGTTTCATGTTTACACATTTTTAAATTTCTATATTTAGTTTTATATTTACTGATTTATTTGTTTACATATTCATTTATTTACTAATTTATTTGTTTACTTTTATATTTACTTAATTTTTTTATTTACTTACTGATTTACTTGTTTGTTTAGAAGTCTCAGGATTCTTTTTGTCCCAGTTTCCTTAGGCTGGTATATTTTATATTATTTACACTTGATAATAATATAATAATATTTGACTGAAACAAATACAGAATATTATTACTGTAAATCACATGACTGAAGACGAGCATTGATTTTCCAGAACGTCAGTGTGCGAGTTCCTGCTGTCTTCCCCTCACTAATTACCACTAATGGACTCACACAGGACACTTTAATGGATGGTTCTGTGTAACGGCCTCCCTGTTGGAACTGATGGGACAGCCGGTAGTTCATTCAACAGACTTGTCTGTTCTTTCTCCCCCGGTCGTCGCTCCTCTATCTGACCCCTCTGAAAAGTTCTGATCTGAGTGATGCTAAACAAAAACACAGCGAATATTTCTCCCTGTGCAGTAGTGAAGACATTGGAAGAGGAGGGACATCAGAGTTTACTGCACCTCTGGCTCTTGACTGGGTCATAGTAGACTTTGGCCAGGCCACTCCCCATGCCGACCATGATCTGGTTCAGCTTTGGATGCCAGAGACAGCGAACCACGCTCTACAGAGAGAGAGAGAGGGGGGGTGACAATGACAAAAAACTGGAAGGAGAATTATAGAAATAAAAAATATTCATTTGGGATGTGAGAAGACGTGATGAGAAAACGGTGATGAGAGCGTAAGCCAGGAAGCACCGAGCTGCGACGATGCACATGACAGGATTCTCTTTCTGACTAAGCTGTGCATGACTATATTTGGTCTTTGGGTACAGGCCTGGCTTTCACATGGTCAGGATGACAGATGGGAGGATGTGTTGGTGTGTGTGTGTGTGTGTGTATGAAACAAACATCATATCTGTACTATGAGCGAGTTCTTAAGCCCGATGATGAACTTCTCCCGAAGGACTTTTTTAACAATGCTGGGTGGATAACAACATTCCTTCTCTCAAACATACACGCTCACACAAAACAATATTAAACATTCTCTTTATATTTGCAATCTGAGATGTATAGATCTGTTTTTAGAGTGTAAGTATAAAGGACAGCCACTACTTCTCGCCTGAAAATAAAGCCCAGCAGAATAAACACTTGAGGCGCAGAGGGGAGAGAGCGAACAAAGAAAGAAAGAAAGAAAGAAAAAAATGGCTTTAATCTAAACAAGTACTGATAGTGAAGTGTGTGAGAAAAAGTGTAAGGATCAGAAGAGAAACACAGAAGCAGTGTGGACAGGGAAAGCTGCTTAGTGTCCAGCTGTTTAGGACTTCTTTGGCTCCACTAAGCTCGCCTGACCCAGAATAAAGCTTTAACATCATCCCGCTGCGTCTGTTAGCCACGTGTGAAGGACTCCGAGTCAATCTGGGTTCTACGTTCTCTTGTTTACATAACATCCTGTACATATCACGGATTAAAAATCATCATTTAAAAAGCCCACCAATGATAAGACTTTTATGATGCTACATCGTAATCGCACGTCCTGATTCTGGTGCGTCTGCATGGATGTGAACAACAGGAAGTGTGATCATAACCTTCAGGCAGCATGACTGTAAATAACTGGGCAGAAGTCCACCACATGGTAACCTGACTTCGAAGCTGGTGTCCAAAAGCCAGGTCTAAACAAGCTCATTAATCATAAGGAGCTCGTGAGAACTCCCATTCCAGACTAGCAGAGCTTGAATGCACCTCTAACAATGGGCACCACATCTCCAAATATAGCAGAACAAGCGCTAGACTCAAAACATCCCTGTCTCGACTTCACTTCAGAATTATGTGTACAGAAGCCAAAACACTTTTTCTTGACCTTTTTCTCAAACCTAAGTCTATTCATCAATCCAGCTATCTGCTGAACCACTGAATCCCACTTGGGTCATGTCTCGTTGCAAGACTGGCGCCCATCTCAGCCAACACAGAGCAGAGACGGCGTGCACCGTGAACTGCTCGCCAGACCATTACAATCTTACCCATGATTGCGGTTTTGATTAATGAACCAGGCTGGGAGTTTTTAAAAGCCTCAGGAATCTTTTGCAGGTGTTTCGAGTTAATTGGTTGATTCAGATGATTAGGTTAATAGCTCGTTTAGACTACCTTTTCATGATATGCTAATTTTTTGAGATAGGAATTTTGGGTTTTCATGAGCTGTATGCCAAAATCATCAGCATTAAAACAATAAAAGACCTGAAATATTTCAGTTGGTGTGCAATGAATCGAAAATATATGAATGTTTAATTTTTATCAGTACATTACAGAAAATAATGAACTTTATCACAATATGCAAATTTTTTGAGAAGGACTAATATATATCTCCTACACCAAACTAATAACCGGCGGGAAAAGAAGAAAGTTGTTGAAAGTCCTGCCCAGAAACTTCGAGTGCTACACTAAAAAATGCCTATAGGTATGCCTTCTGGGTAGGTTATGGGTATGTATTGAATATCACAGCAGAGCTGTTTATCCCACGTATGCTGATTGACAGTGATTGGGAATGTACTGGAAGAGGCAGTGTTGCTGGGTCTTCATCTCTTCAGTTTTTTCAACCATTGGCAGCCACTCCCAACCCCCTGTCCTTTCTGTTGCCTAATAACCATACAGTTGACTGCCAAACTCAGCAAGTAGAAAGTAACGCATACACAAACTGCTTGATTTCTTGGCCAGTAGATTCAAAGTCATCATTCTGGACGTCATTTTTCTCCAACCAGGAACCTGAATATCGCTATCTGGGTCAGATCATGATTACCAGACATGTGAACTTCTAAAAATCAGGAAAAGCACCTGTAGGCTTGTAGATGGTTGTAGATGTGTCCGCGTCAAAATTTGGAGGGGGGACATTATTTATTTGGAAGAGGAGACTATTTAAATGCACGATGATACTGATAACTACACCACTCTTAATGCTTTAAAAAAAAAGTCTTCGGTTTGCGGAGATGTTGAGAGCAAAAGACAATGCAAGTGTCCATTAGCACGTAGCTTCAGCATGCAACCATGTGTACAGAACAGATTTTTGTTAGAATCGACAACAGTCATTTGTTTTTGCTCAGATTAAGTTTTTTAAATATCATTGTTCTTGCAAACGCTCTTGCAAACCATATCGTGGTGGAGGGGTTTGCGTGACCTAATGATCCTAGGAGCTATGTTGTCAAGGGCAAACAGGTCCTGGGTGAAGGTCCAGACGAAGTGCGATTCAGAAGACCCCTATGACACCTAAGAGACATCAAAGGAAGCAGTCTCCTTTGCCCGGACGAAGGTCACTGGGGTTTCCTCCTGGAGCCAGGCCAGGAGGGTCTCGAAGGTGAGCGCCTGGTGGTCGGGCTTCTGCCCATGAAGCCTGGCCGGGCCTAGCCCGAAAAGGAGACCTGGGTCCACCCTCTCATGGACCCACCACCCGTGGGAGGAGTTTTAGGGGTCGGGTGCAGTGTGAGTTGGGTGGCAGCCAAAGGCATGGGTTCTGTCGGACTGACCCTCGGGACATGAAATGTCACCTCTCTGGCGGGGAAGGAGCCTGATCTGGTGCGTGAGGTGGAGAGATACCGACTACATATAGTTGGGTTCACCTCAACGCATAGCTTGGGCTCTGGAACCATCCACCTCGAGAGAGGCTGGACCTTATTCTATTCTGGAGTTGCTCATGGGGAGAGGCTGAGTTGGTGAGGGATGGATGGAGCGGGAGATCGACAGACGGACCGCTGCAGCCTCTGCTGTTAAGCGGAGCCTGTACCGGTCCGTCGTGGTGAAGAAGGAGCTGAGCCGCAAGGCCAAGCTCTCAATTTACCAGTCGATCCATGTTCTATTTTGTGTTAATGATTCTTTGGTGTATCGGCTCCATAGTTGAATTTTCTATTCATTTTAATTTGGAAATTTATGGCTTGTTTTTTATAGAATTCAAGGTGATAACATGTTGCAGTTTCTCTATGGTTCTACAGGTGACTCTAAACTATTCATACGTTGGCAATCAGGACAACACTCTGTGTAGTAGGACAAAATTAAAAATTGTCAAATTAACAATTAACATATTTTTTTTACATTTAAGGTTTTAAAAATGTTTTTAAAAATGTAGAAATTGTTGTTTCAAATTGGGATATACAGATGCTCCCCGACTTGCGTTCATTCGTTTTACGTATTTTTCGATTTTACGTTTAAAAAAAAAAAAAATTATAAGTTGAGTTTAGCGTGCTCTCTGTATGTAGTACGAGACGTACCTACGTAGTACACTAACATAATACGCTACTTCCGCATGACGCTGCGTCCATTGTTTACAAACGACAGACTGAACGTGCCCTGCTTCTTCCTAGTTCTCCGCGTGTTTCCCTTGTGTCAAGACGTCGTCTGTTACCTTTGTGTTTACACCGTTTTGCGGACTTTTGCAACCCTTAGCAAATATGGTTGGTCAGAAGCGTAAGCCTACTAGTGATAGTGGAAATCCGAAAAAGCGGCAAGCCATCACGTTATACACGAAGATGGCTATTATCAAGAACATTGATGATGGTGAGAAACATGTAAATGTTGCACGTTTCTTCCAAATGGATCCGTCGACCATTGGAACAATTTATAAGCAGAAAGATCACATCACAGATCATGTTAAAGGTTCAGTGGTGATGCAGTCAACGGTGATAAGTACGAAACGTGATATTTGATATTATTTTACAAAGTTTATAATAATTGATTTAGGGGTGTTTTATGAGATATGGTAATGGTATTTATGGATGTATAGTACAGTATGAGTATCATACGTCACTGGAACATACAGTAGCATCTCAACTCAAACCCAGGACCTCCTTGTTGTGACGCAAACGTGCTAAGCAATACGCCACAGTGCCGCCCATCGCTATATGTGATACAACATAATATCAAAACCTTGTTGTAGTAAAGATGGAACAAAATATACAAGGAGGTTGGATTTTCCAGGATTCTTGTGTGATGGGTCTAGTGTGCCAATCAAAAACATATTACAGTATTTACAGAAATTATTGTAGAGTGGGACATTGAAACACCCCCTTTGATCTTTGGAAAAGCATTCCTAAAGAGCGTGCACTGTCGTGCTCGCTAGAGGTTTGAGCCGGACTGAATGAGTGCCATGAAAAGAATCTATGCAGACATAAAAGAGGATAAAAAGGAGAATAAAAAACTGCCGTGTTTCAATCTCCGTGCCAAAGATTATGGCTTCATGATGTCCCACAGTCCAGCATCAAAAACAGGAAGAGAAGGAGAAGAAGCTTAGCGTTCAAGGTCAGTCAAGCGTAAGCTGTGTACTGTAGACATGCAAACAAATGCGCTTGTGTGACACATGCTGGATGGCAGGCCCCATGACTCCTTGAAGAACCCTTAGGAATTTATCTCTCTCACTAACCAACAAAAGGAATGGAGCAGCAAGCCAGATAACATGGCTTGAAGCTGTCAGTGATGTTTTCGCAAATATTTCAAAATAATACTCTGATGGCTGCTGGAGGAAACACTGTCTCGGTCTATCTGGGTTTTGTCACAGAAGAGATATAGGAAGATGTCAAACATCAAAAGCTAACATGCCTGCAATGTCTCCTAATTTACAAGTACGTGGTAGTTCCATATGATTCGGGGAAAAACAGCTATGGGTGGCAAGGTAGTGTCGTGGTAAGCACATTGGCCTTATAACTAGAAGGTTCTGGGTTCAAATTCTGGACTTGGTGGGGGTGCTTCTGTATGGAGTTTTCATGTTCTCCCCACGCCTGAGTGGATGTCGGTACTCCGAGAAAACTGATACTCGGGTTTCCTCTGACAGTCCAAAAACAGGCACATTAAGCTTAATGGCTGTTCCAGATTGCCTCATGTGTGAATGTGTAAAAAGCTGTGTCTATGCTTGCCCTGTGATGTTCTGGTGAGCTGTTTTGGGTGTACCCCGCCCTCCCCAATGTCAGCTAAGACAGGCTCCAACCTCCCTGTGACCCAAATTGGAGTAAGCGGTTCAGCAAGTGAGGGAGTGCTTTATCTGCGCAGTTGGCAAACACTCACTCATCTCAGGCAGTTCAGGGAACCATGGTGAAGCACTGAACACATCGTCCAATTTCACACCTCAGGAAATGTCTTCTCAGCCAATGGTGTATTTATTCAAACCGTCCTGAAAATGTCTTTGCAGCCACTCTCCTCCTTACCCAGAGCATGACCCTGCTTCGGGGTTATGTCTTATGTTTACACCTCTAAGATTGGTGGCTTTTCCTTTCTCAGGCCTGGCGCATCACTACGTAAAGAGGCATCAATTAAATTCTTCAGTTGTCCTGCGGAGTACCTTGGATATATATATATATATATGATAAATAGCGAGCATGTCATCCAAAACTCATGGGGACCTCAGAAAGATCCATGAGCTTTTACCTAACTGTAAAGCACATTTCTCAGATAAATAACATGAAGGGAACACCCCTCAGTGCTCTGGGTTCAGAATGGTGGGTTTGGAAAGCCAGAAAACAGAACAGGTTCCCACCATGGCTGTGAAGATGCTGAAGATAGAGAGCCAGATGGCGAGGAAAAGCTTTCAGGGCCTCTTCAGGCGACAGTGTTATGACTAGAGAAGAAGTGACTGCGAAATCTAAATCTAAGAAACGCTCCCATGACAAATCTCTTCAAGAGCACATTCCATCACGGATGGCCAAGGGAGCCTCAGGGAAACATTTCGTGGTCACACTTTTGAGATTTTCACCTAATTGTTCTTACAAAGAAGTCCTGACAAAGATGTTTCAATCTGTACATCACTCAAGAAGAGCGCTGAAAAATTTTGTCAGGATTTCATTTCTCTCTCCTCGGACATTATTCGAGTCTGTATATCTTTGCTTTTGCCTAATCAAATGTTTAAATGCTGCCTGTTAATTTCCTAATGTTAGCTATGAAAGCCCATTTCCGCCATTATAGCAAAAAAAAAAGTCAGCTTGTAAGTTGTAATTATGAGACGACAAGGCAAAAGCAGAGAGGGCACTGAACAGCTTGCCTGTCCATCACTGGGCCAACACATGCACACACGGGCAATTTGGTACAACGAATTATCAGGTTCAGGTCTTCAGTCTGTAGAAATAAACTGGAGTAACAGTTGGACACAGTACTGCCATCACCAAGTCCAGGACTCAAATCCAGGATCTTCTTGCTGCAAGGCGGATGTGCTAACAACTACACCACAGTGGCGCAGTGCGTTGTGCCGTTTTTAAGTGTTTATCGCAATAAAATTGCACACTTGTGTTAAAAAATGCTAAATTGCTGCTATACACCTACATATTGATGTCTTTAAAAGTATAAATAAGGAAGTACAAGTGGTGTACCACTATATATTTATATTTACAACAGGTGGCAGATGCATTGCGACTTACAATTATAATTTTTTATACAACTAAGAAATTGAGAGTTAAGGGCCTTGCTCAAGGGCCCAACATGTGCTTGTGGGGCTAAAGATCAGTAACGCATCACATTAACCGCTCAGCCACTGCCCTATGCGTCCCCTGCGTACGACTTAACATTTGCATGGGAAGCTGCTATGACTAGTGAAACTTGCAATGTAATGCAATAATTCATGGAAAAGATGCGATGACTGGTTCAAACTGTGAGATTTCCCAAGATTGTCTGTGGATTTGCTGATTTTGTGTGAAATGATAAAACCAGCAAATTCCTGGAGGGACTGAGAATGAATTGTGGTGAAGTGGTGCTGGGAAGAAATCACTGCTACTGGTTTTATGGAATGCATTCTGGAACATATCCTCTCTGGTATGGTATAATCCTGAACTTCGACATCCAAGGTAAATGTAAGGCAGTGTAAATACAGGAGAATGTGTTGGTGGATGGACATGAGAGGTGTGGAAAAAGGGACCAAAAAAATTACATACATAAATGTATATGCAGATGACTAACAGTCAACTAAATGTGCATGTCTGCCTGCGTGGGAACGGTGAACAAAAACCCAGCAATTTAAATAAACAGAGAATTCAAAATGAATCTAAACCACCATTTAAATCTTCTTGTTATGACCTTTTTTCCCCCCGAATGTCCAGTCAAGATGTTGGTTTTGGGAGACAAAAGGTCACCTACAGAACTGTGGATCAAAAGTATATGCGTCATTTCAACGAAATGGGAGGAAAAAAACCCCAGCAAGTCAGTGCTTTGTGTTTAGAGAAGGTAATCACACTCACAGTACTAGCCACCTCGATCTCGTACACTTTCTTGAAAGTCTCTCTGTCAAAGAAGACCAGCTTGCCGTTGCCTTGGTCTCGCTTCACTGAAGTCCCTGTCACCAGGAGTTTATCATCAGGACTGAAGCAGCAGTCTGTCCTGTACTCAAACACGAGATAACACGATGCGGTATCAGCAATGACTTGCTTTATTTAAAGCCATTTCACGAGGTTTATCAACATGCAGGGATAACATGAAGGTGAAGGTAAGGAGTGTGACCATCTAGGCTTACATTGGGAAATACGAGCACAACCCTGTGGCAATATTGAGAGGCTTCTTGAAGTTGCGGATGTCCCATGTTTTCAGAGTGTCATCTCCTGCAAAGCCATAGACAAACAGAGGGAAATGTTAAGATTGAGAATAGTGCTGCCTGCCAAGATGAGTAATCCGAATGCGGTGGGGGTGGGGGGGGATCAAAGACGTTCCTCTTTCTGCCATGTAATTGAATGAGACGGGGAAAGAAATTGAATAAGATCAATTGTGCTCGTGTCTGAATCAGAGGCGGTGTACGCTATAGCACCACACAGACTGTTCTGAGATCAGTCTTCACTACTGAATTGAGTCATGCCTGGATGGACGATCTCTAATCGCTGTTTAAAGCTCAATAGGATGAATTCGAGCCAAATGGGAAGTGCTTTGGCCTGTAATGCAAGCCCAAACTCTAGCATGTGTGTCCATGTCAGTCCTGCCAGCTATCCTCACTAGTTTCAGAGCAAAGATAAAGATCTTTATTTGTCTGAAACAATACAGCTTTGTGTTTGGGGTCAGACCTTATAACCTTCTGGAGAGGGATGGTTCAGGTGAAATAGCATAGGTTTTATCCTTTTAAACAGCAATATAGAATTATGTACCGCATGACTTACCCCCTCGTGAAGCAAGCGTAGTTCCATCATAGGAAAAGGTGAGGCAGGATGTATCTGAGCCAACGGTGTGGGCTTGGCGGCAATGAAACTTGGTATGAACCTGGACAGAGCAACAATAAAAAAAATTAAAAAAAAAGAAACATTTGTGAATAAATAAAATCCACCACCCACATTTCCCTTCCATTAATATATCCGAAACATGTGGTGCACACACTTTTGGAGACCCAAGTTCCATTATTACGTTCCTGCCAAGCCACTTTTATACTATGTGAAGAATTTGCACTTGCCACTTAAAGTCTCTTTCATGCTCAGTTACTCCAAGTGGCCATGAGCTTTTTATTTACTGGAGAGGAAGAAACATACCATACTTGACTTCCACCCAGGAAATGTTTAGACCTCCGAAATTTCACCACTGTTTTGGTAGGAAAGAGCATTTGATTAAAAAGATGTGCACTTTGTTTACCCGCACAGCCAGATTTTGTCCATTTTGTTAACATTACCCTTTTAGCATTACATTCGAATAAAAATACCAACCTAGTTGACATTAATTAAACTACATCATGTTGGGACTTAGTATAAAGTAATATCTCTTCACTATTTAGTGATTTTACTGCTGTAATCATTTCTTCTAAGACCTCTGAAGCCCAGATGTTCTTTTGAGTGAGGAGAAACAGCAACTTAAGACTTCCCACTTAAAGGCGGTATGAAGAACCCGAGACTGCGCCAAAGACTTCGAGTCACATATCAAAAATCTGTAGAATGTGCATTTGAGAGATTGGCCAAAACTGAACTCAAGCCACTTCCTTATCACACAAAACAAGCGTGGATCTGAAATTATGCACACTCCCAAAGAAAAGTCCACAGTGAACCATATCAGAAATCATGACAAAGGTGAAAATGAGACTTCTGCACACAGATACCTCCTTTTGCACAATTCAGACAGCATTCACAGGAATCAAATCAAGAAAATTGTTGATATTTGAACGCAAGACTCAAAGTCACACCTCTTCGGTAGCCCTTCAGAAGCTCCACCTCCCTAAACTCATGTATGCACTTCACCAAGGCAACAACACTAATAACATTGTTGTCTCTGCTCCAGCCAAAGTCCTCAACCCTTACTCGGTTCATAAGAAAATAATTGAAGGGTTTTTTTTTTTTTACACTAAGCCACTCAATACTATTTTAGATAATCAGTAACAGGGTTTATTTCTGCTTGCTGATTGGCTGGAATAGTGTTGTGTAGCTAGCTCACTCTGAACCACTTCAGTAAGTTTCCTACATGCACATCCAGGGCTGAGGAGCACTGCAACATTTAGGACAAAGGATGCCATATATATATATATATATATATATGTGTGTGTGTGTGTGTGTGTGTGTGTGTGTATGGTTATACTTGATAGCAACATACCACCATAGAATAAACCGACAGCTCAGCGCAAGAAGCGTGCTAATAATACAAGTTCATTCATGTTTAAATGTGAGAATACTGGTTTCATGCTATAGATGATTTGCATGAAACGGGAGATTGAAAGAGAGTGAAGTGCCATGATTCCACTAATTGTAGCTTTATTTCCTGCTCTATAATGCAGTTAAAGATGCAACCGTGACATTTATTGCTTGTCATGTCTCTAATACACAGATAACAGTAAAGCTCAATGGAAAGCGATGAACATTAGATGAGCTGCTAATACAAAACAGGCAGTAAAAAGCCACTATACATACCCATCAATAGCAGCCCTTGAGTACAAGACCACAGTTCTCACACATGTGACAGGATGGACACGTGTCCCACACCACACCAGTCATTTCTAGCCATGATAAAATCTTCCTGTAAAGCTGCATTCATAAGACGACAACGTCAAAGTAGAATAGTTAAATAGAGTTCTTTGTTTGAAATTCAAACTTGGTCTTCAAATAATTAAATATCCAACAAAATTCATTTCCAAATAACATCTGAAACCAAATTAAAGCCCCATTTTCAATACTAATGCATATAAATCCCGTGACAGCTGTAAGTCATTAGCACTATTCGAAAAGGCAAGGAGCATGATAAACTCTTTTCGTCCACTTTCCTTTTCAGTACATACTGAAACACTAATCCAGGAGAACATCCAAACAGGTGTTCTCAAGATGGTCCAGGAGAAAGGGGAAAAAACAACATACACACACACACACACACACACACACACACATACATACACACACACATACACACACACACACACACTGACCTGCCTTCTTAGCACTCTTAGCATTTTCCAGTGGCAAACACACAAATTCACCAGAAAAATCTATAAATGACAATCCAAATAGACTTCATTAACAGGGATAAGAATCACCAGGGAACACCTAATACGATATCACCATACCTAGGTTCTAATTTAAATTTTATTCATAATTCTGTAATTGTTTCAATTCTATAGATATCGCAATTTTAAAACCTTGAATCATGTAAAGGGAAGTTTGCTAAATGGTATTTTCACACAAGGTTAACAAATTCGCTCTAACCACAGGGTGCTGTGCCACCTGCCATTATGTAAAAAGTTAGAGTGGTCCACCTGTAAGATTAGAGAAACAGCTCCGTTTCACCAATTCAAACATATAACTAATAAATTAAAAAAAATTTTGAAGCCAGTGTGGTGATATACAAAACAATTGCTGCACAAAAAGAGAAAAAAAAAAACCCACATAATTCATCCTTAAGTTTCCCCACAATCCCTAATAATAAAAAACTTTGTGCATAATCATTATAAAAAAAATTTCCTATTTGTTTGATGAAGAAAAATTCATTTTTAGTTTGTTTCTCCGTGGCTTGGCGTGGCTACAACCACTAACAGGTCATCTGGACAGTATATAAAGCATGAGAAGCACTAAAAGGAGAATATCTCTGCAAATGAGTAGACAATTGGTGGAAAATAACCACAATAATAGTTGACGCAAAATCAAATAAATACCAAGAGAAGCTGGAACCACAAGAAATTTCGGTTGGGTGTGTTGAGTGTAGCCATATGGAAAACTTCTCTCATGTACTTTATGACTAGCATTTTATAAAAGTTGTTTTCAAACTCGACGATAGACTTTTATTTTGTAAAGAAATCTCAAGTTGCCTAATACTGTATTATTGTTGTATATATATATATATATATATATATATATATATATATATATATATATTGTTGATGTTTTGTTTGCTTAAAGTCACTTTGGCTTCTTATATTACCCAAAATGCCATTCACCCATAAATTGCACTGATGGTATTTAACTGAACTTACAAGCTGATATCAGCATCGCTGGCATATACTGTACCCACAATGCATTTCGGAACTTTCCAAAAAAAATGTATATGGCAACATCGCCATTTACTTTTTCTGGTTTTGGTTTTCAAAGTCTAAGGATAATTGCTAGTTTTACAAATAAACATAAATTTTGTTCTTCTTAAAGTTACATCTAAAACCAAGTTCTACATTGTGGAGTTTCAGGCCTCTCAGGTAATAGGTTTTGTAGTAAAAGCCATTTCAAAATACATTTTCTTTTTTCAAATTATGGTAGCACCAAATTGGCAAAGATGGCAGTTTTAGACACCCCTACTTTCAAAATTAGACATCTACAAAGCCAAATTATGCTACTTTCCAAGATAATGGGATAGAATAAACCATTATAATTTTTATGGAAGCCAGTTCTTCTTACTTTTGAAGTTATTGTCCCTCAGAATGCCTCAAACTGCAATTTATACCGTGGAAAAAAATGACCGAAAATGACCAATCTTTGAAAATTCATTCAAATTTAACCAACAAGTCAATACCTTGATACTTCTGTTCCCAAGGGAGAAATACTTGTTTAATCCATTGGAAGCTTCAGTTTTGGGTTATCTACCATGGTTTGGGGTTTAAATGGGGTCAGACAAGTGACATTTGACAAAAATGCCGAAAATAGTCAAATTTTTAAAATCCACTGAACTTCAACCAACCAAGCCATTAACCTAAAACTTTTGTTTCTAAGGTATGATGACCTACTTAATTCACTTGAACCATCAGTTGTAGGCTATTGACCATGGTTTTAGTTGTGAAGGAAGTCAAATCATGTTAAATGACAAAATGTCGGAAAAGTCTAATCCATAATCATTTTACAAAATTCTGAGTTTTGTAATAAATAATAATTGTAATCTTTTTCAGAGTATTGTACTCTTCATTCACTGGAAAAAGAAATAGATCGTATGAATAAACAATCTTATTATTGATAATGGTGATCATTCTACCTTGAGCGACTGGGACAGTGGCCTAGATACACATGGCAGCTGATTTTAGACAGGAATGTATGCATTATCATATAATGTAGGTTACGATTTCTCCATCAAAACCCTGTTAAATAGCCTCAGACTAAGTAGGAGTCTTATTTCCATCTGAAGAATATGTCCTATCTGTTGATTTTGAAATTAAGACCCATAAATTAAATAAAAAATCTGCCAGAAGTGCCAATTCTGTTCATATTTAACCAGCAAGCCGCGTGACCCGATCAATTCAGAGTCAAAGTGTATATTTATCACAAGAGTTCAACAAAATAGCCACACTAGAAAATTCTATACACAATAAAGGTTATATAGAAATAACTTTTCATAGAAATATATATTACTCACCCAGGTATGGAATAAATAGATCAGAAATGACAGTATCCTACTCACATGCGTCCATCATGGTGGCGGCCATCTTTGCATGTGATAGTTAATACCACTTTTTTTGAGGGGGGGGGGGATTCGCAATTGAATTTCCTGGAGCATCATGCTATTTTATTCTTGAGCTTCGATTCAAATTTCATTTTAAACTCGACAAAAATCTCTAGATTATGGGGGTTATATTCTACTGATTTTTAAAGAACCGGCAATCTTCTTGGGGATATTTATAAATATGATTTTTTTTTTTAAAAAGGCAAAATATATCCTTGAGAAACCGGGTATGGCTGGAAAGCTGGAGATTCATGACTGAATACTTTAATGCAGTGGTTCTTAACCTTGTTGGAGGTACCGAACCCCACCAGTTTCATATGCACATTCACCGAACCCTTCATCAGTGAAAAATAAAAATGATTTTTTTACAAAGTCAAGACATAGGCACTGTTGTGTTCTTGTATTCCCATCTCCATGCAGTTTCACGAAGTATTCCTTTAGTTTTGCCGGTGCGAGACTAGAGTTGCTCAACTTGGCATTGCAAATCATTCAGATAGGACGCTGAGTCCCATCACGTTCCGTGATGCATGTGAATCCATGTTGTACATATTCGTCCAACCACTTTCTTTATTTGCTTGACATAGTTAATATGGATTAAAATATTCCGAAAAAAATCTCACGACTTCACACATTGACTACTGAGCGGGCTAAATTCCCCGCGGCACTGATTGGCCAAGCAATGTAATGTGATCATCTGCAGCCAGTGATGGCCAAGCGGGGCGTGTCATCACTAATTGACATGATGAGTCGGGTGTGTCCTGACCCCTGAGACCGACTCACCGAACCCCTAGAGTTCGATCGAACCCAGGTTGGGAACCACTGCTTTAATGGTTTGGACCAGGGGTCCCTAACCTTTTTATCACCGCGAACCGGTCAACAGTTGACAATTTGACCGCGGACCGGGGGGGTGGGGAGTGGGTATAGATTGCTTGTATTGCAAATATACTTTATTTATATAAAATATTATTATTATTATTATTATTATTATTACTGTTAATAATAATAATAATAATAAGCACTCCATGAATGTTATTTTTCAACAGCTGAAATAAAGTTGGTTGGGAAGTAGAGCTTGAACTTTTCTTTAAAAAAAGAAGAAAAAAAAAAAAAAAACAGGTGATGGTGCACCAGCTGGGAGAATGAAGGCTCAGGCTCAGTCTCACCCAAAATCCCCGCTATTGTTTGCAACATGTCCAACTCTGTTCATGTGCCGTCCCCTTGTGGATTACATTTCAGCGCTCAAATGACCGACATGTAACTGAGAGAATCCGGTCATTTTTCAAAATAAAAGATTTTTCAAAAATAAAGATCGTTCAGACTCAGATAATAAATAAAATGAAAATAATTAATTATTTCTTCTGCGGACCGGTACCAATTCAGCCGCGGACCAGTGGTTGGGGACCCCTGGTTTAGACCATGTGTGTCATATCAGTGCGACGCACTGCCATTTCGTGGACAATGCCTTGCAGCCGGGGCACAGTACGTTTGAGATCTCATCAAAACAAAGGCGCTCTAAACAAGGTTGGTGAAAAATCAACACAAACCCCGTTTAAATTCGAAATGTTCTTTTTTCTATGAACATGGCTGAATTTGGTACCACTGGAAGAGGAATGAAATGAAAGTTTAACACAATTAAATTTATTCAGCATTATTTAGTTGCAAGGGCTGCATTTGCAGGTTGAAGTTTGACTATTTTCAGCCGTCAGACTTAGCTGTGTCACAATTCCTGAGTGTATCATGCACCAGTGCCGGTACCTAGGGGAAAGGCAAATATGTTCAAATAGGCAAGTGTTCAACTGAAGCAATGACAGAGACAATATCTTTGGGTGATGTCCTGTGGTACAGGGTAAGGGCTGTACAGTCTTGAGCATATTCACAGCAGCAGAAAAGAAGGCATTATCATGGACGATGGAGATAACACTGCTTCACGCACCTTAAGCTCCATATTACATTCCCCAGCACCCAACACTGCTCTTTGCCAGAACAATTTTCTCTCCTCTAATTGGATCGTGTTTCTCCCCTACTCTGATGGGTTCTCGTTGCCAAGCTGAAAACTCTATCTGTCTGTCACCACCTGCTCACCATGTTAATGGAGCATGGCTGTGCTGATTACTAAAAGCTTGCCAGGCCCACTTCATTTGAATTCATTCATGACGAAGGAGCGTGTGAGATTAAGAAAGGCCTGCTACATTGGCTTCTTATCTCCGTCAAGTTTGCCACACTCACAAAAAAGTTTTCAGTGGATAAAATTCAACATATCCTACTCCCCAACCTCAACATACAAGCAAAGGGTCTAAATTCATTCCAGACAGATTCTAATATTCAGCTTAGGCTTAGTTTTAACAGCTCTTTAAGCTTGTTTCAAACGCAATTCTAAAGATACAAATTGAAATTTTGTATCATTGGGGTGGCCTTGTGAAACCGTGTAAAAATGAACAGCCACAAAAGTTCAGAGAGCTAACTGAATTGGAAACTTCAAGATTCTGAAGATAGGTGGGACATCTGAGGCCTAGCCACTTGGCTCAGCACCTTCTCCAGTTTCAGTGCTCAGCAGCAAAGCATGTTGGACCCGACAGCTCCTGAAGGTCAGTTGAAGCTTTGAGAGCACATTTGGTCATGTTAAGACATTTGGAAAGAATTGACATAAGAGCCTTGAAGCATTGGATTTTTATTAGGGATGGCGTGACACATCCAGCTACCTCCATTTTTAGGCCTTTTCATGATGACAGAGAGGTTGTTGAAGAATTGGGTCAAGTTTTGGCCTGAGCAAGAACCCACATTACTGGGGAATCAAAAGCAAGCCTTAGTTCTTTGATCTGATCAACTCAAGCATCTGAAAAGAAATACGCCAGAGAAAATTTCATGCTCCGGATAGTCTTAAGAAAAGTTAGTGGAATGACAGGGTAACTTTGGCTAATCAAAATTAGAGTTTCAAAATTCAGTATTTTACTTCAGTAGTGAACTTCTGATTCTTTACCAATAAGTTTAGACAAAATGACAGAATTTGAAAAGAATTTACTGATTGCCTTGGGGCCTAGGAATAGTTCAAATTGCAGTTTTTATATATAGCATAGCATCAATATTTACAGTCAAGTCGTGCTATAACTACTTAAGTAATTTGACATTTCCTCCCTTTGTTACTGCAAGTTAGCCACGAAAAGACAGATATTTAGCAATGACTGGAACGTGGTTCTCACTCCAGAACCAAAGTAAATGTTGTTCGCCAAACTCTAACTTTGACACAAAGCTGGAACATCTCCTTGTTTTTTTACGACTTTGCCTTGAGAAAACTTTTCAAGTGTGAGCAAACATCCAGATGTTCTGTTCAAAGGAATTTAGTCAATACCCTAAACCACAGCAGGAGATACACAATCAAATCGTGAAACAAGGATGTTTGCTGGTTGTCAAAAAGCATTGCAGTATTTTCAATGGTTACATCTAAGACTTCCCTGCAATTTATTCCTTTGGTTGCAAGAATGGTGCGGGCATCTGCAAGATATAGATGGGAAGAAAACTTCTGGACACCTAGCAAACACAAACATATAGACATTCCAGAAACCTTTTACATAACTGTGTGTAAATATGTAGTGGCTTGGGTTCTCGTGTTTAAGTCTGAAAAAGAAGAGCAGCTGTTTAAAGCTTTACATTCAAAACACTTGGTGCTTTGGGGCAAAGCTGGACACAAGCTGGTCAGGAGACGAGGTATTTCAGAAAGATTCTCAAAGGTGGTAAACAGAGAAATGGAATTGATTATTACTCATCTATACCTGCTGTCTTCCTTGAATTCTAACATTTGATCTTGAAAGAACATTCTGAAATAACGAGAGTAAAGTGCATTCTTCTGGGAAACTTAGAGCAGAAAAACTCCTGAGTGAGTAAAAAAAAAAAAAGTCTTGAATCCCAAGTCAGGCAATTCTACTTTATGAGCTCTCTGTAATTTCTACAGCCGTTATATTTCAATGACAAGACTTGACACCTTTAACACTTGTGCTTGGATAAGATCTTTCTCAGGCTCTGAGCTAAATCCAAGTCTAGCATCACTGTCCTACTGGAAACAGCTGAAGTCTAGGAAAGGTGAAATTGGAAAATGATGGGAGTGTAGAGGATAATAAGCAGTTTCCACAAAGGAGTAGCGTTTTGGTGTATAGTTTCACCCCGAGATTCACTGGAAGTCCCAAATAAATTAAAGCATAGCTTTACTGGAAAACACTGACTTTATGGTTTCTGTGTTCTGAGCAAAACTTGTCTGAACCCAAGCGATGCAACTAAACCTAGCTTTACAAGGAGAGTAGAAACAGTTTACCCCAGAACAATTTGTGCCCAGATCCAGTTGTGTCCACTTTTCTATGTACTTACAAGGTTACTCTTGAATCAGTGGAAAGTCAGAAGCAAAAGGAAAAACAACCTAATATCCCTGATGGGTGATACTACTTGACTCCCTTCTACATAACACCATTTATGTTTAGCAGCAACTAGCTATCAGAAAAATATGCTCCGGAACAATCTGCACCACCTCAAATAGTACAGCAAGGTGCACCAAATTAAACGAACCGTTTTTACAAAAGGTAATTGTGTCTGGACAACGTGTTCTGGGAGGAAGTTGCTATCTTTCATCAATACCATTACACCACAATCATGGAAAATAAACATATTGAATCACATGACCATTAAAATGTATGCAAGCTAGGAAATCAATGTCTTACCCAGAACCCCCAGAACACTTGGTTTTGGCTGAGTTTCTGGAGATAATATAAAAGCATAAATGCTTAATGCATATTTTTATACTAAAGATAGTGTAACCTTTTTTTCCCCCAAAGGGTACAACAGTACAAACATTTCAGTTAGACAAGGTATACTGCATATTGCCTCGGGTTATTTCTATTAGTCATATGACAGAAGGTAAAATATGCCACATTTCCAGATGCATGGGCAGAACATGTTGGGACAGAACTAAAAATACCAGAGACAGTCTGGGAATCATTACGGTTCTATATGCAATTACATGTTAAACTATTTTGATCCAAACAGAGCTTAAGAAGATTAGTATCAGGTATTGGCAGATACCCAAAGTGTTCACTGTTGGTATTATTATCAAAAATGGAGATCACTGCATCCCTAGCATTTCCTGAAGTTGTTGTCAACAAGATGTTATTGTTAACACTCTCACTTTAGAGTGCAGGCCAGATGAGGATGTATTATGGGGAAAGCATTAGAAGGAAAATCCAGAGCTGTGGAGCACTCGCAGAGGCCAGAGAGATTTCAGAAACAAACAAGCAATCAGTATTTAACCTGAGTAACACCAAAGGAATCACTGTGATCTGCATCAGAAAGCCAATCAAGTCCAGCAGCCATACTCAGGAGAATAGTTGTCTATCTCAATAAGAGTAAATGGTACATGACTGAGTCCAACATTATCCAGTAAATTAATGCTGTCTGTCTGCATGTTCAACTTATGAGTAATGGCTGAGGCGGAAAGCCACTGGCTTAAGGAAAAGATCTCATCTAAAGCGAGATGTCATAATTCAGAATGTAGTTAGTCAACGTAGGGGCTTTATGTTTAGGAGTCTCCCCATTATTCACACATTCAAAGGAGAAACTGCAACAGAACTCTACATGAATATCGCTGTGCACAAAATCTTTGCGCAATAGCTGCTATTTTAATGATTTTACTGGTGGCATTTGCAAGCTAAATCTCAAAATGATGACATCAAGGTAACATGGAGGAGTATGGCTTTAAATAACATTTCAGGTGTTTGTGCTTAAAATAGATCAATCCTGGTGTATACATACAGTAGTTTTCTACTTTAGAGGCAACAATCTGAAATTTTGTTGACACCTCCAATGATGACACCATCATTCTGAGACTGTTTTCAAATGGATAAGTAGGTCTTTTGGGCTATTTACACCTGAGCGGACTGGCTGATGTCAGCAAGAGCTTATCCCGGTTTCTGTAGGGTGAAGCCATTAGGAGTTCAACTCCTCCAGAATGGGATGCTAGTCCTTTCCAGGTTACTCTCCCAGAGTTTATACTAGTCCTTCTCAAAAAATTAGCATATTGTGATAAAGTTCATTATTTTCTGTAATGTACTGATAAACATTAGACTTTCATATATTTTTGATTCATTGCACACCAACTGAAATATTTCAGGTCTTTTATTGTTTTAATACTGATGATTTTGGCATACAGCTCATAAAAACCCAAAATTCCTATCTAAAAAAATTAGCATATCATGAAAAGGTAGTCTAAACGAGCTATTAACCTAATCATCTGAATCAACCAATTAACTCTAAACACCTGCAAAAGACTCCTGAGGCTTTTAAAAACTCCCAGCCTGGTTCATTACTCAAAACCGCAATCATGGGTAAGACTGCCGACCTGACTGCTGTCCAGAAGGCCATCATGGACACCCTCAAGCAAGAGGGTAAGACACAGAAAGAAATCTCTGAGCGAATAGGCTGTTCCCAGAGTGCTGTATCAAGGCACCTCAGTGGGCCGTCTGTGGGAAGGAAAAAGTGTGGCAGAAAACGCTGCACAACCAGAAGAAGTGACCGGACCCTGAGGAAGATTGTGGAGAAGGGCTGATTCCAGATCTTGGGAGACCCGCATTCCCCAGGTCAAACCACTTTTGAACCAGAAACAGCGGCAGAAGTGCCTGACCTGGGCTACAGAGAAGCAGCACTGGACTCAGCTCAGTGGTCCGAAGTACCTTTTTCAGATGAAAGAAAATTTTGCATGTCATTCGGAAATCAAGGTGCCAGAGTGTGGAGGAAGACTGGGGGAGAAGGAAATGCCAAAATGTCTGAAGTCCAGTGTCAAGTACCCACAGTCAGTGATGGTCTGGGGTGCCGTGTCAACTGCTGGTGTTGGTCCACTGTGTTTGATCAAGGGCAGGGTCAATGCAGCTAGCGATCAGGAGATTTTGGAGCACTTCATGCTTCCATCTGCTGAAAAGCTTTATGGAGATGAAGATTTTCATTTTTCAGCACGACCTGGCACCTGCTCACAGTGCCAAAACCACTGGTAAATTGTTTACTGACCATGGTATTACTGTGCTCAATTGGCCTGCCAACTCTCCTGACCTGAAGCCCATAGAGAATCTGTGGGATATTGTGAAGAGAAAGTTGAGAGACACCAGACCCAACACTGTGGATGAGCTTAAGGCCGCTATCGAAGCATCCTGGGCCTCCATAACACCTCAGCAGTGCCACAGGCTGATTGGCTCCATGCCACGCCGCATTGAAGCAGTCATTTCTGCAAAATGATTCCTGACCAAGTATTGAGTGCATAACTGAACATAATTATTTGAAGGTTGACTTTTTTGTATTAAAAACACTTTTATTGGTCGGATGGAATATGCAAATTTTTTGATACAGGGATTTTTGGTTTTTCTTTACTTTTTTGCCAAAATTATCAATACTAAAACAATAAAAGACGTGAAATATTTCAGATGGTGTACAATGAATCTAAAATATATGAAAGTTTAATTTTTATCAATACATTACAGAAAATAATGAACTTTATCACAATATGCTAATTTTTTGAGGACTAGTACTAGTACCCACACATAACTGCCAGAAAATTTTTAAAACGGAAGCTATTCGCCTAAAATTTGGCACACAGAAAGAAATTACAGTGGTACCTTGATTTACGAGTGTGCCTTATAATGAATTTTCCATGATACAAGCTTCGATCCCACCAAAAATGTGCCCCATCCAATGAGCAAAATTTTGATGTACGAGCTCTGCTGGGGAAATGGCTTTTCTGGGCTGATTAGCCTCATAGTCTTCCGCATGTATTCCTCCATGCTCCGAGAACAACATCTGCAGTGCTTCTCAATTATTTTCTGTGACACCCCCTCAGTGCCCCGCATGGTGTTTACTGCACTTCATATCGTTTGCTCAGTGCTTTTTCCCTACACCATAGCGAGACAATGAGAGCACCACTGCCAACCACTGTAATGGATGCACAGTTACACTTAATTCTAGTACAGTATGGCAAAAAAGCATGTTCCCCAGGGTCATATGTGGCCACTTTGGCGGGGGAGGCACTCCATTATTTGAGAAGCACTGGCCTTGTGGGAACTCACCACTAGCTGGTTTCTCCGCTGGCATTCGTAGTGTGCACACAAACAAAATTCTCCTCCTCGTCCTCTGTTACAGGCCATCTCCTACGTGCCCACGTGACATCTTTGCCGCAGTCAATGATCAGATGGACGAGTTGACTTCTTGTTTTATTAGTAATTATTATTAATGTTAATGTACATGTATAATGAAATAGCTACTGTTTTTACATGTTTAATAATTTTAGGTCAAATATACATGTTTGTGGCAGGTTATATGAGTTTGGGAGGGGGTTGGAACAGATTAATTGGTTTTCTGTTATTTCTTATGGGAATAATCGTTTCATCTATCTAATTTTTTGGCTTACGAGCTTGCTTTCCCTCAGAACAGAATAAATTCTTAAGTCAAGGCACCGCTGTATAAATGTGAATGAGATTAACTTTTGACAAGTGCTGTCTTTTACTTTCATTTTAAGTTTTTTAAAAAATTTTTGCAGCAAGGACGGTCAAACGTCTAACAATTTCCACATAAATGATGGACTGTGCAGTGCAATACAAGAATTGTACCTTTCAGTGCTAGAATTAGCTTCACATCCAACCCTGCCAGAGCTCATGCCCTTTAGAATCTGGTGGGGGAGGGGGGCAGAGTGTCTGGACCACATCTTCAAGGATGGGGAATGGGCCAATGCTTGGACTTTCAAGAAACAAGTTGTTATTGTAAGCTGCTGAGGAATGCTGGTTAAATATTTAGTTTGTCAGAACAACCTGCAATAAATTAAAAGTTCTTCACACAATGTCTGTGGGTCATCTATTCCAGACAGATACAAAACTGTGTCTGAGGTCTGAAATACACCCTGGCATTATTGACCTATACATGTACTCACTGAATAATGCAACACTGCTTTTATTTATCTGACTAAATATTTTATTTTTATTTGTCAGTTTTATAGCAAATTTACATACAAGGATATATTTGCTCAACTATACAGCCATCTCATGTCCGGTTCAATGTTTCACCTTTGCGAGGTACAAGAAAAGTTCTCAGGCATAATACTGGCCAGATTGCCAAACTTTGGCCGTTCTGCATTTGGTCTCATGAACAAACAACACATTGTACGGCTGACTTACTGATTCGGTCTTTGTCCATAAAATGCACAGTACCAAGCAAGCCAGGAATGCAAGACACCTGGGGACATGGTCTGCTATCTAAATAGAAATAACTTACAGCCATTGACATGGGGTTCTGCAGAGTGTTTAAGCTGAGCTCTTAAGTCCTTCTTAAATAAATAACATTAAAGGGTGAGTCTTTAGCCAAAAGGTGGTAGAAATAAAATTCTCAGGCAAAAATTTTTAAAAATCCAATGAGGCCTAATTATTCCTCAGTTCAAAAGTATTCAGTTTAATAAAAGCTAGTTATAGTTTGCCAAAAGCAATTTTCATTACTCTTTGACCCCTTTTTAATGGACCTGATTTGCAGTAGAACATATTTGAGTACAATGGTACCTCACTTTACAAAAGTCTCACTAAACGAAAAATGCAGGTTACGAAACGCACTTTCCTAAAATTTCTGTATATAACTTCTGGATATGAAACAAGTTCACGTTACGAAAACGCCATCTTAAAAATTCAAACGCATCATTCAAACATTCAAACAATGCACAAGTTGCTTTCCCATTGGTTGTCTCCCAACACCCCGCCCTGCTGGCCTCCCATTGGCTAGAAGGGAGCTGAATCGCCATAATACAGTACTGTACCCATAATGCTTTGCGTGTGCCTCGACCCATTGTTTGACACACACGCGTGAAGGACAGTTGTACTGTTGGTTTGTGGGGTTTTTTTGAGTGTGAAATCGCTAAGGAGTATGGCCAAAACCCCTCTATAATCGGGACGATATTGAAGCAGAAGGAGGCTTAAAAGTGGAGATACAGTGATGGAGGCGATTATATCGGAAAAAGCAACCACCATATTTAAGGACCTTGTGAAGGAGGGTGGGGGTGCTTCAGACCAGCAGCCCCCAGACTTTAAAGTGTCGCATGGGTGGTTTGAGAGATTTTTAAAAAGGCAAATAATTTTGTTTTACTTTTAACACACATTTCATACAAAATTGGTGTACTTTTATGCTTATTAAAGGTTTAGTGGTGTCGTATTGAGAGCCTTGGAATGAATCACGCGTTTTACATGTAAAACGCGGTTCAATTTATGAAAAATGCAGGTTAGGAAAAAGGCTCTGGAACGGATTAATTTCGTAAAGTGAGGTATCACTGTATTTGGATAACGGGGGTAAAGCAATAATTTCTTTTGGGACTCAATTCACCATCTGATTTACCTGGTTGAACAAAAAAAAAAAAAAAAAATGAGATGGCTACATGTAGACACTGGCTTAGCACTGGCTTAAACGTTCACACTCATCCAAAGATCCAGATTGAAAGATAGTGATACCGGGGATTTAGCTCAGTTGGTAGAGCGTCCGTGTTATCCTTTGGAAGGTTGAAGTTCGAATCCCGGCCACGTTATACCATAAGACGTTAAAATTTGGCAGTTGTTGCTTCCTGCTTGGCGCTCAGCATCAAAGGATAGAACAAGGCAATAACTAACGCTGCACAGTGGCGACAGGTGCCCAGAGCACAAAGCAAATTTCAGTGTACGTAATGTACTTTGACAATAAAAGTATTATTATTATTATTATATTGATAGAGAGAAAGATTTATTATTATTATATTGATAGAGAGAAAGAGAGAAGTGGGTACATTGGTAATAGGATGCGGAGGCTGGAACTACCAGGCAGAAGGCCGAGAGGAAGACAAAAGCGACAATTCATGGATGTGGTGAAGGAGGACATGAAGGTCGTTGGTGTAAGAGAAGAAGATGCAAAGGATAGGGTGAGATGGAGGCAGATGATTCGCTGTGGCGACCCCTGAAGGGAAAAGCCGAAAGGA
>CM045743.1:26673939-26681439 GCA_024760905.1 Plotosus lineatus
GAATGCCTCACTCGAACCCTTTCCTGGTGTGGTGTTTCGGGTATGTCCAACCAGGGAGAGACTTCAGGGTCACTTATTTGCCAAATCGCTTAATTCTACTACGCACGCGGGGAGACTGGAGTCTATGTGAAGAGATGCTGGGCAAAGAGGGGGTACACTCTGAACACCTCACCAGACCATCTCACACACACACACACACACACACACACACACACACGCACACACACACACACACACACGTCCGCATGCACACACACACGTCCGCATGCACACACACACGTCCGCATGCACACACACACGTCCGCATGCACACACACACGTCCGCATGCACACACACACGTCCGCATGCACACACGTCCGCATGCGCACACACACACCTACTGGCAATTCGAGACAGCTAATCAGCATAACTTGCATAAATTTGGACAGGAGGAGGAAACCCACACAAGCAGGATGAGGGCATGACAACTCAACACAGAAACACACAAGCCCAAGACTCAAACTCAGTACTTTCTTGCTCTCAGGCCGATGTACTAACCACCTCACCACTGTCCAGCAGCATTTAGGATTTCCTAAGCTATTTCTGGTGTTTTCCCAAAGTGGTCACCATATTGCATCCTGAGATCACTAATGTTTATAAATTACCTGAATATTAAGTTCCCTTTAAAACAATGATTCCTTTTCCATCTTAAAACATTTTATTTAATGCCAAACAAAGGCTGTCTTTTGATCATTTGTTATTTTCAGCAAAGAAATGCTCTCAGACAATTTGTATGTACTGTAGTATTTGGGGGGGGGGTCAGTAGTTTATAGAATAAAACAAAAATATCCATGTTCCTTAAACACATTGCTATAAATAGTTCCTCAGCCATCTATCCTCTGCGTCTCAAGAGGAGGGAGGCATCACCCGGTAACCTGGTAATTTCCTCCAGGCATTGAGCAAAGGTCAGATGTACTCGAGATGACAGAGCAGTCTGAACTCCACACAGCATGCTGAATGCTTGATCACTGGAACTTCCATTCAGGTCACAATTTTAAACCAACACTCTGGATCACAGAGCAACTTAGCATCATGGCTCAGCCTTTTCATAAACTGATACAAACCACTTGTAGTGTGTTGTTGTTGTTGTTTATCTAAAGTAGTCGACTCGGATACATGCAGAAAATAAATTGAGACTTTGATTGATTATAATTAGCTAGCCAAACTAGAATTAGTCCTACAGGGTAATTATATTTAGCGCTCTTTAATCACAACACATCACTGAATAAGTTTAGCATCAGTTTTATTATAAAGAGACATATGATACAAGCCTAAAAATATGACGGGTTCACAAACTTTTGAGCGCGAGGGTGTAAACACACACGCACACACTTCTTGAATCTTAAATTTGTACCCCCAGATTTATTCTTTCCCCCCACGATTAGTGGAGTTCAACAACTCTGGCTCTAAAACAGCATACCTTCCAGTTCTCTCTGGGTCATTCTCTGAACCGAATACACACCTCCAGTCCACCCTCAGGGTTGAACAAAAGGCTCAGATCCTCAAACGGCCCCACATCTGCTCTGAGACCAGTACACAGCACAAGTCAACTTTGACCGCAGTTTCTTATTCATCCATGTCAGGCCTGATACTAGGCAGGAGGACACCCAAGCAGCTTATTTACAGAGGAGTGCTTCTGTAACCGGCACCTTCCTGCTTCCTAACACTGGTCAGTGTCACTGGCTGCACTAAACACTGACCCTCTTTAGTCCCGGTCAAGATATTTGCTGAACTCCTGTTCCCGCACGCCGGGATTGTTCGTATGACTGGTGCCAGAACCAATTTACTGCATTTTACCACTCAAATCATCATTCCCCTGCAAAAGCGAATGAAGAGAAAGGGAGCCTATCAATGGCAAGAATCCAAACCACTAAACATCCAGCTGAGACACCATAAAAACAAAAGTACACGAAAACTGCTTCCAATTATCTCTGGCAATTACAGAAATTCAACATGACTTCAGAAACAGTAGTGGACTCACGCTTAAGTTTCTGTCCCAGATCTGGATGGTGCCGTCCTGGCAGCCTGCAGCAATCATTTTCCCATCTCGACTGTAGGTGCAGCAGGTAGGAATAACCCTCTTGCCTTGCATCGATCGAGGCTTGAATATGGACTTGTGCTTCTTTTCGTTGTTCAGGTCCCAGGTCCGTACAGTCCTGATTAAAAACAGAGATGAAAGCATAGTTGCAAGAATGTAGAAATAGAGAGTAGACTTTTAAAAAATTCTGAAAATGTTTGCTGAACAGCTGTATCCATGTGTCCACTATTGCACAGATGCTATTAATGTTGGATGAACATCAGCCACTGTGAGCCCTTTCTCCAGTTTTTAAGTGTATAATGCTGGAGTATTCCATCAACAAAGAAGAGTCATAAAAGAAGAGTGAGGAGTGAAAGAGCACGGGGTACGGTAGATCAGCATTACAGGCATATTCGAAGGTTCCATGAAATTCCAATTTTCTTCTCTACAGCTGTTGAACACATTACAGATGTAAGGGGGGGGACACAAGCAAGAGCCGCATGCATATCTTGACCACTGGGGAATTTAAAGGGAAGAAAAAAAATGAAATGTAATGCAATTACCAGATAAGCAAATGCTGTTTTTTTGTTTGTTTTTTTCTTAAATACAGGATGCTGACACACCTGATGCGCCTGGCTTATGCAGCTGCCAAAACGCAAACAAGCAAAAAGGAAGAAAATAAATCGGTGTTACAAAGGAAAGGGGAGTGCCAGTTGCCTTCTATTTAGGTCAGAACACTAGAGAGTATCCATATTAACATGATGGATAGTTACAGCAAAGGCAAATAAAAGGAGAGAATACAGAGTAGAACGGGTCATAGCGGCTTTTTAGGAGTCAATGACAGGCAATTACAACAGCTTTTTACCTTGGTTTTAAAGCCAAAAATGATTTCATGTGGTCATGATCTGCCAACACAAGTGAACACCTTATAATGCATGTGTGAGAATGGAATCATATACAGGAAAGTGAAGACCGTCAAGGGGAAAAGGATGATAGTCAGAGGTCATGGTGAGTCAACCCATTCAAAGATGTAGCACACCATGCAGGCAGAACCTGCAGTCTAAGCGTGTCCAAGTACTTCTCCATCCGACCGTCTGCTTTAACTAGCCATGACCCCTGATGTCAAAGGGTCCTGAAAGTACTGTAAACACAATGGAAACCACGATAGAGGCCAAGATTGGATTCCAGCACACCTACCTAGTCATCATGTTTAAACAAAGGAAGCAAATATCTGTAAAGTCTGTCTGAGGATGATGGGGGAATTTATCATATGACACACACACACACAGACATTTTATATATATATATTAGTGGTATAGGGCGCAGGATCGCTGATTCAAAGGTTGGGGGTTCGAGTCCCACACTCCACAAGGTTGTCACTGCCCCCCACCCCCACCCCACCCCCTCAGTGCAGCTAACTGGGTTATCAAAGGCGGGCCATGGCTCTCACTGTCTATGGTGAGAGGGATGTAAAAGAACCATTGCTGACTTTCGTAAAAAGTAGGCTGCAAAGTCGTCAGCGTGTTTCTGTCCCTTGCTAAAAAGGGTTGTGACAGGAAGGGCATCCGACGTAAAAACCTCTGCCAAATCAAACATGCGAATCAGATGATTCGCTGTGGCGACTCCCGAGTAAAAGGGAAAAAGCCGAAAGGAATATTATATATATATATACACACACTCCTACACACACACACACATGATAGATAGATAGATAGATAGATAGATAGATAGATAGATAGATGGATAGATGAATAGATGGATAGATGGATAGATAGATAGATAGATAGACAGACACACACACACACACACACAGTCATCCCTTGCCACTTCGCAATTTGAGCATCATGGTCTTGGTACATCACGGCATTTTAATAAAAAATAAAATAAAAAAAATTCATTAAAAATTCAAAATTCGCGCTGAAACTCGCACGTAAGCAAGCTGAAGGCAGGGACCCAAGGCAGGCTGTGTCCATTGTTTCCAAACGACAAACTGACGTGCCCCTCCTCCCCAGTTCAGGCAGGGACCAACCACACAACTCAATCTCGCAAATTTTGTAATCTTATAGTGTTTGTGAATGTCCTGCACCGCAGAGAAGAGCTATTGTCAGAGGTGAGTACAGTACTTAAAGTATTTATATATAAATTCTATTTAAATACTAATACATTACAGTATTTACATATGCATATAACTGTATAACGTTTAATATACACTTCTTGTAATGTATAGACGCGAAAACATATAGAAATGAGACAATATGGTAGAAATGAGAGGGGCGTTCTTCCTTCATGGTTTTTCGAATATCACGGCCATACACAGACGCTCCCTGACTTACGTTTTTAATTGGTTTCGGATGGCCGAACGCAAGTTGTGACAGTGACGTATGACACTCATACTGTACTCATCCATAAATACCATTACTGTATCTCATAAAACACCCCTAAATCAATTATAAACATAACATTGTAAAATTATATCAAATATATAAAATAATATTAACATTAATTTCAAATAAGTGACTTATTTTTACTGAGTTACTTTACATGAAGCTTAAAACAGCCAATCAACGCTTACAACATGTGAAGCGCTCAATACTGAAAGTAGTGTACTTGCAAAAGTAGTGTACTTGCTGTGGGTTATACAGACTTCCGGTCTTTCAAGTGCACAAGGGTGCCGTTGAACTCGTTTAGAACGCAGCCTGCACTAATGTGAAACCCAGCAAAGCGGAGAGTTCTTTCTTTTGTGCAAGTAACTAAGTAAACTTTATTCAAGAGATGTATACAAAGAACAAGTACAAATGCTAATGAATATTAATATAAAAATAAGTATACACTCTTAGGATTCTGCTTAAAGATAATAAATATCCATAATTGTTCTGCAATTTGTGCATTCGGGTTTTCATTCATATTACAACTCTCTTTGCTTAACTGAGTATGCATGGTAGATTGTGCCGATCCGAGCAGATAGTTAATTCATCTCTGTGTATGAGACTTGCACCCATGCTAGGAGGCTTACATTTCTAACCAACCATATATGCTTAGGGTTACAAAAGTCCACAAAACAGTGTAAACACAAAGATCACAGAGACGACGTCTTAACACAAGGGTAACATGCTATATAACTTATTATATATATATATACATACATACACACACACATAGCGTCATTATGTCAGTGTACTACATAGGTACATCTAAACTCAAAATTTTTCATATATATATATATAGTAATGCTCGTTACTGATTACTACTGCTTGTTGCTGATTGGTTGCAGCACACATTACTCTGAGTCTTTAGACTGAGGGACCTCAGAAAAAGAAAACACAAGTTCAATTTCTTCTCGAAATGGTTCTCACTAGAATATCAACAAAAAATATCTTTGGTTTTACTGAAGCTAACTAAATATGCAGAGCGCTCCCTAAGGAACATGATGGTTATGCATTTCCTCCCAATATTCTTGCATTCCCCCACAAAAGCCAGAACCTTAATCGTTACTGAGAGGAAATGTAAAACTAGATTTTTAAAATTACACCTCTACTACCTGGCAGCTATATTACCTCTGGATGATTATATAAAGCAGACAGTAAAAGTACAGTGTTCGATTAAGAAGCAGTGCTGAAGTGCTGTCAAGTGGCAGTATGATATTAATTGTTTGAAAGTTTAAGAGCCTGTTTGTTTTACAGAGCTAATAAACTGTATGGGGCTCATGGTTGGAGAAACAAGCATGGGATCAATTGTTCACTAGTTAGATTTGATCTTAAAGTTCGCTGGCTCGATTCTCGAAGGTGGTGAGAACCTTCCCCTTCATCCACCTTCAATGCTCATGTGTCCTTGAGCAAGACCGCTAACCCTCAACTGCTTTACAGACAAAGCAATATAACTTCCCGCTGCTTACAGTGTGTGTGTGTGTGTGTGTGTGTGTGTGTGTGTGTGTGTGTGTGTGTGTGTGTGTGTGCGCTCACTTTGGATGGCTTAAATGCAGAGTCTAATTTCCCTTGTGGGATGAAAACAGCATATCAAAAATAAGCATTCTCAAAATATCAAATACAAACAAAAATGGCACATATTGAGGGTAACCTTCAAAATCTAATCAGTTCATCCTTGACTCAGAATGAATTTTATGTAAAATCTGAAGAAAACTCCTCTAGGTGTTTTTATGTGTCATTTTTTGGTATCTCATGAGGTCAAAGTGACCTTCAAAATCTAATAAGTTGTTCCTTGAGTCATGGTGATCATCTCTGGAAAGTTTGAAGAAAATCCTTCAAAACAGTTCAAAAATATTGCATTCAAAGAAATAACCTCGACAACCTGAAAACATGACAGGATAAAAAAATTGCACCTTGAATTTTAAAGTCATCTCCAGATAAGAGACTGAAAAACACATACAAGGAATCAATCTTTTTCATTGAAGTTAAAGATGCTGTGTTTTTGTTAGCTGTCTTGTTGCAGGATTTCAAGTGAGCAAGTGCACGTTGAATACTTGTTTAGTACTGAACCTTCACTTGCTCACTTGAAAGATCGGAAGGCCGAATAAGCCGCGCTTTGTCTCACAAGCACCATACGTCATTTGAGACAAGCGCCTACGTTCGGTGGAGCACATCACATATTGTAAAAACAAAGGGGTTAGGGTTAGAACTGCATTAAGCCCAAGAATAAAAGAATCACTTGTATCACTGAGTATTGATCCCAAAATCAGTAAGAATTGTGACAAGGAGAAGGAAAGAGAGTCAGTCTTTGGACAACAGTATTAATAACTGATTGTAGCTGTGCCAGACAGCTCCACATGTCTCATTTGAGCTGCCTCTGCACTGTTTCCTTAGGATCCTACCAGCAGGCAGCAACACAATCTTTCTTAGAACACAACAGGGTCCTGCTGGTTTTCTTGACAAAATATGAAGACTTATGAAGTCCAGCTTTAACTTGAGAGAACAAGTAATATTATTGCCCCAGGCTCCTGTCATTTCTCTCAACTGTTCAGCAGGAAGCTGTCCGAACTAAACTGCAAAAGGAAGCGTTTTACAGCATTCTTTTTTCAATGTGATAATTCCACCCATATTGAGGACAGTAAACAACACAATCCCAATCGTGCATGGGCAGTTTACGGCTAAGCACTGCCTTTGAAACAAATCCGGAGATAAAAGCTTTGCAACGACCCCCTTCACCTTTCTCCACCTCAACAGATCCTATCTTAAAGACTGAAAGCTGGACTTTTTGCTTGGGATACACAAGTGACTGGAAAAATTCCCAAGATGGATGGCTAAAGACAGTAGTACAAAATAGAGGCTGATTAAAGCAGAAAGATGGCCTGGTGTTAAGACCATGGGACGTTAACAATGTGCTGTCATCCTGCTGGTTATGAAAAGACACGGACATTGTTCAATGCTCAGAAACAAGAGAAAGGACAGGAAGACACAATGTCAGGCAAAAAAAATAAGGTTGAGTAGAT
>CM045743.1:26686439-26703939 GCA_024760905.1 Plotosus lineatus
TGTACTAAAATAAATCCTTGTTTAAAAAATTTTGACTATTTTAGTAAATTTATTCCCAATTTTTGTATCTATAAGTATTTAATTGAAAGTTGCCTCTATATTAGATCCCCAAACTGCACCCATTTGATGAAATAAAAGTAGGCATCACAAAGGTTGCTGTCGTGAAAGTGTACAAGTGCTGACAAGCACTGTTAAGAGTGCTTTTTCTTTAGGTTACTGTAAACATGTTAATTGTTATATTAAAATTATTTTTGTGTAAAAGCAAAAGTTAAGTATTTATCATACCGTATGTCCATATTTTATGTGTATAACTCGCATATTTAATCAATCAATTATCAGCAATTAAAAACAGGCTTTAATCGCCTTCTGACAGTACGTCGGCCTGGTGCTGAACAAAGACTCAAACAGCGTGATGGCTCTGATGACTCATGCAGTTTCACATTGCTTGGAATCGCTCTGAAACACAGACAGACGGCTAGAACATTTCTTCAGCTGCATTTTCATATAAACATTATGCCCAGCACTCATCCGGAAGTGGTTAAAATACCGGTTTTAAGTTTTCATTCATGTTATACAATGACTAAATAAATGCAATATCATATTTTCTTCTGAAAAGAAAGCTTATATTGTCTATTTTGAAAAAATATAATCGTATGAAATAATTTAATGCGAAACTGTGCTGAGGGGACGTTTAGACTCAAGTCTACTTGCCAAGCTGCGGATGTTTAGTCCGAATCTATTCACGTCACCTGCCAAGGATATTTAGTCCGAGTCCACTAGCCGCCTGAGGACGACTCAGGGGAAGCAACAGCACCGCTGAGCACAGAAGCACCACAAAACACCGAAAGAGGTTCATGATCAAACATACAAATAATAACCATGTTTCCATTGCATGAATCTTGCATCTTAATGAATATGGATACTATTATGGGACATGTTATTGTGGAATCATAACCGGAGACTTTAGTTTTGACGGCACTGATTGTCCAGGCTGTGACTGAAGGAAAATAACACTTTTCATTGATAAAAACGGTTTGGATCCTCATTTGAACATGTTTGGCGAAGTGGTTTGCCCCCTAATGGCCGTTTCATGTTTTAAAATGCTGACAAAATGCAGTTAAATTTAAAACTTAAATATTTTATATCAATAGTAGAGCTAAAAGCTGTAACAAGCTTTATTGATCCATTTGGTTGTCAAAACGCTTCTTTATGATTAGTAAAAATCAGGAAATAAATTTGTTAATTGATCAAATTTAATTGATAAAAATTGAATGTTTTAAACTGGATAACAGTTCAGACATGATGTTAATGACATGAATGTTCATGAATTTATGGCTGATTTACTTTCAAAATTCACCATATTTGCTGATAGCCATTTTGAGAAGTGGAAAAATATTTTTTTCCCATTTTTAGGAGTGAATTTTCTTTTATTTATCATGCAGAGAACTTCAAAAGAATTAGAGACAAATTTTTAAACACAACTGAATAAAAAAAAATGTACAGCAATAAGCATTTCAGCATCTTTATTTTAAATTTAACTGATGTATGAAAAATTAATTTTGGCATTTTGGCTTTTTTAGTGTAAAATGATCCATAAATAGGTTTCATCATGATGTTTAAAATACTGTAACCTTTGAACCAATAATGGTATCTTAATAAGTGAGGATTATTTTCCTTGTTTTTTACTGCTCTTTCTGATTACTGTAACATGACTGACTATTATATACAAAAAAATGACTTGGGGTACCGAATAAAAGTATTTAAAAAAAAAAAAAACACACAGGAAGTGACATGTGAAGGCATCATGGGTTTTCTCATCTTTCAGAACTGGTGGTCTTATTAACCAGAACCAAGTAGACCCATAAACATTAGTTATATTATTGCTTTATAATACCTATAACGGCTGGATTATTACACAGTCATTAGTGGTTGCATGGTAATACTCAGCAACCACAAAACGCTGGAGGTTATATGATCCTGAAGATTACTGGGATTATATCCACTAAAACCACAGAAACAAATGGCTACACTGTAACCAGGTATATCTTCAGCTGGGGTTCAAATGTACCTTCTGGAGGGGGTTTAAAAAAAAAAACCAAAATCTGTAAAAAGCTTTGACATTTTGAACTCCACTTGAGGTCTGAGTAACACCTGAGTCATGATGGTTATATTACTCAAACTCTGAGTCACAGAAACCACCTCTGTGGCAAATATGGCTGACCTTCGCCTCCTTAACCAGTTATGCGTATAGGAATTCTATACTGAGCCAGAGGGCTCATGCTCTTCAAGGGACCGGTCTCTGGGTCTCCGTACTCAGATTTCTCCTCATCTTTAAGGATTACTCACCCATCGTTGGAGCAGGTGAGAAACTCCTCTTTGATCTTGGGGTGCCAGCAGCCGCTGTTCAGCATGGCCGTGTGGCCCTGTCGGGGAACACGAAACAATCAGGTCTTTATTGGTTGTCTTCACGTTTCAGGCAAAGACAATGAGAGCTAAATTATGAAACAGTGACCTTTCAATTTCATGAGTCATTTGTAAATACATACAAAGAAATGACCACTCAGTTTAACCAAACAATCATTATATATATATATATATATATATATATATATATATATATATATATATAAAAAAACCTACGCACTGCTTGACCAACAAGTTATTCTTTTTCAAAACAAAAAAGTCCAGATCCCACCGGCTTTCAAATGTTTCAAGATGTGTGATCCCTCATCTTCAAGTAATTTCTTTTATGGTAAAATTAGCTCTGAGTGCAATTCCTTACATCCAAACACAAAACACATGAAACCTGAAATCACAGTGTGGACTATTTTGATAGAGTTGTTACCGTTAACCTACATATACATACCCACAACCTCCCCACCAACGTGAGGTCGGTCTGTCATGGCGAAACAGATCAAACGATAGCGCTCCCTACTGTTCCGAACACTGCACGCTAATCACCTTGTTAATGATTTGACAACGCTAATCTCTCCCATACAAGATAAACAATGGCGGTCAAGGCAGCACAGTTTCATTTGGATAGGAGGAAGCGTTCTTGCTATGCCCATTTGATCCAGTCTATCAACAGTGCAGGAGTGCAAATTGGCAGTGGTCTAAATACAAGCAGACAGATGCTAGGATACACGCACGCTCGCACGCACGCACGCACACTGATCACCCCATAAGAAGAAATAGTTAAATTACAAACAGAAGCAGGAACACATGTCAGTCTAGATTTTAGGAAATTCATGTGTGTGTGTGTGTGTGTGTGTGTGTGTGTATGTGTATGTATTGGCTACGTACAGAGGACCAGACAATATTTTTACACAAGGATCTGTTGGCTGGTTCTCACTTTTCAAAAGACTATTTGAAGGTTAAGACTTGGCATTAAGGTCCAAGTTAGAATTAAGTTAGGGGTCAACGTTGGGGTCAGGCATTTAATTGTGATGGTTAAGGTTAAAGTACAAGGCTAGGGAATACATCATATCTATGAAGGTCACCACAAGAATAGTTTATTAGATTAATTGTGCACTTCTGTGTGTTTGTGAATGTGATTGTGCACATGTTTGTGTGTGTCTAGGGAGAAAATCCATGCATGTTATGTGGATACAGCACATTGTGCTGGGTCACCCTTTGCCAGGCCACCGCTCACAGAACTGTTTGGAAACTGTAGGTAAGTGGAGCAGCAGAGAAATTCCTGAACAAGTTATGAAAATACACGTTGATTCACCTGTTGGAATAAGTGTGTGTGTGTGTGTGTGTGTGTGTGTGTGTGTGTGTGTGTGTGTGTGTGTGTGTTAGAGAGTATGAAACCCATAGGGAAACTGCCCACGTGTATAATGGAGTGACCTTTCCACTCCCTCATGCAGACATTTTCAGTGTACTTCATTGAGACTTCAACAAACAGTCTGCAGATGTAGCAAACAAACAACTGAATGCAACCATAAAGTATTCACTGTTCAGAGAAAAATCGAGGAAAAAGAATTTCAAATCCACACACATGCACAGAAACAGTGATTTCCTGGAAAAGCAAAAAATCCTTCTGGCATTTCAATTTATTTACATGAAGAGAAACTGTACCTTGGTATTAGCCATGTCGACAATATACTGGTCCCCTTTGATGCACTCTAGGACTTGGAATCCGTCCCGATCCAGGACTTTGGCTTGGGCGTTTCCTGCCACAACCAGGATCACATCTCCAGTTATGCTGTACTGCAAGGATCTGATTTGATGACTGAAAGGAAAGCCGGCGAAAATGTTTACATTGGTTCTGTTCAATCGGCCATGCTCCGCTTATCTGGGTTAAAGGTCAGTTAGTTAATCTAAGCGACAGATGCACAGCCAGACATTCTGACAATCGTGACTAGGTTCAGAGGAGCAAGGGGGCCGCGCTCTCTGTGTACAGGAAACTTGGATTTTGTAGGACCGATTCTCCGGTCAAAGCCAACTGCCAGTTGTGCAAGACTTCCGTCTTTGCAGCACATTATGTAACTTGTAATCGTGAAAAGATGGGTGTAGAAAATGCCAATAGAAGACAATATGACTTATGGTTGCCATGGTGATTCGAAACACAACACCAAATGAACGTAGTGGTCTGTGGGACCCATTTTGGTTTTCATTTGTATAGACGTGGAAAAAAAAAAAAGCCTTAATGTTGTAAAAATAAAGAAAAAAAAAATAACAAGTCGAGTGTTTTCCCAGTCCAACTGTAACCCCCAGGGCATGAAGATAAAACAATCTGAGCGCGTACACTTATTTTGTGCAGACCCGTTCTGGATTTAGTCAACGTGAAAAAATTCGGCGGGGCCGTTTTGAAAGCTGAAATGCATTAGACATAGTCACTACAGCATGCAATGGAATTAGCTCGGAGGATATGTCAAAGCCTAAACGAGACTCATGTACGGGAGCGTTACTCAACAGTCAGTTGCGGCCTTTATAGTCTCCACATGGGCAATATTTCTTTTGGCTGCAAAGCCGGGAGCTTATTAGAGCGGGAACAGCACTGTGTGCTGATGAGCTGCTTAATGTGGCGTAGTACAGCTCACTTCGTACACAGGAAAGCCCGCAGCAACTCAACCGATTGGCTTTCGGCATCTCATTGTTTCTATTTAAGACACCCAGAGTTTAAGGAGGCTGAGGCAAATCAACACGCAAGCCCTGCCCCTAACCTGTCCTGCCCTTCTTCATCTGGCCCCAGTTAGTCCACACTGAGCTGTTCCTGGGGTTGAAATCACAACATTGAATGACACACAGTGGGTCAGGCAAAGCAGTAACTGAGAGACGAATACCAGTCCTTATGTCCAAAACCAATTTCCCAATGGGACAGACCATCTTATATAAACACGATACACAAGTCTTGTAAACTAAAGCTATACAGTGAATCATGGTTTGGTTTCTGCAATAAACTCTGTTGCTGTCTATTGTTAAAAAAAAAGCTGAAATGAATTTATAGGCTAATGTTAGACAGGTGTTTACTGACTGCAGTGCATTAAATTATAAATGCCTGCTTGTATTCTGAACTTGCCTGCTTCCTTACTTAGTTATATACACTTCTTTTTAATAGAGCGAGAAGTCCGTACAGAGGAATCGCAGCCCAAGGTCTTTGGTACTGACACACTATCTATACCTCCATTAAAGCATCACCTAGCTGATAAAACTCAAAATATAGAATTTCTGTGCTGAACATCCCCAACACATAATAATAATAATAATAATAATAATAATAATAATAACAACAACAATCATCATCATCAGGATTGTATGTGAACTCATTCTCACCATTCACAAGGCTGGAGGGACCTGAAGGCCTGCAATGCTGAATCCATCCCGGCGAAGTCCCAGAACTTGACATCATAATCATAGCCTCCGGTGACCAGCCGAGCACCAGAGGGGTCGAGACCCAGTGCTGAGACCTGCACCACAGTGCAAAGATGGAGAAATGTGCTAGAAGCACTATTTATATCACAACAGAGTCAAACAGATTCTAGTTTTGTTCCAATTATAATGCTCTGACTGAAGCAGTCTGCTACAATACACCCTCTGTTTTTACCTTTTCCCAACAAAAATACAATTCACCACGCCATCCCTACCATCATTTCTGATGCCACCACCAAAACCACTGCCATTACCACCATTACCAACACCCCCTCACCTCTACCTACATATACAGGCATCCCTCACTTTCCGTGGTTAATGGGGACCGAGATCCCCCCGTTACCACCGATTTACGCGAAGTTGGATCAACCCCCCCGGGCTGACGTTACGTACATGTATATGTGTGTATAATATGAATAAATACATATTCAACACTATAATTGCTGATAATAGCAATTAAACATTCAAAAATGATGTATAAGATGTAAATAAAATATAAATGCACACACATACAGACACGCACACACAGATTTGCAACTCACAAAAATGTAAGTAGTTTTGTGGGGTTTTGGGGTTGTTTTTTTGTTTGTGTTTGCTTGAGGGAATTTTTGCATAATTTGCCTTGTTTTCTGGCATTTTCCTTAACTTTTTCCCGATTTTTCCTTAATTTCCTTATTTTCGATAAATATTTTTGAAAAACTCGTGATGCACTGAAGCCGCGGGAACTGAAGCATGAAGTAGCGAGGGCTCACTGTGTGTGTGTTTATATATACAGACGCTCCCCGACTTACGTTCATCTGTTTTATGTTTTTTCGATTTTACGTTTTCCAGTCTCCAGGTCGAGGGAAGTCCGAGTGCCGTGTATCCAGGACAGAGTTCAGTCAGCCCGAGTCTCAGTCCTTTCCAGTCCACTAATGCCTCGGATGTGTTTGAAACTTACGGGGGCATGAACGAAAAGTCCTTGATGGATGGCTTGAGCTTCAGCTTGAGCGACATGCAGTATTCTAACCAAGCAATGTCAGCCAGTAATGGCTAACTAGGAACAAAGATTCTAAAACCAGAGTTTTTTTTGACCAAAGTCAAATTTTGAGTTTAGACGTACCTACGTAGTATGGTGACGGAATGAAGCAATGACGCTGCATTCATTGTTTACAAACTACAGACTGAGTGTATATATCACTTATATAGCGTGTTACTCTTGTGTTAAGATTTCGTCTCTGTGATCTTTGTGTTTACACTGTTTTGTGGACTTTTGTAACACTAAGCAGATATGGTTGATCAGAAGTGTAAGCCTACTAACATGAGTGCAAGTCTCATACACAGAGATGAATTAACTTTCTGCTCGGATCGGCACAATCTTTATATTTATTATCTTTTAGCAGAATCCTAAAAGTGTATACTTATTTTTATATTAATATTCATTAGGATTTGTACTTGTTCTGTGTATGCATTTCTTGAATAAAGTTTACATACTTACACAAAAGAAAGAACGCTCCGCTTTGGGTGGGAGACTGCATCAGTGCAGGCTGTGTTCTAAACGAGTTCAACGGCACCCTTGTGCACTTGAAAGACCGGAAGTATGTATAACCCACAGCAAGTACACTACTTTCGGGATTGAGCGCCTCACATGTTGTAAACGTTGATTGACTGTTTTAAGCGTCATGTAAAGTGACTCGGTATAAATAAGTGACTTATTTGAAATTAATATTGATATTATTTGATGTATTTGATATTATTTTACAATGTTATGTTTATAATAATTCATTTAGGGGTGTTTTATGAAATACGGTAATGGTATTTATGGATGTATAGTACAGTATGAGCATAATACGTCACACGTCACACGTCATACATCATACGTCACTGTAACAACTTATGTTCACTTTCAACTTACGTTCGGCCATCCAGAACCAATTAAAAATGTAAGTCGGGGAGCGTCTGTATATATACACTAGTCCTTCTAAAAAAATTAGCATATTGGGATGAAGTTCATTATTTTCTGTAATGTACTGATTAAAATTAAACTTTCATATATTTTAGATTCATTGCACACCAACTGAAATATTTCAGGTCTTTAATTGTTTTAATACTGATGATTTTGGCATACAGCTCATGAAAACCCAAAATTCCTATCTATAAAAATTAGCATATCATGAAAAGGTACTCTAAACGAGCTATTAACTTAATCATCTGAATCAGCAAAATTTTTTACAATATGTATATATTTTTTTATATTAACTGAATTAAAAAATAAGGAAATTAAGGAAGAATAGGTGGAAAAGTTCAGGAAAATGTCACAAAAAGAAGGCCAATTATGCAAAAAAAAAAAAAAAAAAAAAAAAACCCAAACACAAAACAAAAAACAACCAAAATCTACCATATACACATTAAGGTAATGTCTTCCTTTCGGCTTTTTCCCTTTTACTCGGGAGTCGCCACAGCGAATCATCTGATTCGCACGTTTGATTTGGCAGAGGTTTTTACGTCGGATTCCCTTCCTGTCACAACCCTTTTTAGCAAGGGACAGAAACACGCTGATGGCTTTGCAGCTACTCTTTACGAAAGTCAGCAATGGTTCTTTTACATGCCTCTCACCATAGACAGTGACAGACATGGCCCGCCTTTGATAACCCAGTTAGCTGCACTGGGGGGACAGTGACAACCTTGTGGAAAGTGGGACTCGAATCCCCAACCTTTGGATCAGACCACCACTGCCCCCTTATACACATTAAGGTAATAAACTACGAAATAGTGACAACGAATCAAAATTTATTTATTTTAAAATATATTTTTAAATTATTTAAAAAAAATGTTAAAAATTACTACTGATTTTATATTTGCAATTTTTACATGAAGGTCACTGGAGTAAGAGTAGAAGATGCAGAGGATAGGGAGAGATGGAGGCAGATCATTTGCTGTGGCGACCCCTGAAGGGAACAGCCGAAAGAAAAAGAAGAAGAAGGAAACTTTCCCTATAAAAGCCTTCTGTGCTTTATAGCTTGAATGCGAATTAATTTCGATTTGCTAAATCTCAGTGTGGCTCAGACAGCCTGCTCGGCCCAACTGACGAGCGTTTACAACTCTGCTGAAGGAAACGATTAGGCGAGAAAAGCAACAGCGGTTAAGCTTTCGCAACTGGATAGCATTCCACACACCACCTTTATTACATCTGCAGGGCTTTACAACCCAAACGAACAGAGTGAGTGCAGAGAAAAGGTCAGCTGTTTTGGAGGGGGGGGGGGGTAGAAAAAAAGAGGTAAGAAAAAAAACTTACTGTCTTTGTCCCATGCTGTAGCGTGATCTCATGAGTGTCTGGAATCTTCTTTACTGGGTCCTGTAGCAAAGAACGAGCGATGGGAGAAGCAGATAGAGGAAGAAAAGAGAGATGAAGCATACTGTAGCTTTACACAATAAGGTCCAAAAGTCAACAATCAGAGAGCGATTAAATAAAAATTGGTTTCTGTAAGCCAGTGCTTCTTTGAACTGGACATATGGATAATTCCCTTCTTAGAAAGTATTCCTGAAGTGATTCACACATCATGTACCTGTCGCTATTTCGTAGCCGAGATCAGGTCAGAACAGGTGCACATCACTCACCTGTTCTGTCAAGCTTGCTGATGCAGGAGATTAATTATTATTATTACACTCGGGTTATTACTACTTCACAGCTCATCAATCATACAAACAGAAGTTGTAGTAAGTCAGAGCGGTGCAAAGCGGTTGCCAATAATGGGACTGTGCTGCCCCCTTGTTCAAAGTTATTGTAAAAACACCCAAACTGCTTTAGCATCTATCCATCTATTTTCTAAACCACTTAATCCTAATTATGGTTGTGGGGAGCCTGGTGCCCATCACAGAGAAAACAGTCACACAACCATTAAAACTCACAATTTTGGTGATTTGGAACCAATTAACCGACTGTGCATGTTTCTCGGCTGTGTTTTGAACTGTGGGAGAAAACTAGAATATCCGGAGGAAACCCACACAAACACAGTGAGAACATGCCCACTCCACACAGAAACAGCCGAGTTGGGAATTTGCTGGAAGGCGAACGTCACCGTGCCGCCCTCTGATTTAGTACTTAAAGGTATAGTGTGTTACATTTATCAGTACTTAGTTGTACTTAGTGGCAAAGTCATCTTTCCTGATACCTTCCCCTTCAAAGCCTGGATGTTTCTGGGTTATTATCGCAACATGGTGGTGGAAGATGGCAGCTTCTATAAAAGGGGATCTGCTCCCCATGTCGATATAAACCGCTAAATCTTCTAAAAACGCAAAAAGATTTATGATAATATAATAATAAATACTCATTTCCTGATTTTTTTTTCCTTTCAGATGTTCCCTTTTTTCTCAGGGGTCTTCACAGCAAATCATCACATATTTGATTTGGCATAGGTTTTTATGTCGGATGTCCTTCCTGACACAACCCTTTAGCAAGGGACAGAAACACGCTGACAGCTATGCAGAACTCAGTTAGCTGCACTGGGGGGGACAGTGACAACCTTGTAGAGAATGGGACTCGAACCCCCAACCTTAGGATCAGCAATCCAGCACAGTTTACTACCAGGCCACCACTGCCCTAATAAATACTTATTTCCTGATGATATACCTAATTTCAGCTAACAGCCAAAATATTACACACGATATCTTTAAAAAAATACTAGTCCTTCTCAAAAAATTAGCATATTTCAGATAAGTTCATTATTTTCTGTAATGGACTGATAAAAATTAGACTTTCATATATTTCAGATTCATTAAACGCAACTGAAGTAGTTCAAGCCTTTTATTTTTAAATATTGAAATTTTGGCAAAAAAGTAAAGAAAAAAACAAAAATCTCTATTTCAAAAAATTAGCATATTTCATCCGACCAATAAAAAAAGTGTTTTAATACAAAAAAGTCAACCTTCAAATAATGATGTTCAGTTATGCACTCAATACTTGGTCGGGAATCCTTTTGCAGAAATGACTGCTTCAATGCGGTGTGGCATGGAGGCAATCAGCCTGTGGCACTGCTGAGGTGTTACGGAGGCCCAGGATGCTTCGATAGCGGCCTTAAGTTCATCCACAGTGTTGGGTCTGGTGTCTCTCAACTTTCTCGTCACAATATCCCACAGATTCTCTATGGGGTTCAGGTCAGGAGAGTTGGCAGGCCAATTGAGCACAGTAATACCATGGTCAGTAAACCATTTAGCAGTGGTTTTGGCACTGTGAGCAGGTGCCAGCTCGTGCTGAAAAATGAAATCATCTCCATAAAGCTTTTCAGCAGGTGGAAGCATGAAGTGCTCCAAAATCTCCTGATAGCTCGCTGCATTGACCCTGCCCTTGATAAAACACAGTGGACCAACACCAGCAGCCGACATGGCACCCCAGACCATCACTGACTGTGGGTACTCGACACTGGACTTCAGGCATTTTGGCATTTCCTTCTCCCCAGTCTTCCTCCAGACTCTGGCACCTTGATTTCCGAATGACATGCAAAATTTGCTTTCATCCGAAAAGAGTACTTTGGACCACTGAGCAACAGTCCAGTGCTGCTTCTCTGTAGCCCAGGTCAGGCGCTGCTGCCGCTGTTTCTGGTTCAAAAGTAAGTGGCTTGACCTGGGGAATGCGGCACCTGTAGCCTATTTCCTGCACACGCCTGTGCACGGTGGTTCTGGATGTTTCTACTCCAGACTCAGTCCACTGCTTCCACAGGTCCCCCAAGGTCTGGAATCAGCCCTTCTCCACAATCTTCCTCAGGGTCCGGTCACCTCTTCTGGTTCTGCAGCGTTTTCTGCCACATTTTTTCCTTCCCACAGACGTCCCACTGAGGTGGCTTGATACAGCACTCTGGGAACAGCCTATTCGCTCAGAGATTTCTTTCTGTATCTTACCCTCTTGCTTGAGGGTGTCCATGATGGCCTTCTGGACAGCAGTCAGGTCGGCAGTCTTACCCATGATTGTGGTTTTGAGTAATGAACCAGGCTGGGAGTTTTTAAAAGCCTCAGGAATCTTTTTCAGGTGTTTAGAGTTAATTTGTTGATTCAGATGATTAGGTTAACAGCTCGTACCTTTTCATGATATGCTAATTTTTTGAGATAGGAATTTTGGGTTTTCATGAGCTGTATGCCAAAATCATCAGCATTAAAACAATAAAAGACCTGAAATATTTCAGTTGGTGTGCAATGAATCTAAAATATATGAAAGTTTAATTATCAGTACATTACAGAAAATAATTATCACAATATGCTAATTTTTTGAGAAGGACTAGTATTTATAAAAGAAATAAAGCATTTTACAGGTTGAAAATACGTATCTTAAAACGCCCTCTAGTGGTTAAAAATATTGAAGGCATGGGTTTGATATGGATACAGATACTGTATAGATACAACCACTTGATTTTCTTTCTTACTTTTTTTTACGTATAAAAATGAATGTTAAAATCCTCTATTCAGGGGTAGGTGAGATACCCCTGCCCTTAAATGGGAGTCCATTGCTAATTTTTGAATATACATTATGCTGATGGAGACTAATGGTTTGAGACTAATCAACATCTGCCTCACATCACATCCACATCCCCACACACACACACACACACACACACACACACAGACACACACACCTTCTTCCCATACCCACTTTCTACTTTTTTCAGAAGTGGTTGGAGTTACACTCAGAAATGAGAATGTTACAGTTCAAAAGTTCAATTAAAAAAATATATAGAATGGCTTATGAAATAAGTTAATAAATAAATAAGGCAGTTGTAGCGTAATGGTTGGAGAAGCAGCTTTGGGACCAAAAGGGCCCTGGTTCGATTACCGATCGAGCAGAAAAAATATGTGGTGGTGGAGGAGTGAGCTGCACCTTCCCTTCCTCCACATTCATGGCTGAAGAAAAGGCACCTAACCCCCAACTGCTTTCTGCACACCCCATTGTGTGTGGGAGTCAAGTGCTGGAGTGTGTGTGTGTGCTCACTGTTTACTTATGTCTGCTCACTTTGGATAGGTTTCATGCAGAGGAAATAATTTTCCTTGCGGGATAAATACAGTATAGCGATAATCAAAAATATATGGGATTCATTTTATAAAATAAAAATTTTGAGGGTAAAAATAGTTTGCATGATTTATGCATTTTAGCAAAAAGACTGAAGACAAAATGCAATTAAGGTAATAATAAAAAAAAACGTTTTGACAGCCTGTCAGAAAGGAAAAGTGACACCTACATCCTCCTCCATTGTGTCACCATCATTATCATCATCATCATCATCATCGTCATCGTCATCATCTGCAGCAATAGCAGAGGTGCAACTAAAGCCTGGTGGGAGTGGTGGTCCAATCAGATCATCATCAGTCTGAGCAGTGAGCGTTAGTGGAACAGGAGGACCAATTGGCTCAGAGTCACTGCTGTCATCACTCTCCTTCTGCCTGATCAGGACAAAAGAGATCATTTGAGTATCTAATGGGGATGACGAAAAGAACAAGACACTTGACTAGACACAACTTGCACATGAAAACAGATTTCAATTCACCTGGAAGTGGAAGCAGGAGTTTGTTTATGGCTGGACAAGGCAGCACTGAGACCAGAACTCTGAGACTCCTGCTGCTGCTGACGGTCTTCTGCTCAAATACACAACAGACTCATAAAAAATCTCCTTTGACCAAAAATCCTTTGAGCCATTGCTTTAACCAGGTCACATTAAGTTGTGTGCGTAGTAGTAATTTACATGAGCACTACTAAGTTGCACTAAAACTTGTTTTATTTCTGTAACCGCTTAATCCTAATTTTGGTTGGCAATTGGGTTGGCGATGGGGGCAGTGGTGGTCTAGTGGTTAGGGCGCAGGATCGCTGATCCGAAGGTTGGGGTTTCGAGTCCCCACAGGGTTGTCACTGTCCACCCAGTGCAGCTAATTGGGTTATTTTAATATTTTAATTAATATAAATTGGGCAGGCCATGTCTCTCACTGTCTATGGTGGGAGGCATGTAAAAGAACCATTGCTGACTTTTGTAAAGAGTAGCTGCAAGACATCAGCGTGTTTCTACGACCTGGAGAGGGATGGGCTCCACCAGGCCAAATCAGCCCAAGTCTTACACCGACATCAGTCTTCAGTATCGAAGTTGCTCGATTTACCATGAAGAAGACGAAGAAGTGGGTCGCAGGGAGACTGGAACCCATCCCAGCCAACTCCTGGCAAGGGCAGAGTACACCCTGGACAGCTCGCCAGGCCATCACAGGGCAGAAACGAGGAAAGTCAGCAATGGTTCTTTTATATGAACCTCACATCTTAGACAGTGAGTGACATAGCCAGCCTTTTTAACCCAGTTAGCTGCACTGTGGGGTGGGGGGGCACTGTGGGGTGGGGGGGCACTGTGGGGTGGGGGTGGGGGGGCACTGTGGGGTGGGGGGAGCACTGTGGGGTGGGGGTGGGGCACAGTGACAACCTGTGGAGGGTGGGACTCACCACTAACCTTTGAATCAGCGATCCAGTGCCCTAGTTAAAACTTGTTTTAGTATATTTTAAATTTACTGGATGTTGTATCCTTTGTACATTTGTATGCAATGTTTATTACGGTCTACAAATGGGAACAATATGTTGAATTCAGGTGATTTTTGACTGGAACGCAACAGCAAAACTAACCCAAAACACGTTGACTCCTTTCAATGGCCGTCCTCCGAGTCTGCTCAAAAATTGCTTTCAAGTCGAATGTCCGAGCTTTTCTACCTGAAAACATGATATAAACACAAACAAATTTGAAATATAAAAAAAAGCATTTTCAACATTTACAAGAGCAACAATTCAAGATTAAAAGTATTTACCAAAACCAGAGAAGCCCATAACAGACGATATATCCTCTGCATCATCTTGATTTTCTGAAAAGAGAAATAAATTCATCAAACTGAGTGAAAAATAAATAAATTAATTCCTGTTTGATAGATGTCCTGTATAGAAAAAAAACAGTAATGAGTTAATAGAGGCATTTTAACCTTGAGTTATGTCCTGTCTGTACACTATTTGAATAATTTAAACGGAACTCACTCTCTCTCGCTTATATATAATAAACCTTATTTAAACAGATTCCCAAAAACGTTGTTTGTTTACAGACAGACAGACAGACAGACAGACAGATAGATAGACAGATAGATAGATAGATAGATAGATAGATAGATAGATAGATAGATAGATAGATAGATAGACGAACAGACAGATCGATTGGCAGTCGGATGAACAAATAAATAGACAAATAGACATAAGGATGAATAACAGATAGATAAACAAACAAAATGTATTCGGTGTAAAAAAAAAAAAAAATTAACATTCAATTGAGCCAAACTTCATGTTGCTATTACATTAACTACCAGGACTCAACTGCTGTTTTCAGTGCGAATAAGAAACCCTTTCTACAACTTCTATAAATATCTAAAGCATGTGTAAAATAAATAAATGAATGAAACCGGCGACAACAATGAAAAACTAGACTAAACACTCACCATCACTGTTTCTCTGTGCTGCCATTTTTCACGAGTACTGTATCAACATTAAAAAGAACTTCCGGTTCAAAATAAAAGTCCACGGCGCTCCACATTCCTGTACGCAGAATAATGTACTAATGTCTTCGTAACTATTTTCATTATCTTTGATGAGGATCGAAAACCTTATTCATAAATTTTCCTTAAATTGACACGCTACCATCTGCCGAACTGTGTTGACCATTTTTGAGCTTCGTTGATACTCAAAAATAGATCCATTTTGGGGAGATGTGTTTGTCACAGTATTAATATGTACTAAGATAACCCTGTATTTATTTCATTGGGCAGTGTTGGGGGTTCAAGCTCCACTCTCCACAGGTTGTCACTGTCCCTACAGTGGAGCTAACTGGGTTATCAAAGGCCGTCTCTGTCTATGGTGAGAGGCAGGTAAAAGAACCACTAACTTTCGCCAAGAGTAGGCTGCATAGCCGTCAGTGTGTTTCTGCCCTGTGATGGCCAGTGAGCTGTCCAGGAGAGATTCTGCCCTCACTAAGAGAGTGCATACATGCAAGGGCCAGTGATGCCAGAAGCATGTCAACACACAAGTATGCAGTACTGTACCTGTATTTATGTCATTCACTCATGCTTCTGACCTACTGCTTGATAATATACTTGAGTTTTAGGGAGGCCGGAGCATACATCAGTCTACTCTGGGCAAAGATAAGATACACTATAAACTAGATTGTCACAGGGTCAACACACATGGACAATTTAAAACAGCCAATATGCCTAAAATGTTTTGTACTGTGGGAAGAAACCAGAGAACCCCGAGGAAACCCACAGAAGCACAGGGAGAATGTATAAGGCCATGCAGAAAGACCCACGTCAAGCCCACGGGCGTTTTATTTGAAGACACATGCAACCAAGGTAAATGAATTGCAAAAAAAATCTGAAAGTGAAATGCCGTATATATTATATTATTATTTTCATGCTATATTAACAGTCACAAATAATTACCGAAAAGTTTTGGGAAAATAAACTTTTACTCAATACAAATCAAACAATGTACAGTTTATATACCACATCAGCATATCCTCATGCATCCTTTCTTTTGGAATTCATTTTATTCATGTACCACCTTGTTTAAAAACCAGATAAATGTTAAATGTAGGATAAATAAAATATAGTTTTTAAAAATAAAAAGGTCCATCAAGTAGAATAAAATTCGATATTCAAAATATCTACCATGTAATAACGTACTTGACAGTTTATAAAAAGGCTAAAATAGTTACACTTAATGTATACACATGGTCGGTCATACAGTACAATCTACATCTACATCAATAATACAAACAAAAACAACACACATCTATCAGTACTGATAAAAGTACTGTAATGCTTTTTAACTGCAGACATCATCTTCTGCCGCCATCCTTTCAATAGCCGCCCAGTCCAGTTTACTCAAAATGTCGCCAGTGCTTTCTGAAAGAGCGTCCAGCCAGTCGTCGTCATTCTCCGTCAAGTCCTGCTGGAATTTAAAGTCATTAAAAAATTGGAGTATATAACCTAATACATTATTCCACAACACCTTCATTTGCATGTAATAATTTATATAATAACATTTTCCTATTTATATTTTAACACTCATAAACAGGAAGGAATAATGGTTGGGGGTTCGAGTCCCACTCTCCACAAAGTTGTCACTGTCCCCCCCCCCCCAGTGCAGCTAACTGGGTTATCAAAGGCGGGCCATGTCTCTCACTGTCTATGGTGAGAGGCATGTAAAAGAACCATTGCTGACTTTCGTAAAGAGTAGGCTGCAAAGCCGTCAGCGTGTTTCTGTCCCTTGCTAAAAAAAAAAGGGTTGTGTCAGGAAGGGCATCCGACGTAAAAAACCTCTGCCAAATCAAACATGCGAATCAGATGATTCGCTGTGGCGAATCCCGAGTAAAAAGGGAAAAAGCCGAAAGGAAGACAAACAGGAAGGAATAATACATTTTAAAAATTATTATAATTCAATTGGTGGGGCCAGTGGTGTAGTGGTTAGGGTGCTGCGCTCATGATCGGGAGGTTGCGAGTTCGAATCCCACTGAGACCCTCACTGTGCTAAGACCCCTGGGCAAGGTCTCAACCACAAGTGTGCCTTTGTTTACCCAGCAGTATAAATGGGTACCAGTAA
>CM045743.1:26708939-26821439 GCA_024760905.1 Plotosus lineatus
TCTCCAATTTCTCATTAAAAATAAGCTTCACATTCAGAGTTGAAATTAATCCAGAAAGATAGAAATCAAATACTGTTAGGATAGACATGTAAAGGATATGTACTGTGATACCTGAAGGAGGAACATGGCCATGATGGATTGAGTTGTTTCTGGATGGAGTGGATATGCGCCCCCTCTGTCTCGGAGGACCAAAATTATCTGGCGTGGAAGTCAAAACCCGACACTCGATTTGCTCCTCCTCCTCCTCCTCCTCCTCCTCACTGATGTTCATTCGAGCTGTGAGTCTCTTTGCTGGATAAAAACAGTATATCAGACGCTCTTATAATAACCTGTTCTTTATTTTTCACTCATTCATTTGCTGAACTGTTTAATCCTTTAGGATCACCTATCAGCCAACAATGAGCGAAGCATTCTGAACAGCTCACCAATCCATTACAGGGCAACACACACACACACACACACACCTATGGGCAATTTGGAACAGCCAGTATGTTAACAATAAAGCTAAAAGTTCTTCTGACCTTCCTTTGTAACTCTGGAATAAGGCTCCTCCTCCACACTGGCCATCACAACAGGTGTAAGAGCATCGATGGTGTTTATCAGCTGTACCCAAAAAAAAAAACCCACAAGGGACACACATCAGAGAGTAAAATTGGTCTTTGAAGCAGTACCACACCCCTAATCTGTAGCTGATGGTCTCAAAACACCATCTAGTGCTTAATATTATCTGCTGATGTCATGTCAATCGTTTGGTACTTCTCTACATCATGAAGTTTAACAGTGTTGATGCATTTGAATCAGAAGTTAACCATGTTACATCCCCTACCCCCTTGCTTGAGTGAGCTTGACTGAGAAACTCCGTTTAACTATTTTTCTAAAATTGCATATTAGGTGAAACTAATCTCACAGTTTGGGGGTGGAGTCTACACTATAATAATGATAATAATAGTTATTATTATTATATTCTCGAGGATTTCATTCTAGACAAACAGCCATATGTGACTTTACCTACCAGCCTAGTGTTGGCAAATTCCCTGTCCATGTGATCGGCAATGTCCTGGAGGGCTGCCAGCTGAGCATCCATCTCAGACAGACGAGCTGAGACCTGGCTGCGAGAAAACGCATGGCGTGGCATGCGGCTCTTTGGAATGACCTCCTGCTGACTTCCGAATTCAGTCAACACTTTTACTGTAAGAGGATCTCCGCTGGGCTCGGGCATTGACAGCACAAGTGCAGGAGGATTAAACGTAGCTGAATAATCTGGAATGGGAAGCATGCTGAAGATAAAAACTCATTCAAAAACTTGTGAGAATACAAAATATTGAAACATTGCAGTACAGTCGGACCCTTACTTAAGAAGACCCCTGGGTAAGAAATTCCCAGGTTATGAAGATCATTTTCCTAAGTTTCCGTCCGATACGAAAAGAACTCCCTCTTACGAAAAGAAATTCAAAATTCAAATGCGCCAATCAAAAATTCACACGATGCGCGAGTTGCTCTCTCATTGGCTGTCTCTCAACATCCCGCCCCGCTGGCCTCCCAGATAGAGACAGAAGAATGAGCTTTGAATTCCACGTCTTGTGGGCATGGCCCACAGCGCACGCGAGAGAGAGAGAGAGAGAGAGAGAGAGAGCGAGACAGACAGGGGTGTGTGTGTGTGTGTGTGTGTGTGTGTGTGTTAATAAAAAATGTTTAGTAATGGTTTAATTAATAAATATGTTAATAAAATTATTTAATATGTTAATAAAATGGTTTAATATGTTAATAAAATGTTTAAATGGTTTAATAAATAATTTTCTTTTACTTTTAACACATATTTCATACAAAATTGGTGTACTTTTATTATTTTTAAAGGGTTTATGGGGTTTATCCAGTCCAAAGACTGGAGCCTTGGAACGAATTAGGCGTTTAACATGTAAAATGCGACCCCTACTGACGAAATCCCTGCGTTCCGAGAAAGGCTCTGGAACGGATTAATTTCATAGGTCGGGGGCCGACTGTACCTTGTGATTCGTTTGCGTGCTCCTGTGTTTTGGTTTCGGTTTTCACTACAGAAGCTGCTAGAAGCTGAGTAGATGGTGGTGGAGAACTGCTCTGGGAGTGAGTCTGGATGACGATTTGGGAAGACGGCAAGCCTTGATATACCGAGAATTCCAGATCCCTCACACTAATGGGATCTTTGTTGTGAGCATCCTTAAAAAGAGATTTAAAGAACAGCATTTGATGATGCACCACTATACATAAATCATTAGTGTATCAGATCTCCTGGGCATGAAAAATGCAACACAAACAACAACAAAATTATACCACTTCCATCACAAAACTATTTTTTTAATTAATAAATCTGAAGTATTTTCTTACTGTATGGCCTATTGGCGCCACGTGACCCGAGTTCTCGGACTGCTCCAGAACCATTTCCTTGGGTGAGAAAGGGTCCACTGACAACTCAGCAGGAGCCTCAAAGCCAGCTTCAGCGTCTACATACCCAGCACCAACAACATGACAAAATTAATCTAAAAACCTTCAGGCTTTTCTGAGGGGGGAAAAAATACCCCCATGCTGCGAGTCAAAAGGTCCAAGAGAAAGTTTCCCAAGATCTCATAAAACTTTCTTGTGAACTTTTCTGGCTTTTGTTCAATTTACTTGCAGGTCAATTCCTATGTTTGCTGCAGTACCTTTACAAAATAATGGAACACATACACCAGTGGGAGAAGTCCTTACAATTTTACACTGAACTTGGCCTCACACATAAAGACTACGAACGCAGTTCTTGGCATTAGGCATGGTTTTTAAATAAATTAATGAAATCTGAAGAGAATACTCCCAAAGGAAAGCATGTATTAAACCCTGCCAACTTTTTTGAATTCATCAGCAATCAAAAGTTTTGCAAGATCTTGTAAAACAGGGGTCGGGAACCTTTTTGACTAAGAGAGCCAAAAAAAGACATTTTAAAATCTAATCCTCTGATATATATATATATATATATATATATATATATATATATATATATATATATATATATATATATATATATATGATTTTCTGAGTAGATCCTTCCGTAGGAGAGTGCTCAATACTTTTTGGTAGAGCAAATAAACAAAAATAAAAGGACAGGACAAAAACTTTTATTTTTGTGTGTATATATATATATATATATATATATATATATATATATATATTATACACACACACACACACACACACACACACATTATATATATATATATTAATACTGAATACAACTAAATTGAAAAAGACCACCAACAATTTGAGAGTATAATAAGACTCTGAATTTATTTTAAACGACATTGTCATAACAAAGTTTATTAATAAGAGAAGTACTTCTGACTATTAATGCGACTTCTGGTGCTGAATGGTTTTGCTGATGGCTTTGTAGTCTGATTGATATGGGGTGAAGTTCAGCTTCATGCAGGCGTTTCGGCTTCCATCTGTTAAACATGACCGCATCTTGATGTTTATCAGCTGCTCTGCGGGTTGAAGTTTTTCCATGTCTGTCCATTAGTGTTTGCTTGCCAGCTGTGCTTGGTTTCGTGCAAATGAGCCGATCAAAAACGAGGACATATACCTCTTTACTCAAAAACAACATGCACAGTCTGTGGCTGTTGCATATAATCCAATAAAATTAGAGTTTCAAGGTAATGGACCCACCCACACACTGGAGTACAGAAAGGATTGGCTCTCTGCTGTGCGCCACAGTGACAAGTGACATTGAAAATAGATGTATAGATTTAAATGTGTGAGATTTATTCATCTGTTTTCGTTTTATTTGGTGGCTTTTTTTGTATTTTTATTTAAATGACAGTGAAATTATGTATTCGTTATTCTGTTGATAAAGGCCACTTGTTTTATCTGAGAGCCAGATACAGTTATCAAAAGAGCCACATCTGGCTCGCGAGCCATAGGGTCCCGACCCTTGTTGTAAAACTTTCGTGGGATCTCGCAAAACCTTTCTTCCCCCCTCCATATATTTTTTCTTCTCCTTCATGTCCCTTCTGGGGCTCCACAGTATTCGACCACAACACATTCTCGTATAGAAGTGACTGCAATTTCATTTTATTCTCAAGAATACAGAACTCACGTATCGGTGTGGAAGCAGGAAACACAAGAAGCTGGGCTGAAACAGCTTTATCGGTGGTGCTGCGGGACGAAGCTTAACAAGACAGAAATAAGAATAATCAGCACAGCTGTCTTCAATCTTTAGCAACAAATCCCATGAAGAATAACTATATAATTAAATGTTATATATACCTGGATCCGTGTTGGTGCAGGCATCCTGAATTTCAGGACGGCGTTTGCATGTGGCTGCAAAAACATGAAGCTCTGCTGATGTGGCCTGCGCTTCAGCCAGCAGCCTCTGACCAGTCAACATGGACTCAAAGGAACCTGAAGAACAAGAAGAGCACGTCAAAGAGTATAACTTTTAAATAAAATGTGAATGCAATGATCATTCCTTTCATAGGAACTGTTTAAAGGACAACACAGATTTTGTGTCTATATGGACTAACCTAAAGGAATCGCATAGTCAGCATCTGAGGTAGGCTTGCTCTCTTCACACTCCTGCTTTAAAAATAAATAAATAAATAATAAAGAAATGAGAGTTTTAAAAAAGAAGAGACTATGTTTTTACTAACAGACAGAGCACGAAAGGTATATTCTAGTTTAACAGACATATTTTATGCTATTTTGGTTGTTACTCCAGTATACGTTGCACAAATAAAGCAAAATAAGAAACAAAAGATGGAATACAGTGGTACCTCACCTTACGATAGTCCCAGCAAACGAAAAATCCAGATTATGAAAAACATTTTCCAAAATTTTTTGTCTCTGTATACGAAACAAGTTCTCCTTACGAAACGCGCCATTCAAATGTGCAATTCAAACAATGCACGAGCTGCTCTCCCATCAATGACGTTCAAACATCCCGCCCTGTTAGCCTCCCATTGGCTAGGAGGGATGACTCAGCTACCTCCCATTGCCTATCTCCCAACATCCCGCCCTGCTGGCCTCCCATTGGCTAGGAGGGATGACGCAGCTCCCTCCCATTGGCAATTATGGAGCTGCATCTCCCATAATGCTCTTTGTGTAAAGAACAGAGTTACTGTTGTTTCATGCTTTATTTCTTGACTCAGGAATTTAACCTTCCATAAACATTTGTAAGATTATAACTGCTAAGAAGACATGGTCAACACACGCGCATGCACACACACACAGACACGCGCACACACACGCACACGCGCTCACGCGTGCGTGCGTGCGTGTGTGATTTCCGGTGTGAGTGAGAAGAAGAAATGGGCTCGTGGCATGTGGTTGAGTGATATTGCAAAGGAATATGGCCAAACCTATATCCATTGGTATGATATTGAAGCAGAAGGAGGTCTTAAAAGATATGCTTTTATCATTTTTAAAGGGTTTAGGGGGTAGTATTGGGGCCTTGGAACGAATCACACATTTTACATGTAAAATGCAGTTCAATTTACAAAAAATCCAGTTAAGAAAAAGGCTCTGGAATGGATTAATTTCGTAAGGTGAGGTACCACTGTACTTGTATATACACAGCACATTCAGTAATTGCACTGCAATACGAGCTCAATAAACGCATCTCAATTTATTAAAAAAAATATATATATATATTCCCAATAATTCTTAATCCAATCCAATCTGGCAGCTCAGAGTGATAATACAGGGATCCCTCATGTTCCACAGAAAATGGGGACGAGACCCCCGTGACCACTAATTTCCACGAAGTAAGATCGACCCCCCCCGACTGATGTATACATACATGGATATGTGTATATAATATCAATAAGTACATATTCAACATTATAAATGCTTATAATAATAATTAAACATTTAAAAATAATACATAAGACATACCATAAATAAAATATAAATACATACACACACATTTCGACACACACCTCACATAAAAATGTAAGAAGTTTAGTTGGGTTGGGTTTTTTTTGTTTTTGAGCATAATTGGCCTTGTTTTGTGGCATTTTCCTTAACTTTTTCCCTAATTTCCTTATTTTTCAATGAATGAGGGATCACTGTAGTGTATTTCATACACTCATTTAGTGAACTGTTAAATTGTATTAGGAGTGCCTATCCCTGTCAACACTCGGAAAAGTTGGGACACACCCTGGACAAGTTGCCAGACCATTGCAGGGAACACGCCCATGATCATTTACACTTGCACCTAAGGGAAATTTGGAAAAGCCAGTTCGCCTTCAGACTGCAGGAGGAATATCAAGTACGAGAAGAGCACGCAAACCCCACAAAGAAACAACTTTGCTGAGCCCGACATTCAAACCCAGGGCCTTCTTGTTGTGAGGCAGACGTGCTAACTGCTACACCTCCCTTGATGCATAACCAGGTAAACAAAATTAGAAATTTAAGCACTCAGATAAAATCGCTTCGCTGGAGGATATGGCCGTGACTTTGCACAGTGTTCGACAGAGGCAGTATTTTTACAAAGTGGTTAGCACGTTCGCCTCACAGCAAGAAGGTCCTGGGTTCGATTCCTGAGCTTAAGCATTTCTATGTAGAGTTTGAAAGTTCTCTGCATATTTGTATGGGTTTCCTCCAGGTCCTCTGGTTTCCTCCTACAGTCCAAAGGCTACTGGCTGTTCTAAATTGCCCATATGTGTAAGGATGAGTGTGTCACTCTGTGATGGTCTGGCGAATTGGTCAGGGTGTTCCCTGACTTTGTCCAGTGTAGGCCGAGACAGGCTCCAGTTTACACCGTGACCCTAGCAGGAGTAAGCGGTAAATGAGTGGCTGAGTGTACTAATTTTTCGAACCTGGATATAACTTATCCTTTTTTAAGAGAATTTGCTTTAATTTTATTTCTCCACGCCGTGTTGTGTTCATGATGAGTCTGGTGGTTTTACCTGAGATATAGGGATTATAGAATCCTCTGGTCTGAAGGACACACTCTTTTCCTCTTGCTTTTTGTCTTCTCTCCTTTTAAGCCTTCAGAACAAGCATTCAAAAAATTAAAGAAAACATGCAAAAAACACATCCACACAAAAACGCTTTCGCCGAGCCTGGGAATCAAGCCCAGGATGACTCAGGCCACTCGTTTTTTATTTTCTGTCTGACAAATTTTTCAGCACAAATTTAGTGATGTCGGAGGAAATAAGAAAAAAAAATAAGGCCACGAGATTTAAAATATTATTATTTACAATTTTGGGGAAAAAGTGTCGGAGGGGAAAATAAAAATTTAAAAAATGTTATTTTGTTGATCTTAATAGCACAGGAAGGTTTCGTAATTTAAAATTTTTTCATGTACAATATCGGGTTGATGACTAGAAGTGCTGGGAATATCATCAAATATAGTGTGTAAATTACAGATGTCTCAATACAATGCATTATCTGTTCATTAGAGTCGCTCGCAAAGCATGCTGGGAGTCTCGACTTATGATACCTGATGCGAGAATTAATTTGTATATAAAGATGTAAGCGCGATCTTGAAGGCGAACAATACAAAATTATACATAATATTTAAAGATACGATTTTGTGTCTGATTAAGATTTGATAATTTTTTCACATCGGAATATAATACAGAGATCAGCGGGGGGTGGGGGGTGGGGTGGGGGGGTAGTAAATTGAAAAGTTAAAAATTATTTTTGAGCGGCACTTTTAATAGCACTTCGGCGGATCCTTCAAACAAAAAATAAAAAATGAAAGGCCTAACCACTACGCCACCTTTAATACATAATCAACTCGAACAAAATTACAAATTTTAAGCACTCAAGTAAATACCTTTTGCTGGAAGGCATGGCCGTGACGTTACATTGTGTCCCTTGGTCTGCTTTGAGGGGTTGGAGCTTAGAGCTCGCTTCCTGTTGGCTTCCTGCTGCCCAGGCCATCAGCTCCTCCAGAGGGATAAGGTGAGGGGTTGGTCGAGGAGGAGGCGTATTGTATCTCAAACCCTACACAAACAAACAACCAATAAACACACAGATGGTCCACTCACCCTTCTAGGTGTCTCCTGTTATATTCTTTAAACTATACATGTTACTTAAAATACATATTTCCTCATTGTTTTGTCACATGGCCCACAATGGCTGCAGTGAATAGCACTTACAGTACGAGATGGTGCAGGCTCCACACGCAGTAGCTGAGGTTTAGGAAAGTTGCCCCTTACTTCATTTCCTGCTATGTGTAGCCCTATGGGGGCAGACAGAGGTATCTGGGGGAGCTGGATGGGTCGAAACTGAATGTCAGGAGGTAAACGCAGCAGCGGCAGTCTCCTATTTGTCATTGCGACATTGGGAACTGGAGGAAAACGGACTTTATCTCTTTCTCTCCATCTGGCTGAAATCATGTAAGTTTGAATTTGTGCGCTGAGCTGATTCAGACTTCTCTTTGAGGGCTGTGCTCTCGGCTCATCACCCCTATTATTGCTGTCAAATCTCTTGTACATTGTAGACTTGTGAAAATTTGGACCCCAGGCTTGTCTAACTGGGGTCGGAGGAGACTGCTGGGGGGGTAGATGGAGAAGTTTGAGCTCCTGTATAATCGGAGTAGTCTTTCGGGGGTAGAGATTCTGCAGGGGTGTGTGCAACGGGGTTTGAGTATGCATTGTGGTAAGAAGTCCGTGGGAGGGAGGAATATAACAAGTTCGCTCATCCTGGTTATTCTGTGACCAATCAGAGCAAACAGTCAGGTGCTGATCAGCTCTGGGATTCCTGCTCTGTAGCTTGGGAACACTGTTTGGATTGTCCAGTAATCTTGTGTTTTTGGGTTCATGGGAAAGAGGATTTGATGATGGAGCTGCAGCGGGTCGTGTTTGTGGTTGTGGAGGTTGTGCTGCAGGAGCATCAAGCTGGGAAAGCCGCGGGATAGCAAAGGAGGCTCCCACTGCTTGCATAAGACTCATGAAGTTGATTTGCTGCAACTAGATAATACAATTGAGATTTCAACTAGATAATACAATACATGACAGAAAATGAAATATTTTGTGTATAATAAGAGAGCAACTGTTAAAATGAAGTGTCATGTCAAGTACTTGTACTAATCGCAAAAGCTCATCCTGGCTCAACTGTCTGACTGGATCAGGGTGAAGAGAATCTCCATTAGGGCCACGTTGAGGATTATTTACTGTCTCTGATTCAGCTTGAGGTTTTGACATAGTGGAATGCTGCTGCTGTTCCTGTGGAACAGGCTCAGGTGCCTCGAGTACATGACTAAAATATAAAAACACAGGTTAGAACTGTTGAGATGAAGTAAAACACATGGACCCGACTAGTTATAAGCCAAAATATGCTGAGAAACAGTGTACGCTACTTTCGTATGAATACATACACTACACCAGAATGGCGCAATCCGGGTGATTAAATCTTGGGATTAAAAAATTATTATTCCAAGTGGATAGTGCTTGAAAAATACAGGGATCCCTCACTTTCCATGGTTAATTGGGAACCAGATCTCTCCCCCCCACCCCCCACCCCCCACCCCCCACAACCACCGAAATCCGGGAAGTAGGACCACCCCCTCCAACCCCCTGACTGACATATACGTACATGTATATTTGTATATCTTCTTTTCCTTTCGGCTTTTTCCCTTCTCGGGAGTCGCCACAGCGAATCATCTGATTTGCACATTTGATTTGGCATAGGTTTTTACGTCGGATGCCCTTCCTGTCACAACCCTTTAGCAAGGGACAGAAACACGCCAATGGCTTTGCAGCTACTCTTTACGAAAGTCAGCAATGGTTCTTTTACATGCCTCACACCATAGACAGTGAGAGACATGGCCCGCCTTTGATCACCCGGTTAGCTGCACTGGGGGGAACAGTGACAACCTTGTGGGTACTTGAACCCCCAACCTCAGGATCAGCGATCCTGCGCCCTATCCATTAGACCACCACTGCCCCAACCCTTTGATAACCCAGTTATAATATCAATAAATACATATCCAATGCTATAAATGCTTATAACCATTAAACATTAAAAAATAATACATAAGATGTAAATAACACATAAATACACACACATACAGACGCCCACACGCATGTACTCAGATGCGCGTGCACGCTTTTTTTTTTTTTTTTTGCATAATTGGCCTTGTTTTGCAGCATTTTCCTTGACCTTTTCCCCTATTCTTCCTTAATTTCCATATTTTTTACTTCAATGAATATATAAAAAAAAAACAAAAAAAAAAAACACGATGCACTTAAGACACATGAATTGAAGCGCGAAGTAGCGAGGGATCCCTGTGTACCAAAAATGTATATTTTTAGCTGTCATCTACAAAGTGCTTTGGGAGCTATCGAAATCTGTTAAATCTGTGCATCACACTTTAGTTTCCGGATATTAACTTCTGGTCCTAGGTTTGAGTCCCAGCTCAGGCCTTTCTGTGTGGAGTTTGCATGTTCTCCTTTGCGTGAGTTTCCTCTGGGTATGCCGGTTTCCTTCCCCAGTACAAAAACATGCACAGCAGGTTCATTGGCTGTTCCAAATCTCCTGTAGGTGTGAGTGGGAGTGTGAATGGTTGTATGAGTGTCGGCCCTGCTTATATTCCTGTTTCGTACACACAAAAACAGTTGTACACTTTCTTCTTGACACATATTCATGATCTAAAGTTGATAAAGCTCAAAATAATGTACACTCATGGTTTGTCACGTTTGCTGGGAGACATGTTTTTTGCTTCCCTGTAATGTATCTTAAAACTTTGAATGAGTAATGTGTGAATTTTCTTATATTTCTGTGGAGTAGACACTAAAACTTTGAGCGCTAAAAGTCAAAGCTACATAGCGCTTATTCTATGCCTACCGAGCACATGAAGCTCACCTGCCTCTGTCATGGATGTATACATAAAACAAAAAATATATTAATTCATTCATTTTCTGAACCGCTTAATAATAATTAGGGTCACGGGGAGGCTGGTGCCCATCTCATCCAACTCTGGGCGAGGGCAGAGTATACCCTGGACAACTCGCTAGGCCATCGCAGGGCAGAAACACACTATGTAGCCTACTCTTGTCAAGTCAGCAATGCTTCTTTTACATGCCTCACACCATGGACAGTGAGAAACATGGCCGGCCCTTGATAACCCAGTTAGCTGAAATGGGCCACCACTGCCCTAAAAATATACACATCTATAATACTGTATAAATATTTAACAACTGATGAAAATCAGAGCTTTAAAAATATTTGTATTTTTGTAGAAACATGTACATGTAAAGTGAATAAGCTGCAAAGAGCAAGTGTACTCAGCACCAATGGCAATATATTTTTCTTCATTTACTGTATTGGGTTGCCTGTGTGGGCACCAAAGTATGGACAGAACAAAATCCAGCTCATGACTTTACGACATTTTCTGGAGTATGAAGCTCACGTATAAATAAACAATACAAATGTACTCATTCTCTCTTTCTTTGCTAATCCACTTAATTCAACTAGGGTCGCAGGAAGGTTGGAGCCTATCTCAGTCAACACTGTGCAAAACATGGATTACAACAAATGGTCCCCAGACCATTGCAGGGAAACGCACGCACGCACGCACGCACGCACACACACACGCACGCACGCACACACACACGCACACGCACACGCACACGCACACACACCTAGAGGCAATATGGAACAAACAGCTTAATACTCATGTGTAGACAGGAGAAGGAAACCGGAGAACCCCAAGCCAAGGACCTTCTTGATGTGAGGAGGATGTGCAAGCCACTATGCCGCCACACCCTACTACAAACACTTAATGCAGTACACTTCTGATTCTTATGAGCTTGAAGGATGAAGCATATAAGCATGTCGAAGAAAGATGTGATTTTAATAAGGGGCATTGTGTTGTACTGTCTGTCTTTCAGCTTTTTCCCTTTTACTCAGGAGTCACCACAGCGAATCATCAGATTCGCACGTTTGATTTGGCAGAGGTTTTTACGTCGGATGCCCTTCCGGTCACAACCCTTTTAGTAAGGGACAGAAACACGCTGACGACTTTGCAGCCTACTCTTTACGAAAGTCAGCAATGGTTCTTTTACATGCCACTCACCATAGTACTATTGTCTTTTATTGTTTTATTGTTATATAATATATTACCACAGAGACAATTTGACAATCTTTACAGTATACTTGCCCATTCAATGCTTCTTCTCTGGACATCGTAGGCTCAACAATATCCAATGTGCCAACATCCGTGGAGCTGCAACACAGAGTTCATCTTAAGATTAACCTTGAGATGCAGGATTACCAACCAAAAAACAATCCCTAATGCTTCCCTCTCTGTTTATTCAAACGCTGCACCACACAAGATGTGTTTATACTGTCAACGTGGAATCTGTCAGACAACCGTGAATGCTTTTGTGACTATTCGCAAGAGCCAGTTCCTTGGCAGACTTTAAATGCATGTCTGTGGTAAGTGACATGTTACTATCCATCCATCTCTTTATTCGTCTGGTCAAATGGAGGCTGGAGCCTCTCTCAACAAACACTGGGCAAAGACAGGGTAGCCTATTCAGTTGACCACTGTGGTGGACTGGAGCAAGTTGCAGAAGTGTTTGGAACGATCCAAGTCAGGCCAAAAAAGTCAGTTTTATAATTTATTAAAATGGAACCAGTGATTGTAGCAATTACCCATGACTGGATTAAGTAACTCATTGTAAAAGTTCTAGTCAGGAGAGGCAGTTGTAGACCGATTGTAGTGAAGGTCAGAGACAGCAGGCAAAGGTTGGAGATGGTTGGTGCGGTGCATGGTCTTCAGTCTCACAGAAATATCCCTGGTGGAATGTTGTCAGTTGTCCAGGTTTCAGCTTAGTCCGTTCAACATATACAGAGTACTCTTCACACTGACATATCTAGTAGCTACCTATGACATCACATATCACGATATACACTCATTAGATTGGTCACTGTGAATTTAGTCAGTTATGTTACTATGGCTACAGGCCTGTTATGTCACACCAGATGACCAAAGGGCAACACACATAACCATTTTACACCAACGCTCACATGAAGGGTGGGGCAATTTGGCGCGGCCAATTAGCCTAAATACATGTCTTGAGGCTACAGAGGAAACTCGCATGAATATGGGGATAAACACAAACTTCACACAGGAACACCCAAACCTGGCGCTAACCACTACACCACCATGCCATCTACATGTTACTCACCATCATCGTTTACCAACTACTTAATCCTACTAATGTCATGGGAAGGCTCTGGGTAAAGGTGAGTTACACCCCGAACAGCTTTCCAGACAATCACAGGACGTGTTTCTTGGGTACCTAAGAAAACACTCAGCATGGGAAGAGCATGCAAACTCCACAAAGAAATACCCTTGCCAAGCCTGGAACTCAAACCCAATACCTTCTTGCTGTGATATATATAAGGTAAGGTAAAGTCCGTCGGGCTTTTTACACCGGAGCCATAGTGGCTCATCAGGCCGGTGCTTATCCCTAGTTTCCATAGCGTGAAGCGACTAGGAGTACAACTCCTCCTGGATGGGACGCTAGTAGGGGTGGGCATTGCCTAGATCTTATGTATTGCAATATGTATTGAGATATATAGACACTCTCCAACTTACGAACATTCGTTTTACGAACATCCGGATATACGAACAGGGCTGTCCGAGGTCAAAAGTGAAAGTCAGAGTGAAATGAAATTGAAGAATGAGTAGAAATAGAAATGGATTAAAATCTATAGTAAGATATATCAAATATAAGTATAAAATATGATTAAACATTATCCTGAGGTACACTTAATACTAGGGTCTGGTAGAGGGGTGTGGCTGAGACGGGCTTTACACCAGAGGTTCAGGAAGAGAAGCAGAACAGATACATTTCTGAACTCCTGCCAAAAGTTTCAAAGAAGAAACAAATTGACTCCAGTATTATAATGAACTGGATAAGAGTAAAACTCTCTGTAAATCTGATCAGATCCGCTGTGCTGTGCTTGAGAGGAACCAGGAGTTTAAACACGGAAGCTGATCAGTTCAATTGTCCAGTTGTAGTGCCGCCTGTGTGTGTGTGTGTGTGTGCGTGTGTGTGTGTGAGACTGTGAGAGAGAGAGAGCGAGAGAGAGAGAGAGTGAGATTTTATACTGTACAAACTTGTATAGGTTACTTATAGAAAGTTTAAACATACGTTCCCCTCTAAATTTTGAGTTTAGACGTACCTACGTAGTACACTGACGAAATGACGCAATGATGCTGCGTCCATTGTTTACAAATGACAGACTGAACAGCCCCTCCTTCAGTTTTTTTTTAATATATATATATATATATATATGTGTGTGTGTGTGTGTGTGTGTGTGTGTGTGTGTTACCCTTGTGTTAAGACGTCGACTCTGTGATCTTTGTGTTTACACTGTTATGCGGACTTTTGTAACCCTAAGCAAATATGGTTGGTCAGAAGCAGAAGCCTACTAGCATGGGTGCAAGTCTCATACACAGAGATGAATTAACTATCTGCTTGGATTGGTGCAATCTACCATGCATACTCAGTTAAACAAAGAGAGTTGTAAAATTAATGAAAACCCGAATCCAGAAAAGAAAGAGCACTCTACGCTCTGCTGGTGATTCACATCAGTGCAGGCTGAGTACTAAACGAGTTCAACGGCACCCTTGTTCACGTGAAAGACTGGAAGTCCGTATAACTTGCGCTTTGTCTCAAGCACAAATAAGTACACTACTTTCGGTTTTGAGCGCCCCACATATTAATGTGATTTGGCTCAGCTTCATGTAAAGTGAATATCCATCGACCATCGGAACCATTTACAAGCAGAAAGATTGCATCATAAAGAATGTTAAATGGTATATTTGATACTGTATTCGATATTTGATGAGTGAATTTGATTAAAACTTATCTATTTGAAATTATTCTGCTTGAATTCAATTTATTTGAAATTAATGTTGATATTATTTGAAATATTTGATATTATTTTACAATGTTATGTTTATAATAATTGATTTAGGGGTGTTTTATGAGATATGGTAATGGTATTTATGGATGTATAGTGCAGTATGAGCATCATACGTCACACGTCATAAGTCACTGTAACAACTTACGTTCACTTTCAACTTACATTCGGCCATCCGGAACCAATTAAAAACGTAAGTCGGGGAGCGTCTGTATATATATTTGTGTGTGTGTGTGTGTGTGTATGTATGTATATATAAAAATCAATTATTTTGAATATTCTCATGAAAGAAACTCACTGTGATTCAGAAGGGTTGTCCGAAGTCTCTGAGTGTTCTAAATCTTCGAGAGTTAAAGGCTATAAGGGAAAATAATTATTAAGAAACAAACTAAAGCAAAGTGGTAAAGTTGTTTTAACAAGGAGTTGTGGTAACCTGGTCTCTGGGGCTAGGTGCTCTGCTCTTCGTCCTGATCTTTACTGAAATAGTCGACCCAGCTGAAGACTCTTTCAGAATCTCCACAACGCTATTGTCTCCTGTAAAACGCATAACACATTTGTGCTGGCAATTTTAACATTTTAATATTTAATTTTAATATTTAAAAAAAAAAAAAAAAAAAAAGATTTTCCACCAGAACCATTTACCGTTCAATTCAGCCACTGTGAGCAAATCATTCATTCTTCCACCACTTGGTTCTTTTATCTCCAGGTCAGAGATCACATCCTCACACTCGTACAAATGAGAACGTTTCAGCTCATTCTGAAACTCCTGAACCTTGCATGGCCTGCAGAATAAACACAGAATCATGAAGCAGAGCTGCTCGGATCAACTTTACTTGCAGAAAAACATATGCAGCATTTATTCCTTAAGCTCTCACTCAGACGTCTGTCCACACAGGGGATCCAGATCGGCTGGGGTGATGGGAGTCCCTCCTGAGGCAGAAGGATAACCAGTGTCTACGCTGCTCTCTTTTTCACGCTTCAAGCCTAAATCCTGAGGAAGGACTGGAGTCACAGTGGCTTGAGCTTCCAGTTTCTATGACATTTGAATGCAACACTGTGTATTAGAACTAAATATTAATGCAATTCAAATGATTAGAACTTTTTACGGAATTAAAAAAGTAAATAATTTTTATACTGTATTATTCCCGCAATGGAAAATATTGGCTCTGCATTTAACTTATCCAAAGTGAGCACAGACACTTTGAGCAGTGGCCTGCCACACACATTGGGGTGCCCGGTGAGTAACGGGGTTAGATGCCTTTCTTTTGGGTACTTCAGGCATGAAGGTGGAGGAAGGGAAGGTGCAGCTCCCTGCTCCTGATGCACCTTCCCTTCCTCCACATTCAGGACTGAAGTTCCTTACAGCAAGGCACCTAATCCCCAACTGCTTTTCGTGCACCCCCAATTCAGGCAGCCTACTGCTGATTAAAGATTCTAGAAACAATCACTAGAATTTTCTCTCTAATTATTATAATTCTTTGAATACCTCACCTCATTGAGGTTTGTCCTCAATAGCGCTTTCGAGTATCTCTGCTCCAGCAGCCTCAGGGCAGTGAGCACTGCAGGTGCCGAGGATTTGGCTCTTATCACCACTGGCTCGACAGTGCTCCTTGTCTTCTTCCTGCTGGAATGAGTGAGCAGAACACTTCTGTCTGCCCAGCGTAGCATCCATTCCAGAAGCCTGGCCAACTGGGGAAACTGGGTCTCAAGGCTGGAGTCCAGCTCCAGCTGAAGGTCTAAATCAGGGCAGAAGCTAATTTTAAAGAGCTGGTGCTCCACTCGAGGGATCTCCGAGATGAAATTCTGAACAGGCGTCTTATTCTGTCGTCGGAAGCTAAACAACCCTGGCTGTTTTCCATGAAGAAGCGGAGCACCTGTGCTGCCCTGAGCTGTCTGAGCTTCCCTGAGAATGGACAGGGGACTGCTGGAGGGCAATGGCTCAGGAATCTCAGAAAGCACGCGAAAGCAGCTGCCAGCACAGAACACGGGAAGCGGCACCCCCTTTTGGCGTCCAGAATGCTGTCTTCTGAGTGTCGTCAGGATGTCAAAAGTGTCAGAGTGAAGCTCTCTGTCATGCAAGTGTGAGGAGAAGCTACTTAGTAAAGGAAGCTCAGATTCCTTCATGTCCAGGCTGTCCTTCTCTAACACATAACTCAGGAAAAGCTCTAAGAAGCGAAGATACTCCTCATCCTCCATCTCAAACAGCCTTGTCCCCACAGAGGGTAAAGGAAGACTTTCAGATACTTCACCGCTTTTTCTTCCATCTTTGAATTTAAAGGTCTTCTGAGGTTTTGGTGACATGGACCTAAAAATCAAATGATGAATAACTTTTAAAAGACCTGTTGAAGATAAGATGTAAAAGCAATGACACCATACATAAGAGCACCTGTGATGAAGCTCTGATATTGTATCAGCCTGAGTATCCACGGAGAGGCGTTCAGAGTCTGTAAGGGTGCTGGTACTCAAGCTAGTGCAGCGTGAGAACCGCCCAGAAACGGCATCATCTCCTGCCCCCTCCTCCTCTTCCTCTCTCTCCCAGATATGCCGCTCAAGTTGAATCTTCTTCCTGGCCAGATGACGCCCTTCTCGAACCCGCTGCCTTCGCCACTCCTGAATCAGCAGAATCATCATTACTCCCTCCTCTTCTTGCATCGTACTCGCCTGTGGGGCTGGACATAAATTGAAAAGTCAATTGAAATGCCTCATACCATTAATACACAGGGTGTTGTTATTATTATTGACTGATATTTTACTATTATAGGAGAATTATTATCCGTTTAATTTTTCACCCCAAGTTTGAGACAGCCAACAAGTTGTGTCTCCCGATCACATACAGCCACCGACAGGGAGGGGCATAAGCATGCACATGCCCCCCACAGTGACACAGTGCCACCAGCTGCATTTTTTTTATAACCTGCTGCATATGAGCATTTGTTGGTGGCCTAACACATTGGAAGGGAAAATATCGTCCTCCCACGTATGAGTGTCGTGGATGCCTGTGGCATCAACCTGGATTTGCACATGCAAGCTCCAGATTGATAGTCACATACTGCATTTATTCGCCACGTGGGAGCCTAAAGTATTATTAATTATTCTTGGTCAGATGCAGAAACGTGAGTAGTTTTTGTGTCGTGTGAAAGTTTCAGCTACTTCTGTGGACAAAATTTGATTTCTGTTGATATAACATGTAACCGCACCACCATCATACACACTGGCTGAATAAATATCATTCAAACCATCTTCCAGGTGCATTTTCCTTTTTTATAATTTCTACTAAACTGATTTTTGTTGTTCATACAACAGTTGACAATAAAGAATTCTTTTTTCTTATATTTCTAACCCAGAGACCCAAATGACTCTCTTCAAGAACCCAGTGTCTGCTTTAATTATATATGAGAAATGAACTAAAACGCCACATTCACTTCCCAGGTACATGCAGTCCATGGAAGAGCTTCGGAATTTTTACATGAAAAACGGGTGCAAATTCTATGGAAAAGTGGAAATTCTTATACCCCCATTTCAGTGGACTACGTTATGCAAGGATCGTGGCACGGAAAGGCGTGGAACACAGTCTACAGAAGAGCTTCAGCATTTTTACATGGAAAATGGGTGAAAATCCTACGGAAAAGTGGAAATTCTTACACTCTCGGAATGTTCACAGCATGTGCGGAACTGGTACAGCAAAGTACGCCAAAGTGACCCCACGGAACACAGAACACGTTCACAGGGCACATTCACAGAATATTTTGGCCTGCTGGAAGCATACGGAAGTGGAGGAAGACTTGAGGAATAACTACAGAATCACACGGAAGATGAGGGATTAATTGCGGAACGTTTGCGGATAACAGTATTTTTGCTTCCGTAAGTCTGCCGCGCTCCAGTGAAATGGGTGCATAAGGCGGTGAGCTGGGGTGGTTTCACCAGGAGACCATTGTATTCAGCCAAAATTAACTGATAATGGAAGATAAAACTAGTATGTGTCTGGTTGATTACATAAACGTGACTAAAAGCTCTTACGGCACAAATTCAGATGCATCGATCAAACAACTTCTGTTTAACCTTGTACTGAAGTCTGCACAGTGCTGGAACTTAACCTCTGCACCAGTGAGGTGTATTTCTCTCTTAACGGCACACGGACAGATTCCTCCTCATCTGGAAATGCAGTGATTAATGTCTCAGCCACCTAGGAATTAAAAAATATATTGCATATATATATATAAATTAAGGGTTAAGGTGGGTGGAGAGAAAAGAGAACGGCAATAGACTATCAGCATATTTTCATCTTGACCATTGGAATAGCAGGTAGTTCGGCCACGAGGCTGAGCACCAAGTCCTGTAACAACTCCTCTGCATTAAGAAAGTGAGAGAAAGGCATCAGGCGGCAAGCCCAGCGTAGGACATCCTCACGCAATTCACACATGCTGTTATTAATAACCTAGAACCACAAAGACAGAGATGTATTTAAAAAAAAAAAAAAAAAAAAAACACTCATCACAGGGGGATAATTCTGTTCGTTTTGTTTTACCTGAAAGTCTTTGGTCGTATTCCTCGCAACTTGGTACTTTCTACAGAATACTGTGAGCTGGTCACGAACATGCAGCATCCAACACAGCGCACACAATTCCCTAAAGCACACTGAAGTCCCCCACACACACAGTTCCTTAGAGGATTTATTTACATTAAAGCTGGGTACATACACAGGCTCGCATGTACATACCTATTGTTTGTACGACAACGCCATCTACGTCTTTAGAACTTGAGCGGAAAAACCCATGGGGATTAATGAACTTCTTCAACCCTTCTGGAAAGTCATCTTGAGGTTGCACATATCCTTTTCTAATCTGTCAACAAAACACAAACATGCACAAGTCATGGTGATTCTTTGTGCCACAGAAAAAAAGTATACAGTAAGAAAAAAAAATTACCTTGTGGAGAAGTTTACGGCATCGATGCAATTTGCCAACGTACCACTGCACAGCCGGTCGAGAGCAGTGAGCAGCTCTGAGCAGCAGCAATACTCGCTGTAACAATTCAGCCACACAGCAACGTGATTCCCTCTCCAACACCAATAAGATGTCACCAACAGAGTCCTGACAAAAGCACACAAGAGCTGAATGAGATTTAAAAACATCAAGTGGATCCAGCGAGTGTTTGGAAATCAGCTTTGTCTTTTGCATTGCTTATGTATTTGCATTGCAACCTGTGTGTTAGGAGCAGGTTGTGGACAGTATAAAGGAGGTGCGGGGAGGTAGAACGCAGGAGTAACTAGAGCAGTGAATGACGAGGCATGTTCCTTGGCAGATTCCAAAAGCTTGGTAAGAGGCCAGGACACAACATCCACCTCAGCCATGACTGAAGCCTTCAGGATCTCCTGTGCAGACGCGTGGAGCACCTCCAGGTCTTCAGCCTCCACAGTAGCTTATAATAGAAAACAGACAACACTTTAAAGCAACAATTGCATGTTAACTCATATTTCTCCACTGGTAATGCCTTACTGCTACTCAACTTTACTGACATCTAGCAAACATTAGAAGTATTGCATTAATAAGAGCTGATTTCCAGCAATGCCCAATGAAGTATCTCTGAATATTGACTCCAGTGCACCAAAATTCATGACTTGAGTCAATTCCAATATTTAATAGAACCTTCCTTGGGCCATGTAACAACCTTCCACCAAATTTCATACAAATCTGAATAGAAGGTTTTATGCACCAGACAACCAAAGAAAAATGGCAAGCCAACAACCCACAGGAAAGCCACAGGGTGTCTCCTTGGACGTCAGACTGAAACTGAATAAAGCACCAACCTGGAAGACTTATCACAGCTTTGTCTTTACTGTCTGCTAAAACTCTGATATCCAATAATGACTCTAGCTGAGACTGAAATATGAAACCAGGCTGCAGCTCTGCAGGAAGGTGCAACTCTCTCCATCTCAGCCTAAAACAAAAACACAAAAAATAAATTAATTACATAATTATACTATGACCATCAGAATGGTCTGTTGCAGAGACTTTATATAAACATAAATACAAAGTGTGACTCAGTGAGTAATGAGGCAACCTGCTGAAATCATAGTGCACTCTGCAGTAGGTGGTATAAGCCAAACCAAGAGAGGTAGCCATCTTCCAATCCCCCAAACTGTGAGCCAGCCATGTTGCCTCAGGAATCAGGCCACCTAGAAGGAGGAGCTCTAGAGCATATTTGACCGTCCATACATCTGAGAGGTGCTGCGATCTCACAGCTGCCGCCACCTGCCCCTGACTGAGCGCCACCATGCGTCGACCTGTTACTATAGCAACAACATTGATTCATATTCATTCTATTTTCAATCACTGTGAAATGTGGGGACTGTTGGTCTTATTTCTATTACTTACCCTGTGGCAGGTGTAGAGGAGGCAGCACATCCACGTTGTGTGGTGGAAAGATGGCTATCGGCTGATTGGTGAAATAGGTTGCCATGAACCTGCCGAGCGACTGAACCACAGCATAGGCACCCTCACTATTCACCCGTTGCGGGAGCCAAAATTCAAACCGAGCTTCGTCTACAGAGGTCTCAGCAGCCCCTTAGATTTAAGAACCACAAAAGTGCTCAAAATTAAGGGCCTGGTTTACTAAACAGGGCAGATTAACATAAAGTCATGTTATTGATGAAAAGTGTAGGTGTGAGTGGCCAGTTCCAATGGTGATCTACCAACAAAGTGCAATCAGAAAGGGACACCCCAACTATACATATGCAATGAAGTCAGACACAAAAATGTGAGGCGCTCCACCGAATGCAGGCGCTTGTCGCAAGTGACGTATGGTGCTCGTGAGACAAAGCGTGGCTTATCCGAACTTCCCATCTTTCAAGTGAGCAAGTGAAAGTTGACTACTCCACTTGCTCACTTGAAAGATCAGAAGTCTGGATAAGCCGCGCTTTGTCTCACAAGCACCATACGTCACTTGCGACAAGCGCCTGCATTCGGTGGAGCGCCTCATAAATATGATGCCACGCTGACATATTTCCATCGCCAAGTTCCCAGAGTTCTCCAAAAGAGTTTGCACTGGGGCAACCTTTAGTAAATATGGCCAGAAAGCTTCCATTCTGGTCATTTAGTGCACAATTTGACTGGAAAGATACTTGAAGTACATTTATCCGAACCTTACCTACAGTATCTTTTAGAGACAGCAGCTGCCTAGCCATGGTGTCACACAAGGCCTGCGCCTCCCTAAGCCTATACTGAAACAGCTGGCCAAACAGAACAGCCAGACAGTAACGTGTCTCCAGGAAGACTGTCCTCGGACCAGCTGCACAAAAAACACAATTGGACATGTGTAAGACAGCAGCACATGGCTGTTCAGCGTAAACCAAACAGCACGTTGTCGTAAGAGAAAAATACCTCTCGCACTTTCTTCCCATAGCTGTTCTCGCCAAACCTGGACGCACTCCCTGTACTCACCACAGATGAAGTGCTCCTCTCCTGTCCATACAGAAAGAAAATATTATTGTTTTGCTGTGTACTTTGCACTTAAAGAATTATGCACCGGCTAACTACAGTACCTACCTAAAACCCTAACAATAATCAATTAATAAATAGGGCAACACAACGGCGCACTGATTGTCACAACCTTGTCAGAGCAAGAAGGTCCTGGGCTTTTTGAGGATGTTTCTGAGTTCAGGAGTGTGCATGTTCTACCCATGCTTACATGGGTTTCCTCCGGGTCCCCAGGTTTCCTCCCATATTCCAAAAATATGTAGGCTAATTTGCCATTCCAAGTTGCCCTGGGTGTGGATGTGGGTATGAATGTTTGTGTGTACTGGTAATGCGGTGGACTGTCAAGCTATTCACGGTGCACCCTGCCTTCACCCAGAGGTGGCTGAGATAGACTTCTAGAAATCCTAGTAAGATTAAGCAGTTTGGAAAATAAACAGTTTGTCAAACCTGTTACACCGTACAGGGCACGATGATCCTCCAGATGGTCTCCGGCTCTCTGGAGTGATTCCTGGATTTGAGGGATGACTTTCGACATCATCTCTAGTTCCATATTTTGGTTTCCTAAACTCGTATCACGTCGTAATTCATCCAGATACTGCAAGGCTTGTCTATAGACATCTCGCCAGACCACGACCAGTCTGAAAACCAAACCACAACCATTGTCAACATCAGCAACATTTTAAGAATCAAACTTGGGTCATCAATTATCTGTTTAAAAACCTGTACTACCTATTTGAGGGTCTGTTTAGCACAGATATCTGAGATCTTGCAGTCTCAGCATCTTTGTCGTCCTGTAATAGCGTGAAAGAGAAGATATCTGTGGGTCCGTTTGCTTGCCGCACTGCTTTCTGAGGTAGATTGTAGGTCTGGTCCAGAGTCTTGGATGCTTCTCGAAGGACAACAAGAGCCGCCATGAAATTCTGAGAGGAACAAACGGCATGCAAGCTGCGTCCGGCTGACGGGAGAAAAATATTTACAAAACGTCGCACGAGATCCAGAATGACCCCTAAGCAGTTGCCGCCACTTTTACGAAAGGAGTCCAGTGGCACAAATGAGAGAAGAGACCTGAGAATTTCGAACATGCCATCTTGTTTGTAAGGTCGTATCAATGGATAGGCAATCGACAGAAGGCGAGCCAAGCGAACAGCGCAGGAGACCGTGTATTTCAGCATGCGCTCTCTCTGATCCATGGAACCACCAAGAGAAACACCAAGAGCCCAGGCATTCAGCAAACTCCGCTCTGCTCTGGTCAGTTCGGCCAAGAGAGCCGAGGAATCCTGGGATGAATCTTCCGACTCAACCTGGGACTTGGCATGAAGGGTGTCAAACAACGAAGCGAATTCTAGCCGGCCTCCATCCCCCATAACCGAGCCAGCGTAATGACCTTCATCCGAGTCATCATCGTCATCATCATCATCATTCTCAATCTGAAGAAACAATGTGGAAACGAACTGCTTTTTTTTTTTTTTTTTACAGGATCATTCTATTTGAATTTGGCAGTGTTAAAAAATATAAAATATAAATTATTGAACCCTGTGAGAACATTTTTAATACATTCTAAAGCGACATTTACAAAACAGGCTGGCATCGGAATTACCCTCTTCGTCGTCAGCCTCGATCCGCCAGTCCCTCCACAAACTTGTAAAACTAAAGGTGGTGTCGATTCAGGCATCTCTCTTCTTTTTAGTGCAGTGAGACTGGGCGGAAACTTCAGAGTGGACATAGACTCCAGTCTGGACTTCATCTGCGGCTGAACAACCACAGAAAACACTTGGAGGGAGGGTACTTAGTACTTCTTGAAAAATTACGTATTTATACCATACAGTCCTCGCCTCACCAGCTCGGAATGGACGATTCTGCGCACTCTCTCCAGCACATGCGCCGTCTCCATTAGGAAGCTGCTCATCAGGGAGGAAGATGTAGGAGGGCTGGACATGTTCAGTGCAGTGACCATGTAGCCGTCAGACACGATGAGACAAGGCAGCCTCGGGTGCCAGGTCACAGAGTAACGCTGTCTCATCGGGTCACGAAGAGACACACTGGAGCTCGACATGCCATCATCTGGTGGCTGTGAAGACACTGGAGGTCTGTGAGGAGTGACATCAGTGACGTTAATCCAAATTTAACTAGAAACTTTTTTTTGCCTGCATGCAGTACAGTAGGTCAAGCATTGCCACATTACTACAATTCAACATGCTGAAAGGGAAGGGGATGAATTAATGGACTTTGTAGAGCCACAAGCTTGTAAGCATGTATAAGGCTAGGACAGGGACAATGATACAGACGTTCTACTGCTCCAATACTTACATGATGGAGTAAAAAATGACCATGTTGGAAGAGGAAAAGACGAGAGAATGGAGGACTAGAAATGTAGGAAAAGATGAGGGAAAGGTGGTAAAAAGAGTACAAGGATGAGCACAAGAAAATGAGTAATGAATAAACACATGACCAGAAATAATGCGTTGTGTGGAGAATATTATTTATCAACAAATATTTGTCGACAAAGTCCACTTGTCAGATTCGCACTGCTGAATTTTTTAAATCTGAGTGGTCAAAAGTTAGTGACTGAGCATAGTTTGAGACTGCAAAACTCATTTGCATTTACCTCCACCACTTGGTACCTCCACCACCTCTTTATTTTTTTGTTCGCAGGTTAGAAGAATTATGCAAATACTACCACAGATTTTCACTAAACTTGGTAAAGGGATGGGGTTGGGTCTGGAAAGAGCCCGTAACATTTTGGAGCTAATCCAGAACATGATGTGCATCCAGGAATTATTAAAGTCTTTAATTAACAAGTATTTATTATTTTTTTCTGTTAGTAGGACTAGGAGGGGTGAGGTCTGGGCAGACCCCATTAAACTTTGGAGATGATACATGCAGAAAAAAAGATGAACAAAATGTTCATCTGATGCCCACTAGGGGGAGCCATTTAATTATAACTTTGCCAAGTGATAAAACTGTAATTCAGTGTTTCTGTTATTTTCTGTTGCGCCGCCCCTCGGAAGAGGAAACCCCCCCCCCCCCCCCCCATATAAATAGTGATATTTGTCTAAAAATTGTTATAAGTAATCCTTTGCATAACACTGTGTCCTTATTAACATGATGGAACACAAAAAAAGGAAGAAATATACGAGTCCTTCTCAAAAAATTTGCATGTTGTGATAAAGTTCATTATTTTCTGTAATGTACTGATAAAAATTAAACTTTCATATATTTTAGATTGATTGCACACCAACTGAAATATTTCAGGTCTTTTATTGTTTTAATACTGACGATTTTGGCATACAGCTCATGAAAACCCAAAATTCCTATCTCAAAAAATTAGCATATCATGAAAAGGTACGAGCTATTAACCTAATCATCTGAATCAACCAATTAACTTTAAACACCTGCAAAAGATTCCTGAGGCTTTTAAAAACTCCCAGCCTGGTTCATTCCTCAAAACCGCAATCATGGGTAAGACTGCCGACCTGACTGCTGTCCAGAAGGCCATCATTGACACCCTCAAGCAAGAGGGTAAGATACAGAAAGAAATCTCTGAGCGAATAGGCTGTTCCCAGAGTGCTGTATCAAGCCACCTCAGTGGGACGTCTGTGGGAAGGAAAAAATGTGGCAGAAAACGCTGCACAACCAGAAGAGGTGACCGGACCCTGAGGAAGATTGTGGAGAAGGGCCGATTCCAGACCTTGGGGGACCTGTGGAAGCAGTGGACTGGGCTACAGGTGCCGCATTCCTCAGGTCAAGCCACTTTTGAAACAGAAACAGCGGCAGAAGCGCCTGACCTGGGCTACAGAGAAGCAGCACTGGACTGTTGCTCAGTGGTCCAAAGTACTTTTTTGGGATGAAAGCAAATTTTGCATGTCATTCGGAAATCAAGGTGCCAGAGTCTGGAGGAAGACTGGGGAGAAGGAAATGCCAAAATGCCTGAAGTCCAGTGTCAAGTACCCACAGTCAGTGATGGTCTGGGGTGCCATGTCAGCTGCTGGTGTTGGTCCACTGTGTTTTATCAAGGGCAGGGTCAATGCAGCTAGCTATCAGGAGATTTTGGAGAACTTCATGCTTCCATCTGCTGAAAAGCTTTATGGAGATGAAGATTTCATTTTTCAGCACGACCTGGCACCTGCTCACAGTGCCAAAACCACTGCTAAATGGTTTACTGACCATGGTATTACTGTGCTCAATTGGCCTGCCAACTCTCCTGACCTGAACCCCATAGAGAATCTGTGGGATATTGTGAAGAGAAAGTTGAGAGACACCAGACCCAACACTGTGGATGAGCTTAAGGCCGCCATCGAAGCATCCTGGGCCTCCGTAACACCTCAGCAGTGCCACAGGCTGATTGGCTCCATGCCACGCCGCATTGAAGCAGTCATTTCTGCAAAAGGATTCCCGACCAAGTATTGAGTGCATAACTGAACATAATTATTTGAGGGTTGACTTTTTTTTGTATTTAAAAACACTTTTTTATTATTGGTCGGATAAAATATGCTAATTTTTTGAGATAGGAATTTTTGGTTTTTCTTTACTTTTTTGCCAAAATTTTCAATATTTAAAACAATAAAAGGCTTGAACTACTTCAGTTGTGTGTAATGAACTAAAATATATATGAAAGTCTAATATTTATCAGTACATTACAGAAAATAATGCACTTTTATCACAATATGCTAATTTTTTTAGAAGGACTAGTATTATAAATAATTATCACTTTGGCGGAATTCTGCTAAATAGCGGATATTTGGGATCCCTGAAAGGAATACATCAGCTGTCAATTCCCCACCAAGCATGCACATTACACTAAAACCAGTCAATGCAAGAACGAACAGCGACCACTCACAGCTTGGTATCAAGTTTACAGACTCAGCACAACACCTTTATAATAAACTGCCATCCAAGAATCAAGAATGAAGACAAGTTATTTGCTGGAACTCAAATTATTAACGATCCTGACCACCTCCGATCTGTTCTGAGAATTACCATAACAAAGCGAACACCAGCCTTCGATGGACAACACTGTTCCCACTAAAAGTGAATGTAAGTATTAACACTGTAATGCCTTTTTTATGTTTGATATGTATGCATCTGATACTTGTTCGGCCTTTCTGTCAAATTTAAAAAGTCACTGTGGCCCCTGAGCCAAATATTTTGCTGACCCCCTTGTGTTAGGGCCAATAGGAGCATTCTAACTCCACAATATTCTAATTAGTAGTCCAGCGCCTGAACCAATGAACCACCACTGCCACATTTAATTTATATTATGAAGTGTTTCTTCCATTGTGTTATTTTTGCTATGGTGACAGCTCCTGACTGTGTGGTGGTATCATAACCTATTGATGACGTATGATGCATCAGACCACCCAATTTTATTCGAGTAGCATGCCTTTGAGTTGCTACATTTCTTATTGGAACTTATTAAATGTACATCAGCATGAAAGTACCACATCTCCGCTCACCTGTACATTACTAGCGGATGGAGAGGCAGGAAGTGTGCAGGACCAAACTCGATGTCACAGCCACTTGTGGAGAGCAAGACCAGCCCTCCGAAGAGGGCCAGCATTAGGACAGAGCCTCTCTTCAGTATACAGGCCAGGTAGAGACCTCCCGGCATCCAACTCGCACAGCTTACCCAGTACGACCTTGGAAAAGAAACCATAAAAGCACCTTCTACCTTAAGCCGAAGTAAAACTATGATTAATTATTAATAATGATTCACTCACCTCACATATTTGGAAGGGACTGAGAGCTTTTTACTGCCACATCCTCCCAGTGAACTGGATACAGTCACAAAGTTCTGTACGCTTATGAATAACGCCTGAGTAGCCTGTTGATCATAAGGACATGTTAGAGACGCTTCCTGAGACTTCAAGTAATAATCAGACAACTCGTACACATTACCCTTGGGTCTTTCTGGTTAAGGATTAATGCTAAGAGTTGGCCATCTGGGGAGAATGCCGGCACGAGTGCACCTCTTGACTTAACAGGTTGACATGGAGGTACAAGGTGACTGACAGTGTAGGACTTAGTGACCCAATTAACGTTGAATTCTTCCAAACTGTTCAAAAATAATAATTTAATTAATTCCAAAGTTCCACCAAGTATATTGCTTTCTGTCTGCTTCTCTTTCCCAACCTGTTTCTCCAAGACTCTTCCCATTGGATCTTCAGGAAGGTGACAAACAACTGCTGTCCAGCAGTGAAGATGAAAGCACACAGGCACACATCACCTACAACCTGGGTAAAGAGATCATTTAAAAAAAGTCACAAAACTGCATCGATACAAAATAATGTTACTACTTTTACATCTAAATCTCACCTGGTTCTGGACAAACACACACTGAAGACATGCTTCTTTATCTTGAACAGACGGAAGTCGAGAATGTTCTGGGGGTGTTATTTGACTCCAGCGTCCTTTGACAGTGATGTCTCGAAAGCTGTTTAGATCCTGAGGGACCAGGCACTCCCATAGGAAGACCTGTCCTGTCAAAGAGGCCACGAGAACCCTCCGTCCATCCCCCGAGACCACTAGCGACAGCTGCTTGAAAACCGCTATGAATTGATCAGACAAATCTGGGTCAACAAATGACTTTTACACAAAGCTAAAATTTAACTTTAGTACACGTTGTCTCACAGACCTTTACCGGCAGAAGTCAGCTCATACACTGCAGGCACTGATGTAGCCATCTTTAAAGAATCTTTATCTCTGTCCCACAGAAAAACCTCTCCTGACACTAATATACCCACCAACCATGCACCTAAACAAAGCAGAACAGTGTGAGAATTGAGGCCAATGATCCTGAATCTTGGTCTTTGACGTTCAGATAACACCATCATTCACATTCACTCATTTCACTATTTTTCCAATAAAAGGATTCCCATGTGCTGAAAAAGAGGTAGGGGTGGTATGAAGTGGCAAGAAGATCCAGGGTTTGAGTCCTGGGGTCAGCAACGACTTTTCTGTGTGGAGTTTGAATGTTTTTCCCCATGCTTATGGCTTCCTCTGACAATTTAAAGACATGTACATTAGGCTCACTGAATTTTCTTGTTTCCTCCGAGGAGGAAGTGTGAGGGTGAATGGTTGCCTGTGTGTGTTGACCACATGATGGACTGGTGAACCCAGAATCAGATACCCAGTCTATGCACTGAGTCAGCTGAGACTGGCTCCAGCCTCCTTGCAAGTGTAAAGTGGGAAAATGAATGACAAACAGGCAGTGTTGAGAACGTGTGCATGATAAATATGGGATGTGAAACATCAGTCCCAGGCCTCACCGTTTTGGGAAGCGGACATTGTCAGAGCTCTTGGGAGCAGCTGTTGAATTTTGGAGATCTTCTTCTTGGTCTGTCCTGAGCGTAAATTGATTTCACTGATCCGATTGTCATCCAAAAGAAAGACACCTTCCTTCTCCTGGATGAAAATGAAAAGAACAAGGATGATAAGAGATCATAGAGGTGTTGACAGAAGGCACTTTTTTTGACCACACGCCAATGAAGATGAAATTCTCACTTTTCCCAACCAACAAAATCTTGGCCATGGTTTCTTCCTCTTGATGCTGGAAGACAACAGCACCTCGAACTTTACTTCCATGTTTGGCGTCGACTCTGACAGAACCTGCAGGTGATCTGCTTTCGAAATCACTGCTAGTCATGTTTTCAACGAGGACATGTTGCAACTAGCTTGCTAAACACCAAATAATTCCTATATAACGGCTACAAATACCCGTGTAGTTGTGCTTTAATAAAATAATAAACATTATAGGGAACAAATAGAAACATTTATATTACACAAAAAAAAATAAAAGCCCCGCACAAACGTAATAGTTCACTACGGAATTTAGGAAAAAACCCAAGTCATGTTTGTTAGCATGCTAACTTAGCAACCTGAGATGGAACCTAGTGATAGAAGCCAGACAATTAAACATGCGAAAAAGACACACAAAAAACTTTATTACTTATTAAAAAGCGAAAGAATTTCCACCTCTGACAGAATCCTAAACCTATCCAAGTATTCTAGAAGCATTTGTTTTAAATACATAACGGTTTCTCTCATTTTTTTTTCCCCTTCGAATTTCCCTCCACTTCCGGTACTACACAGACGCCTGTTTTGTTGCCATGGAATAAGACGCGTCCACGAGAACACGAGAGCGTGCGCGTGCACGCGCACAGGAACAGTTTCTGATTTGGGACAAGACAGATAAGCAATCCAGGGCAGTAGTGGCCTGGTGGTAAAGGGTGCTGGATCACTGATCCTAAGGTTGGAGGTTCAAGGTCCAGTGTCCACAAGGCTGTCACTGCCCCCCCCCAACACACACACACACACACACCCCATGCAGCTAACTGGGTTATCAAAGGCCGACCATGTCTCTCACTGTCTGGTGCGAGGTTGTAAAACAACCATTGCTGACTTTCGATAAGAGTAGCTGCAAAGTCATCAGCATGTTTCCGTCCTGTGATAGCCTGGCAAGCTGTCTACGGTGTACTCTGCCCTCACCCGGAGTCGGCTCAGATGGGCACCAGCCTCCCTGCGACCCTAATTAGGATTAAGCTGTTACAGAAATGAACAGAACAGCAATCCATCAAATATTAGCATATTTAATCAAATACAGTACATTATTATGCACTTCATTTGAAATTTAAAAAGTATTTTTTATTTAAATATAAATGATGCTTTTCATGCTTTGTGAAGGTTCTGGGTTCGAGTCCCAGGCTCAGCTAGGACCACTCAGTGGAGTTTCATGTTATCTCCGCGCTTGTGTGAGATTCCTCCGAGGATTCCGGCTTCCTTGGTCAATCCAAGGACATGTACATTAGGCTAATTGGCTGTTCCACGTTGCCTCGAAGTGTGAGTGAGTGTGAATAGTTGTGTTACCCCGCAATGGACTGGCAAGCTGTCCAGGGTGTACATTGGTTTCGCTCAAAGACAGCTGAGAAAGTTTCCAGCATTCTTGCAACCCTAGTAGGATTAAGCAGCTCGTCAACTGGATGGATGTGTGTCTAAAAGAGCCTGATGACATGAACTTGGGCTTAATTTCACAAAGCATGTATCTCAGATAGGAAAGATAAAGTCCTTTGGGCTTTTTACACCTGAGCCAAGTGGCTCATCAGGCTGATGCTTATCCCCGGTTTCCATGGCATGAAGCAACCAGGAGTTGAACTCCTCCTGGATGGGACGCTAGTCCATCGCAGGTTATCTTCCCAGTATATTTTTACTGGTACCCATTTATACTGCTGGGTGAACAGAGGCACATCTGTGGTTAAGACCTTGCCCAGGGGTCTGAGCACAGTGAGGGTCTAACTGGGATTTGAACACACAACCTCCTGATCATGAGCCCAGCACCTGAACCACGACACCACTGGCCCCAGCCTAAGATAGGAAGGGTGGAGTCCAAAAAGACTGAAGAAAAGACATTATAAAAGTGATACAACAGGGCATGCCTGCATTTTAATGTTTTTATTATTATTATTATTATTATTATTATTATTACTTTTGTTGTTGTTGTTGTAATTGCATTCATGTTCTTACAGCTGCATGACCCATCAATCAAATATAATTAAACATTATTATTATAAAATAGATGTTTGTGAAGAGTTAAAGGGGACAGTGTACTAGTACAAATAAATAATAACATTTATCCTTGCAATTTGAATTACATCTTTCATATAGTGAATTTCCTATAAAATAATTTAATTAATATTTTGATATAAGACTTTGTTGTGTAAAGGTAAAATATAACCTATGAAAGTATCTCCAAGTAAACTAGTACTCTGTGCATTATCTTCTTTATTCCACATATTCAAATGTTGCTATATTCGACTTTATTATTTTGATACGGTTAAAGATATTATGAAATTATTGTAGTTGATCTTAAAGGTCAGTTTAAAACTCAGTTATTAACAATCATAAGTCAGTTCAAAAAGTAAATCGATAGGTTTCCTGTTTTTACTTCCATATGACTGGTGTCTTTATATTCATGAGCAAAATATCATTTTAACTTGGGAACTTTTGGCTTGTTATTCCGTTGTAAAAATGATCTGTTCTCATGTGCAGTACTCAGATTTTAATCCGGGTCATAGCTGAACCGATATTTCACAATCAAGTTGTGCACATGAAGCCAGTAGGAGGAGTTTTGGATGTCATGGGGAATGAAATTCTGCATGTACTGATTTCAGTATAAATTACAGACCACAGCCAACTGCACCAGAAACAAAAGCATTGATAATCCGGACAGCTGCCCTTGTTACTGCAGTCAGAAGGAGGATACAAGAACTTGATGACACCTTGAGATGGATACCGCGCATTGGATAAAGATTATAATTAGAGGAATTATAAGTCTGGTTGGAATCATTGGTAACAACTGGCTGTTGTTTAGCTCCCTACCAAAATCCATTTCTCAGCTCCGAACTAACGATGCTTTGTTTATAAACTTGGCCATATCCAATCTAATCACCAATTACCTGGTGGACACCCTGAACATTTTCAACTCTGAGCAGTTTGTAGATGTGGGAAAGGTGTACTGCAGCTTTCAATTTTTCCTGCCTGAATTCTCGGAGGCCAGCAGCATCTTAACCACCATGTTCATCACTATCTATTGGCACCAGAAGCTGGTGGGCTCTCTGAAGCGTGGAGGAGGTCTTGTGTTAATGGACAACATCCGCGTCGTCATCCTGCTTCTGATGGCAAGCTGGACCTTCTCGCTCGTCTTCAACATACCTCATTTTTTCTTTATCGCTGACACTGAGAACATGACCAGTGCTGAGGACTGCATTGAAGAGCTGCCTTCAAAAGAAGCCGAGCTGGTCTACGAGGTGCTCTTCACTACACTTGCCAATGCTTTACCGCTAGCAGGGATTTTTTATGCAAGTGTCCAGATTGCGATGACACTGCTGAAGAATGAAAAGCGAATGAAGAAAATGGGGGCGACGGGTAAAAATGAACGAAACACGACAGCAGAGAAGAGTGGAAACAACACCGGGCCAAATAATGTAGCAGTTGTTGGCAAGTCCAAAACACAAAGCAAACCAGGAAGTCTGCTGAGGGCCGCCAAGAGTGTCTTGGCAGTGGCAATTTTATTTTTAATTGTCTGGGCCATTCACTTCATCATTAGCATCATCGGTTCTATATCATCATCCAATGTAATAGAGGACATTGAAAGCTTTATAGGAGCAGTCTATACATCCATCATCCCTTATATTTACCTGTATGGAGCGCAAAAGCTGACCTGCTGCAGAAAAACAGAACGTGTGGTTGGACCTGAGCGGGGAGTAAATGTTTAAAAGGTAATTTCATACTGAACGGTTTAGACTTTAAATATTAGACAACAATATATATATATATATATATATATATATATATATTATTTTTCAATCCTAATTAGGATCACAGAGAGGCTAGTGCCCATCTCAGCCAACTCTTGGTGAGGTACACCCTGGACAGCTTGCCAGGCCAGCACAAGACCAACACTCACACACCCATTCATACTCAGACTCACACCTAGGGGTGATATTTGAAACAGCCAATGAACCTCCTATGCATGTTTTTGGACTGTGGGAGGAAACCGGGTACCCGGAGGAAACCCACACAAGCACAGAGAGAACATGCAAATTCCACACAGAAAGGCCTGAGCTGGGAATCGAACCCAGAACCTTCTTGCTGTGAGGCAGACATGCTAACCACTATGCCACCATGCCGCTGGCACGACTCTTGGTGTAACGTAATAACTCATTCACGTTATTAGTTGTATAATACGTTTTTTACTTCATGTCTTGTTTTACTTAATATGCCAACGAATAATCTCTTGCCGAATCGATCAGGAATTTAGAACCAATCGCTTATAAATAAAATATTTTTTTTACTTGATGAAACTGCTCATTAAAATTTACAGGTCCTTTTTTTTATCATTACTGATCCTCTGTTCTCAAGCGCCACTGAGGCCACACAATGTTAATCATGCACTCAAGCTCAATTATCGAGAAACACATCAGCAGCAATTTATTTGTCTTTGCATCATCGTGGGATTTGAGATGGTAAATTGGGTGTAATAGTAATTACCTCTTAAGGGAGAAATGCTGTTTCAATAAATGTACTTTAAATCCACGCAGAATATAAAATAAAGGATGTAAAGGATGTAATGGGGAAATGGACTGATAACGGACCACAGTAATGAGACCAAACGCTCTTCAAGTCTGTTTTACTGTGCACACTTTGTCAAGCATGTGGTATAAACACTCGAGAAATTAGTAACAGAATACCAGGATAGGTATTTTTGATGTGATCGCACACACTCATTTCATTTTCTGTAACCACTTAATCCTAATTACAGTTGCAGGGAGGCTGGTGCCCATCCCAGCCGACTCCGAGTGAGGGCAGAGTACACCCTGGACAGCTTGCCAGGCCGTCACAGGGTGGAAACACGCTGACGGCTATGCAGCTACTCTTGTTGAAAGTCAGCAATGGTTCTTTTACAGCCTCACACCATAGACAGTGAGAGACATGGCCGGCCTTTGATAACCCAGTTAGCTGAACTTGGGTTGGGACAGTGACAACCTTGTGGAGTGGGGCTTGAACCCCCAACCTTGGGATCAGTGATCCAGCACCTTGACCATCAGGCCACCACCGCCCCTCACTCACTCATTCATTTGCTAAACCACATAATCCAACTACGAGTGTTGCATTGAGGCTTAACCAATCTCAGCCGACATGAGGCAAAGCCGGGGTTCACCCTGAGCAGCTCGCCAGACCATCCCAGGGCAAGACACACACACACACACACACACACACACACACACACACACACCTATGGGCAGTTTGGAAGACCCATTTTGGCTAATGTGCAAGGCTTTGGACTGTCAGTGGAAACTGGAGTGTCTGGAGGAAACTTACAAAAGCACAGGAAGAACATGCAAACTCCACATAGAATCTAATTCCGGGACGCAAACCCAGGACCTTCTTGCTGTGAGGTGGCTGTGCTGATCATTATGCCACCATGCTCTTTGATGTGGCATCACTGAAAATGAAATGTGAAAAACTCTTTGGGAAGAAACAGACTCGCTATTCGGAAACAAGAAGTCATAAAACATTTGAAATTGTTTCGGCTTCACATCAGCTAGCATGTCCGCCTCGCAGCAAGATGGTACTGGGTTCAAGTCCCGTGCTTGACAAGGGTGTTTCAGTGTGGAGTTTGCATGGTCTCACCATACTTGCTTGGGTTCCTGGATACTCCAGTTTCCACTGTCTGTTCCAAGTTTGCTAGGTGTGAGAGTGAATGTGAATGGTTATGGGTGTTTTTCCCGTTTATCCAGAGTAGGCTACGATAGGCTCCAGCCCACCTATAAAACTTATAAATAAAGAATAAAAGGATTCTCACTCATTCATTTGCTGAAACATTTAATCCTATTGGGATCACAGGAAGACTGGAGCCTATCTCAGCCAACACCGGGCAAAAGCAGAGTACACCCAGATAGGCTTGCTTGACCACAGTCACAATGCCAGCACACAAACAACCATTTACACTCGCACATGTGGACAGTCTGGAGCAGCCAATTAGCCAAATGTGCACATCTTTGGACTGTTGGAGGAAACACATGCAAGTATAAGGTGAAGCTGCAAACTCCACACAGGAACATCCAAGCCAATCCCAGGATTTAAACCCTGGACCTTTTCGCTGTGTGGCCGACATGCTAACGAATACGCCACCGTTGCACCCAGATAAAGACATACGAAAAAAAATAATTTAATAAATAACAGTCAACAAGCAGAACAATTATTATAATAGACAGTTATGAAGGGTTCACAAACTTTCAAACACCACTGAGCATCTTTTTTATTCAAGCCTGGCTGTAGAGATTTGTTCATTCAGACACCGGAGGATCAGTGAGGCCCTGAGTTCTTTCACATCATCCTTGGCTTCATGGATTTCCTTCATGCACATGGTTTTGGTTCTGGTGAATTAAAGCTATAATTATATAATATAAAAGGCAGTCTATAAATGTAAGTTTTCCATTTGGAGAGAACCAGGTGATCACATTGTCCTTGTACAGTAATAGACTTTACGAAAGAGGATTGATTCATTATTGTCCATCGGTCCAGAATTAAAATAGCTTGCCACAGTTTTTTTATTTGTGAACAATGCAAACAAATCTTCAAAACACATATTTGCCTACATTTGCAGCTGGTGGGAGGAGACGCTGAATGCCACAACCGTCAGGGACGGTCATGAAATTCAGTGTGTGCTGATTTCAGTATAAATTTCAGACCACAGCCAACTATGCTCTCCACTCCAAGACAGAAGCATCGATTATCCGGACAGCTGCCCTTGTTACTGCAGTCGGAAGGATACAAGAACTTGACACCTTGAGATGGATACTGAGCATTGGATAAAGATTATACTGAGAGTGATGATGTCTCTGTCTGGAATCATTGGTAACAACTGGCTGTTGATCAGCTCCCTGCCAAAATCCATTTCTCAGCTCCGAACTAACGATGCTTTATTTATAAACTTGGCCATATCCAATCTAATCACCAATTACCTGGTGGACACCCTGGACATTTTCAACTCTGAGCAGTTTGTAGATGTGGGAAAGGTGTACTGCAGCTTTCACTTTTTCTTGCCTGAATTCTCGGAGGCCAGCAGCATCTTAACCACCATGTTCATCACTATCTATTGGCACCAGAAGCTGGTGGGCTCTCTGAAGCGTGGAGGAGGTCCCGTGTTAATGGACAACATTCGCGTCGTCATCCTGCTTCTGATGGCAAGCTGGACCTTCTCGCTCGTCTTCAACATACCTCATTTTTTCTTTATCGCTGACACTGAGAACATGACCAGTGCTGAGGACTGCATTGAAGAGCTGCCTTCAAAAGAAGCCGAGCTGGTCTACGAGGTGCTCTTCACTACACTTGCCAATGCTTTACCGCTAGCAGGGATTTTTTATGCAAGTGTCCAGATTGCGATGACACTGCTAGAGAATGAAAAGCGAATGAAGAAAATGGGGGCGACGGGTAAAAATGAACGAAACACGACAGCAGAGAAGAGTGGAAACAACACCGGGCCAAATAATGTAGCAGTTGTTGGCAAGTCCAAAACACAAAGCAAATCAGGAAGTCTGCTGAGGGCCGCCAAGAGTGTCTTGGCAGTGGCAATTTTATTTTTAATTGTCTGGGCCAGTCACTTTATCACCAGCATCATCGGTTCTATATCATCATCCAGTGTAATAGCGGACATTAAGAGCTTTATAGGAGCAGTCTATTCATCCATCATCCCTTATATTTACCTGTATGGAGCGCAAAAGCTGACCTGCCGTCAGGGTTAATCTAATGCTGTATATTAAAGGCAAAAACAGCACACCACAAAAACAATGAATGAAAAATAGATGCATTGATAATAACATATAATTGTATAATGACTGTAGTTTTTGTTTACAAATAATCTCATAATAGCGAGAATAATTTGCCATATAATAATAGCAGGATAGTAAAATACAGCTGAAGGTAATTTATGTGCTTTATTAAGGTTGAGAAGCTCTTCATGACGACTCGGTCTACAATTACACCTCGTCTGTAACACTGCTGCGTGTCGAATTAAGATTCGATGGACTTCTGAATTATCTGTAAATCCAACTATCCAGAATCACTTTGTTGTGTTATAGAGAAGGCGGAGGTAATTCCTTTGGTGTAACTGCTGCCGAGAATTAAATGTTTAAAGGTTATTGGGCAATTCCACAAAAAAGTGGTCCATGCGTATTTAAGTTTCAAATTAACTTTGTGGTAAAAATATTTACATAAAAACAAAAGAGGTCAAAGTTTCATGATTGTTTTGTTGATATTTACTTTGTGGACTGTGAATGTAAATCCAGCGTTTGTTGCATTTTGGTTATGATATTCCAAGAGATTTAAAACAGAAAGAAAGTTGCATTCTTTTCAGATTATATATATATACACACTGGTCCTTCTCAAAAAATTAGCATATTGTGATAAAGTTAATTATTTTCTGTAATGTACTGATAAACATTAGACTTTCATATATTTTCGATTCATTATACACAACTGAAGTAGTTCAAGCCTTTTAATGTTTTAATATTGATAATTTTGGCAAACAAGTAAAGAAAAAACAAAAATCCCGATCTAAAAAAATTAGCATATTTCATCCGACCAATTAAAAAAAAAAAAAAAAAAAAAAAAAGTGTTTTTAATACAAAAAAAGTCAACCTTCAAATAATTATGTTCAGTTATGCACTCAATACTTGGTCGGGAATCCTTTTGCAGAAATGGCTGCTTCAATGCGGCGTTGCATGGAGGCAATCAGTCTGTGGCACTGCTGAGGTGTTATGGAGGCCCAGGATGCTTCGATAGCGGCCTTAAGCTCATCCACAGTGTTGGGTCTGGTGTCTCTCAACTTTCTCTTCACAATATCCCACAGATTCTCTATGGGGGTCCGGTCAGGAGAGTTGGCAGGCCAATTGAGCACAGTAATACCATGGTCAGTAAACCATTTAGCAGTGGTTTTGGCACCGTGAGCAGGTGCCAGGTCGTGCTGAAAAATGAAATCTTCATCTCCATAAAGCTTTTCAGCAGATGGAAGCATGAAGTGCTCCAAAATCTCCTGATAGCTAACTGCATTGACCCTGTCCTTGATAAAACACAGTGGACCAACACCAGCAGCTGCACACATCTGTGCACGGTGGCTCTGGATGTTTCTACTCCAGACTCAGTCCACTGCTTCCACAGGTCCCCCAAGGTCTGGAATCGGCCCTTCTCCACAATCTTCCTCAGGGTCCGGTCACCTCTTCTGGTTGTGCAGTGTTTTCTGAAACACTTTTTCCTTCCCACAGACGTCCCACTGAGGTGCCTTGATACAGCACTCTGGGAACAGCCTATTCGCTCAGACATTTCTTTGTGTGTCTTACCCTCTTGCTTGAGGGTGTCAGTGATGGCCTTCTGGACAGAAGTCAGGTCGGCAGTCTTACCCATGATTGCGTTTTTTTTATTAATGAACCAGGCGGGGAGTTTTTAAAAGCCTCAGGAATCTTTTGCAGGTGTTTAGAGTTAATTGGTTGATTGAGATGATTAGGTTAATAGCTCGGTTAGACTACCTGAACATGATATGCTAATTTTTTGAGATAGGAATTTTGGATTTTCATGAGCTGTATGCCAAAATCATCAGTATTACAACAATAAAAGACCTGAAATATTTCAGTTGGTGTGCAATCAATCTAAAATGTATGAAAGTTTAATTTTTATCAGTACATTACAGAAAAGAATGAACTTTATCACAATATGCTAATTTTTTTAAAAGGAACTGTGTCTGTCTATATATATATATATATATATATATATATATATATATATATATATATATATAATAAAATAAAAGGACAGGACAAAGACTTTCAAATGAAACTCCATTTATCACTACAGATCTGTTTCGAGGGGTGGTGAAACCATCCTCTCTCTTCAGGTGATTATAGAAGAATATATTTTCACCACCCCTCGAAACAGATCTTTAGTGATAAATGGAGTTTCAATAGAAAGTCTTTGTCCTGTCCTTTTATTTTATTGTTATTTGCTCTACCAAAAAGTATTGAGCACTCTCCTACGGAAGGATCTACTCAGAAAACCCTATATATATATATATATATATATATATATATATATATATATATATATAGTACATACATATACACACACAGTTGTGTTCAGTATAATAGTAGTCAGACACCACCAATCTGATTGATCAGTGTTTTTGGTAGAAATGATATTTCTTAATGGCAAATAATTTACTATCAGGTGTAGTACAGTGACAGAATCCAACAGACCCAACAGTGATGACCTGCATGCTGTTGATTCTGTGTAATTTTGAGTGGCATGTTCCAGCATTAGCGCTATATAAATATTTGTATGTATGTATGTATGTAATTGAATCACAAATTGAAAAGTTTGTTCAATATAATAGCAGTGTGGAGTTCAATCACTGATATCATTCATTCTTTGAAAAACAGATTATTGTCCTTATTTAAGGAAGAAAGGCAGCAAGTGTTCTACATGCTGGGTATAGAACATTTCTCTCTAAAATTCTGAGGAAAATGGGTCATTCCAGACATTGTTCAGAAGAACAGAGTACATACCCTGATTAAAAAGTTGACTGGGGACGGGAAAACATATGAAGTGTAGAAAATGAGAAGCTGCTCAGCTAAAAATAATCACAACTTGTTTAAAATGGCAACCAAAACCTGAAAGACACAGAACAAAATGAAACACTATCATTCGAATCGATCAAAGAAGAGCCAAAATAACAAGGACTCCTCCAATAGTCAGATCAAAGAAGGTCGAAGAGGTTCGTTTGCCAAAGAGCACACTGACTGGCCTAAAGAGAAACGGCACAACATTTAGTGGACTGAAGAAAGATTGTTCTTTTCGGGTCGAGTGGCCGGAGACTGTTTGTCAACACTGAATTGAAGCCACAATACACTGAAGACAGTGAAGCCTGGTGGCACAAGCATCATGATATGGGGATGTTTCTCATACTACAGTACGACTATCAGGCCTATTTATCACATACTTTATTTATCACATACTTTATTTATCAGGCCTATTTATCACATACTTTATCATGGATCAGTTTGAATATGTCCGAATACTTGAACAGGTCCTTTTGCCTTATCCAATGTAGTCCCATCATCCTGGGATGTAATACCTGTTCACAGGTGCTCGAAGTTGGTAGAATCCATGCAACACGAATGTGCAGCAGTTCTCAGAAACAGTGGTTATACAACTAAATATTAGTTCAGTGACTCAAATGAAAACAAAACCTTGTACACACATTCATATATAGTATCTATAATATATATATATATATATATATATATATATATATATATATATATATACATATACACACATATGTGTGTGTATGTATGTCTATGTGTGTGTATGTATGGCTATGTGTGTGTGTGTGTGTGTATATATATATATATATATATATATATATATATGATTACAATTACTGTATTTACATCCCAAAAATGGAGAAAATCCAACCTGGAACACTGTAAAATGTTTTTTTTTTTATTATTCTTCTTTTTAAGGAATTTCCACAAAGTATTTGCCGAATTTAAATTGGGAGAAGTTTACATGGTCACAAGCTGGATAAGTGCGAGAAACAGAGCAAAACTGAAAAATATGAAAACATGTACAGAATCACTCAGGTTGAGAGAATTAATCTGGTGCCTGATGAGAGTCACATATGACAAACAATAAGGGAATATACACTTCATTATCAACTACATGTTTTTTCTTTTCAGTTTCCTTTAATTCTTGGATGAGTTCAGTGTGACTCAGTAAAACCTTCTACATTTCAAAGGTAAAGCAAAATTCAAAAGGTTAAAAGAAAATCAAACTCCTATTTCTACACACGAAACTTCCTGAGGAAGGAGAGGCAGTTCGAAGGTCTGCTAGCCCAACCCCAACAGTTCTTAGTGGGGAGCACACCATGCACTTGGTGTTTTCTGCTCCGTGATCGCTGCACAGAGAGCCTCTGCGTGCTGATGTCTGGTAAGCAACCCGTTCCAATGACCTCACCACTTGAGATTTAAAGTAGCACCATGAAAGAAGCAAAAATTCCATGAGTGTATACTACTTGACCACAAACCCTGAAGGTTGCGTTTCAGCAGGAGACTGTCACTGTTCCACCCATCAGAATAAGAGAGCCTCCGAAAATCATGTTAAAGTGTGTATACAAAACACTGGTCAGAAAGTAGGACTACTTTTAAAACATGACGAATAAAAACTGTACAGAATTAAGTTTTGTGTGTTTGAATACTAATTTAAGTATCTTGAATGACTTTTTATGAACCTTTGAAATACGGGAGGTTTTATTGGGTCATCCTGAATTAAATACCTCAAACAAATGATAGGAAAAAAAGGAAAGAAAAGAGTGAAGCTCAACAGCAACAAAATTATCCATCACAGTACACTCAAACAGAAAGCTATCCAGGCACTGTGTGAGACTGAACTGCGGAAATCAGTGTTTAAATGTTTCAGCTTGCACATGAGAAGACATGTTCTAATGTCATCAGTGCTACTTTCGAACTCAGATCTGCAGAAAACAGCTGTAAGAAAAGTATGTACATGTCCATGATACCAATAACAACAACAACAACACACTCTGAACTACAGTCAGTGAAGTTTCTCCAGCTTGGCTTGGAGAGATTTAAAGTTGCGGATGATTTCCTCCAGGGCGGCATTAGGACTCAGGGACTGAAGCTCGACCAGATAGCCGCAGATGTTGTCCAAGCACACATTGGTAAACCTTCGTCTAAGAAAAGAGAGAGAGAAAAAAGAAGAAATAATTCAAATGATACAAAAATGAATAACTTTAATATTTGCAGAATGTATAGTGCTGATGTCCAGGGTGTTACCTGTCGTAAGTGGGCACACGGCTTGGGTCATCGACGTAACTTGACAGGAGTACATGGATACACTCCACTAAGTGTAGAGGCTTTCTGAAACGCTGCCAACACGGATCCTTAAGATCAAGAAAGAACGTTCTTTAAGAAAGTGTGACATACACACACATTATAATTTTTTATATATATATATATATATATATATATATATATATATATATATATATATATATAATTCCAAGGCGCCAGTCTTTGGACTGGATAATCCCCATAAACCCTTTAAAAATGATAAAAGTACACCAATTTTGTATGAAAGATGTGTTAAAAGTAAAAGAAAATTATTTATTAAACAATTTCAACATTTTATTAACAAATTAAACCATTTTATTAACATTTATTAATTAAACCATTATTAAACTTTTTTTATTAACACACACACCTCTCTGTCTCTCTTTTTCTCTCTCTCCATCTTTTTTCTCTCTCGCGCGCGCGCGCTGCGGGCCACGCCCACAAGACGTGGAATTCAAAGCGCATTCCCTGCTTGACAAACTCAACTTAAATTTGATTCCAAGAGGGATCGGAATTCCAGAGAAGCTCAAATGCGCCCGCAGATATTTCATAAATATCTTAAAAAAACTAAAGCATTATTCCTTCTCTCTCACTCTCTCTCTCTCTCTCTCTATATATATATATATATATATATATATATATATATATATATATATCGGGCCACACCCACAAGACATGAATTCAAAGCGCATTCCCTGCTTGATAAACTCAACTTTAATTCCAGATAAGCAGAAACTAAAAACTAAAGAGTTAAGCTTCCTTCTGTCTCTATCTGGGAGGCCAGCGAGGTGGGATTGTTGAAAGACAGCCAATGAGAGAGCAACTCGCGCGTCGTGTGAAATTTTGATTGGCGCGTTTCTGGCGTGTTTGAATTTCTTTTTGTAAGAGGGGGTTGTTTCGTATCTCGGGGACGGAAACTTGGGAAAATGATCTTCGTACCCCGGGGATTTCATACACAGGCGTCTTTGTAAGTTGGGGGCCGTGTGTGTGTACATTTTATATATTATATAAATATATATATATATAAATAAAATAAAAAAGTGTCCGGTGTGATGTGTGACAGGAAGGTACTGGCAAGAATGAAAGGAAAAGTGTACAAGACGGTGATGAGGCCAGCGATGCTGTATGGCTTAAACAGTGGTGCTGTGGGAAAAGACAGGAGGCAGAGCTGGAGTTGGCAGAGATGAAATTGTTGAGGATCTCTTTGGGAGTAACGAGGATGGATAGGATCAGGAATGAGTATATCAGAGGGACAGCCCATGTAAGATGTTTTGGAGACAAAGTCAGAGAGGCTTGATTGAGATGGTTTGGACATGTACAGAGGAGATAGTGAATATATTGGTAGTAGGATGCTGAGGTTGGAACTACCAGGCAGAAGGCCCAGAGGAAGATCAAAGAGAAGATTTATGGATGTGGTGAAGGAGGACATGAAGGCAGTTGGTGGAAGAGAAGAAGATGCAGAGGATAGGGTGAGATGGAGGCAGATGATTCGCTGTGGCGACTCCTGAAGGGAACAGCCGAAAGGAAAAGAAGACAAAGATATACAGTGGTACCTCACCTTACAAAAGACCCAACAAACGAAAAAGACCCAACAAACGAAAAAGCCAGGTTACAAACGCATTTACCTAAAATTTCCATCTCTGGATACAAAACATTCACATTATGACACGCGCCATCTCAAAAATTCAAACAATGCACGAGTTGCTCTCCCAACATCCCCGCTTCGCTGGCCTCCGATTGGCGATCTCCCAACATCCCTGCCTCGCCGGCCTCCAATTGGCGATCTCCCAGCATCCCGCCCCGCTGGCCTCCTATTGGCTAGAAGGGAGCTGCATCTCTATAATACTCAGGACGCAACTCCCTCCCATTGGCTATTATGGAGCTGCATCTCCATAATACCCATGATGCTTTTCGTGTGCCTTTGACCCATTGTTCGTCAGAGAGTTCTAACACGCGTAAAGAACAGAGTTACTGTTGTTTCGTGAGTTTTTCGAGTGTGGTCATTGCAACTTTATTTTTTTGGCTCAGGCTTTTATCCTTGCATAAACATTTGTAAGATTATAACTCTGCAAAGACGACATGGTCAACACACTCACACACGCTTCTCGGTGAAAATGATTCCCGGTGCGAGTTAAAAGAAGAAGCGGGCTCGTGGCAGCAGTAGAGTGATTTCGCAAGGGAATATGGCCAAACCATATTGGTACGATATTGATGCAGAAGGAGGCCTTAAAAGGTATGCTTTTATAATTTTTTTTTAAAGGGTTTAGGGGTAGTATGGGGGCCTTGGAATGAATCAGGCCTTTTACATGTAAAATGCGGCTCAACTTATGAAAGAAAAATCAGGCTACGAAAACACTTCTGGAAGGGAACCTCACCTTACAAAATGAATCCCTTCCAGAGCCTTTTTCATTACCTGGATTTTTCATAAATTGAGCCACATTTTACATGTAAAACGTGTGATTCGTTTCAAGGCCCCCAATACTACCCCCTAAATCATTTCAAAATTATAAAAGTATACCTTTTAAGGCCTCCTTCTGCTTCAATATTGTAGACGAGTTTGGCCATATTCCTTTGCAATATCACTCAACCGCATGCCACGAGCCCGCTTCTTCTTTTCACTTGCACCGGAAATCACATGTGTACGTGTGTGTGTGTGTGTGTGTGTGTGTGTGTGCGCGTACGCATGTGTTGACCTTGTCTTCTTAGCAGAGTTATAATCTTCCAAATGTTTATGGAAGGTTAAAAGCCTGAGTCAAAAAAACTCAAGCAAGAAACTCATGAAACAACAGTAACTCTGTCCTTGACACGAAAAGCATTATAGGAGATGCAGCTCCATAATAGCCAATGGGAGGGAGCTGCGTCATCCCTCCTAGCCAATGGGAGGCCAGCGGGGTGGGATGTTGGGAGATAGTCAATGGGAGAGCAGCTCATGCATTGTTTGAATGTTTAAATGGTGCGTTTGAATGTTTGAATGGCACGTTTTAATGTTTGAATGGCGCATTTCGTAAGGAGAACTTTTTCGTTTTGCTGGGACTATCGTAAGGTGAGGTACCACTGTATATGAGATGAGAGATTTCCTTTTGCCTTTTTCCCTTTATCAGGGGTCGCCACAGTGAATGACTTTCACGTTTGATTTGGCACAGGTTTTTATGTCGGATGCTCTTCCTGACACAACCCTTTTAGCAAGGGATAGAAACACACTGACTGCTTTGCAGCTACTTTTTCAAAAGTCAGCAATGGTTATTTTACATGCCTCTCACCATAGACAGTGAGAGACATGACCCGCCTTTGATAACCCAGTTAGCTGCACTGGGAGGACAGTGGGACTTGAACCCCCAACCTTAGGATCAGCTATCCAGCACCCTATACCACCACTGCCCCATATTTATATATATATATATATATATATATATATATATATATATATATTATATATATAAAGCTCTTTACATTTCATATTATATATACACACATTTGTGTTCAAAATAATAGTCGTGAGACAGCACTAGCCTGACCAATCAGTATTTTTGGTACCCAACATGCACATACATGCTGCTGATTCTGTGCATTTGAATCACAAATTGAAAGGGGAATGTTAAAAATAATAAAAATAGACACTTCTATTTTTTGAACAATCTAATATTCACATTTTTCATTTTCTTCGAGGGTAACAAACTTTATATATTTTTCTTGATGCTTTGGTAGCGAATCTGTAGTGTTCGCAATGCATTTGTGTTCAGCTATATTCACTTTTTAAAAACACACTAATATTATTTTGAACACAACTGTATTATTAAACAGAAGAATTTCTACAAGATAGTGATTTATGAAGCTCACATTCTGTCTGGTTACATAACCCGTCAGTGTGGTCCACTGTGTCATCATTTGCATTGGGTTTCTCATGCGGTGGCAGGGTGGAATAGAAGTGATTTGCTTATATATTTGGTTATTTTGTAACACTGCATTTACTTATTCATTCATTGGTAGCCAATCTGTCTGACCAACAAGCATTTTTGCAATTTAAATATTTATACAGCAGAAAACATCTTAACAAAACACATTGAGTTCTTCAAGATCAAGGTGGTCAAGATGAGTTGGGTTAACAATTGATCTCAGCACCACACCTTGAGTATCGCAAAGTTTTGTGTGTGCAAACATTTTACTGGGTGTGTGTTTGTATGCATATAGTATACTCGTGCATATACAGTTTTTCTTCATCTTGTCCTACACACAATACATATGTATGCATGTACATACGTGCATATATATTATATATACACACACATAGGGATCCCTCGCTACTTCCGCTTCAATTCATGCAGCTTCAGTGCATCGCATTTAAAAAAAAAAAAAAATTAACCCCCCCCCTCATCAAAACTACTTACATTGTTGCATCTGTGCGTATGCATGCACGCGTATGCGTAGTAGATTTGTGTGTGTGTAGTAGATTTATATTGCGCTTTATCCATACGAAATATGCTCAAAGCGCACTGGGTAGTGTTCAGTTAATGATGATAACTCTTTATTATCAATGTACATTACATACATGGAATTTTTGTTTTGTGCTCTGGGCACCTGTCGCCACTGTGCAGCGCCAGTTATTGCGTTGTTCTATCCTTTGATGCTGAGCGCCAAGCAGGAAGCAACAACTGCCAAATTTTAACGTCTTACGGTATGCATGTGTGTCGTCTTCTTCTCATGCAATACCATCTGTATGTGTGTGTGTATTTATATTTTATTTACATCTTATGTTTTTTTAAAATGTTTAATTGTTATTATAAGCATTTATAGCAGGGTTGCCCGTTACGTCGATCACGATCGCCTGGTCGATCACAAAGGCATTGTGGATAGATTGCATGGCATTGGAAAAAAAAAAGATGGTGCCAGCCTATCATCCGTCCTCACAGTGACATCTAACCTGACCTTTCTCTGACACACGCATCACTGTGCATGCGCATCTAACTGTGCTATGTTCTGTAAAACTCTAGCAAGTAAGAAAGGGAATAAAAATGAGTGGAAAAGCTGGACCAAGTAAAAAGCCGAAGACCTACCACTACCATAAGGAGTGGGAGGAGGACTTCTTTTTCACAACATCATTTACGAAGTGCGGAGATTAAGGAGTTTTTCCGTGAAGGTAAACATGCAGATTATGACCAACTAAATGACCATCAGTGACTGGTGGACTTGGCATTTTTAACTGGACTGACCAACATGCTGAATGACTTTAATCTAGAGCTGCAAGGAAAAGACAAAACTGATCAATATGATTGGCTCAGTTAATGCTTTCAAACGAAAAATTCAACATCTCTCCTCAAAGCCCCACCGCCATGATTTGGCAAACTTCCAGAACCTCGCGGTAGAGCTGGAGACACAAGAGCAGTCATGTGCGCAGCTAATTCCATTCAGTGCAAGCCAACAGAGTAAGGTAATGACAAAAAAGTACAGAGTTGTATTGTGCAATATGGGTTGATGCAGTCATGCAAGGTAAACCAGCATATACTGTACATATAAAAATTATTCTCAATTGTGTTTTCCATTTTTAGTAGGCGGTAGATCATTTTGACTTGGTCATGTCATAAGTAGCTCTCATGCTGAAAAAGTGTGGGCACCCCTGATTGATAGCATTGAATATGTATTTATTGATATTATATATGCATGTACGTATACGTCAGTCGGAGGGGGGGTTCCTGCGTCGCGGATTTCGCTGGTCATGTGGGGATCTCAGTCCCAATTAACCACAGAAAGTGAGGGATCCCTGTATGTGTGTGTGTGTGTGTGTATATATATATATATATATATATATATATATATATATATATATATATATATGTGTGTGACACGCTCCACTGAATGTAGGCGCTTGTCGCAACTGACAAGCGGAGATTGAGACAAAGCACAGCTTATCCGGACTTCCAAGCTTTCAAGTAAGCAAGTGAATGTTGAGTACTAAACAAGTATTCAAAACGCACTTACTGCGCAGACAACCACACAGATGCAACGATGTAACCAGTTTTGATGACAGTTCTTCTCTCGGCACCCTGTCATATGCTTTCTCCAGATCCACAAAGGCACAATGTAGTTCCCTTTGACCTTCTCTGTACTTCTCTATAAACATCCTCAAAGCAAACACTGCATCTGTGGTGCTTTTTCTTGGCATGAAACCAAACTGTTGTTCACAAATGCTGACCTCTGCCCTTAGTCTAGCTCCCACTATTCTTTCCCATAACTTCATCGTATGGCTCATCAACTTTATCCCTCTGTAGTTGCCACAACTCTGTACATCTCGCTTGTTCTTAAAAATGGGCACAAGCACACTTCTCCTTCATTCCTCCGGCATCTGCTCACTTTCTAAGACCTTGTTGAATATTCTTGTCAGAAAATCAACTGCTACCTCCACTGGTATGTCATCAGGACCAACTGCCTTTCCACTCTTCATTCTCTTATACATATACATACACACACACACACACACACGTGTGTGTGAAAAAGGATCCTGTGATGAGCTCAATCCTCTACATCAACACTCAAAAGGCGAAGCTTACCCGTGCTTTGAAGAGCTGATCATATACTTCCAGAAGACGTGGAAGTTGGACGCCGATCTCTTGCATTGTGAAGGTGACAAATGCTATGTCCCAGTTCAGCTTACACACTTCCTGCTCGAGAAATTTCACCAGAAAGTCTTCCCCCCCCCCAAAAACAAACAAACAAACAAAAAAAAGACAAAAATCCTTAAATCAGACAACTGAAAGCATAAACTTAAAAAAAAAAAAAAAAAAAAAAAAAGCAGCATAGACTTTAACCTATTTTTACTGAAATCACACGCAGATATATTTCAGATAAATGGTAACAAGAATCCACAGGGAATACCAACCAAACAAGTGTTTCCTGAGTCAAATACATCAAGGGAAATAATTAAACAATTAACGTTAAGTGTTGATTCAGACAGGTAAATCTGAGATATGCACAATAACCATACCCAGTGGAAAATATCGTGGTGTTCCTGCATAGAGCTTCCCGAGAGAAATCAGCTTGAGATTCAAGGCTTGCATGCGGTTTGTTGGACTCATCGCCATACTGTCATTCAGCTCTGTGTTGAAAAAGTAAACACACACATGCATAAAAAGAAAAAAAAAAATCAGTGAACGAAATGAAACAAATAAACTCAAGCATTAATATTGGGGGCATAGTCAGGCCTGGGAGATAAGAGGTAATGAATCTAACTGGGTAACAGTATGCATATACACACACATACACACACACACATGCTTCCAGTCGTCTGACCAGTTTCGAACAAGCCACCTAGAGATCGCTACTGCACGTTTAGCTACATTGCGTTGCAGATGCTCACCTTTCTCTAAAATCTCTTGCCATAGAGAGTGAACCAGGATCGGGTCCGAGTGTCCAGCACAGTGAATGATGGCCAGTTTGCACTCAGATAAGCGGAAATGGTCTGCAAACTCTCCATAAAGCTATAACAAACACAAGCTTATTAACAGTCTCTCAAGTATGACTGTACATATTAATTAGCCATGTGATAGCCATCACCTTTGTGATACCCATTAACTCGGAATCCAGCTGAGATATCGCTCCTTGTACAGACGGGTGCTGTGAGTACTGTCTTCTCAACGTGTCCTGGATCTGCACCTGAATCCGCACAACCTAAAGGAAAAATTGTTTTTGTTTTAATCCAAGTGACCATACAGCACCACCCACTCAGACCAACACCCTGATCCGCTGTTATACCTCCATCTTCTCTTCCAGTTCATGTAGGAACTCTCCATCTGCTCCCATTGACGAGATACACGATGAGCTCTTGGCTGAAAGGATGGCCCGTGAGATGTATTCCAGCCTCTGCTGGAGAGAGATCTCGGTGCTGTCGACGTATTAAAAAATAAATAATTTAAAAAAATAATAATAAATAATAAAAACACCATGATATACTGCACTTCTTTGTAGGATGCTGGTTAGAGGAGTGCATCAACACACCTGTGCATGTCTGCCAGCCTGGCTAAGACATGAGCAGCTTTGCCGAAGCTACGATTCTTTTCATAGTAGCGCCACAGGAGGTCCATGTAGCGCACTTTGCTCTGGTCCTGCTTTATCATGTGCTGTAAATGATCCTCGAGATACTGAGAGTTGACCTAAAAACAAAACAAAACAAAAAACAAATTAAATCAAAAGGCTTGTAGTACTCCGTAGGGCTTCACAAAAACAATACATTACATCGCTAAACAAAAACATTGCTTAAGACTGAAATTAGGATTAATTAATTTCCCATGGTTTTTAGTCACATTCGTCTGTCTCTTTGAACTATCAACAAAGGAGGGCGAAAGTCACCACGTGTTTTCCTTGAGATCTGAGAAGTGCACCCACTTCATGTTTTCAAACAAGCGGGGATTTAAAAAAAAAAAAGACACCATCCACCTTCTTTGTACAAATGAACTCACATATCCCCAATTGGCTAATGACACTATGACGAACAGCAAGGAAAGAATATGCTTTCCCTCCCATCCTGAGAGTTCGGCAAATTAGCTCGCTTGGATTCCTGGCAAAAGATGACCTTAGATTTGATCCCGTGACCTCTGAAAGCCCCAATTAAATATTTTAAACTTAAATTTTTTTATTTACTATATCACATCACTTACTTATTCATCGGGAACATTTAATCCTAATATTAGTCTCACAGGGAGGCCATTGCCTATTTCTGTCAACACCGGATGAAGGCAGAGTACAACCTGAACTGCTCGCAAGACCGACACTGACACACACACACACACACACACACACACACACACGAGAATTCAGTCTTATCTTCACAACTAGTAACAATTTGGAACAGCAGATTAGGCTAATGCATGTTGTTTGATGATGGGAGGAAACCAGTGTGTTTGGAGAAAGAAAACCCACAAGCAAGGAAACAACATATGGTCTCCACACAGAAATGCCCTCACGGAGCCCGGGAATCAAACCCGGGATGTTCTTGCTGTTGCGCAGACATGGTAACCACTTGACCGCCGTAATGTATTATTATAAGGTACTTCACCATTTTGATAAATACTGTATGTTTTGGCATATAACTGAACAAAATACCTCACAACCATTTCTTTCATTTATTTTATGAACCGCTTAATCTTAATTAGGCTCAGGGGAAGGCTGGCGCCCATCTCAGCCAAAGGCACAGTACACCCTTGACGGCTCACCAGGCCATCACAGCGCAAAAACACACTGATAGCCATGTAGCCTACTCTTGTCGAAAGTCAGCAATGGTTCTTTTACATGCCTCTCACCGTAGACCGTGAAAAACATGGCTGGCCTTTGATAACCCATTTATCTGCACTGGGGGACATCAGTGACAACCGTTGACAGTGGGACTTGAATCCTCAATACCGAGTTTAGTAATTCGGTACCTTACCACAGCCAGCCCCCACCTATTTCATTCATATTTAAAAAATTTTTTTGAAAAGCCACATAATACATAACTTGAACAAATAAACGAATAGTTATAACTTAAATAAATACACGTCAATTAAAAGGTGCCAAATCCAGGAGTAGGCTTGAAATATAAGAATCACGCAGCATTCTCCAGAATTACAAATGCAAAATTCAGCCAATGAATTTATCAGTCAAATAAAATGGAAATAACTTGAACTACGAGCTCGAAAGCTGCACGACTTACAAATTACACACCTACACCTTATAAAGTGCAGACGCCACAGTGGCTTGCTTGCAAATTTTCGATGTAAATTTGCGGCATCAGGTTTCATCAGCACGTGCAGTCACTTGATTTGCTGGTTGGTTCTACAGCTATACATTTTACTGTCTGTCTGATCACACACCCAGAGGCGGCAATCATGGAGAGAAAAACATAGAAATCTGATTTTCCTTAAGTTGATATGCAAAAACATCACATGGTATGTGACACCAAGGCACATTAACAGCATACTCTATAGAGCAGGCGTCGGCAACCTTTGCCATTCAAACAGCCATTTGGACCTGTTTTCCAAGGTAAAAAAAAACAATGGGCGCCACAAATACTTTTTGACATTTAAAATCAAATAACACTGCATATAATGATTTGTCCTCTTTTTCCATTATGTCCATATAAAAAACATTGTGTTGCATTAATTTGAACGACTGCAGAGACAATTAAATTACAATTTGCTTGCAATAAAAACAATTTAGATTTTAAAAAAGACAAATAAAAATTTACTTTTGATGAAAATTCCCAATGTCTATTTGAGTCCTGAAGCAGTGGTGGCCTGGTGGTAAAAGATGCTGGATTTCTGATCCTAAGGTTGCACTCTCCACGGGTTGCCACTGTCCCCCCCAGTGCAGCTAACTGGGTTATCAAAGGCCAGCCGTGTCTCTCACTGTCCATGGTGGAGGTTCATGTAAAAGAACCATTGCTGACTTTCAAGAGAAGTTGCATAGCCGTCAGTGTGTCTCTGCCCTGCGATGGCCTGGGGGGCTGTCCAGAGTGTACTCTGCCCTCGCCCGGAGTCGGCTGGGATGGGTGCCAACCCCTCCGTGACCCTAATGAGGATTAAGCGGTTCAGAAAATTAATGAATGTGTTCGAGTCTTTCTGGTATGTTTATAAAGAAAAAGAATATCTATCCCACGAAGGGAGGGACCTGGTGCAGCCAGATGTGTAAACGGGTTGGGTAGCCTACCTCACCATCACTCCCTTTGTGGGATCTTCTTTTTCTTTATTTGTTATATTAATGTTGTTTTGTCATCGTTTTAATTTACAAAAACGACAACACCACAGAAAAATATATGAATACTTATTTTAAGGAGGAGCCTGCTCAACATTCTTTTAAATAATATAAATGCTTAATACTGCACTGACCCATTACCAGAATGAAGACTGAACCACACTGCAGTCCTTTATTTTGTCACTGGGAGGAGTTATTTCATTCGGCAATTGCTGTGCATAAACCAAATCTCATCCACTCTTACTAAAATTGTGATTTCCGTTCCTGGATGACAAACCCCAGCGATGGAAAAATCTCTCCCGCTCACTGTGCTGCTGCTGGGATGGTGAGAACACTCCTTGCCATGAGCACAAGGATTTAGAAATACCATTGCATACTCCCTCCACCAACACAGCAGATCAAAAACACAGACTCTCAATGTAGCTGATTAATATAATGATCACCATGTCCACAAGAACACACACACACACACACACACACACACACACACACACAAAGTCACCCCGCCCGCACCAAATTAATATCCGCCTGCACCCATGGCTGTTAATTTTCATCTATGTAATTTTCAACCCTAAAAGAAAGAACATTTTTGCAAGTTTACCTGCTGGGTACCTGTGGGTACCTGACCGTTGCCGAACTCTGCCTCAGGCAGATTTTCCTGTCATTCAGGTGAAAGCTGGTTTAACTCACTACCCCTGGTAGCCCGGAGTGCTTCCGTTGTGAGTAAATCAGCAGCATTTGCTTTTTGTTATGCAGTGGTTTTTGTATATGATGCGTGTTTGCACCCGTCAGCCATCGTAAAGTACAACATTCATTATTTTTGAAAGCCACAGAGTCGCATCAGAGAAATGAAAGAGCCGCGAATCGCCAACCCCTGCAATAGAAAGTTTACAACCATGCCCCACCCACCTCCAGGAGTTTGTCAGTGAGGTCGACCTGAATCAGCCAGTTGTACAGAGCGATGTGGAAGAGTTCATCTTGTGACCTCTGAGCGAGGCCAAGCATTTGTTCAAACTGCAAGAATAAACAAAATGAGAAAAGGGGTTTGGTTTTAATCCTCTCTATTCAAAACACAAAAAAAGTTATTTAAATGAACTCACATGGGTGGCAGCATCCTCATTGCTGAGCATGTTAGGGTCAGAGGTCATAACCGGAGGTCCTGGCTGTTTAGGCACACTTGGGGACTGAGGAGCTGCTTTGCTTTGGTTTACCAGCTCCTGCATGGTGTCTGTGATACATTTATAACATGACAGTCTGGGGGGAAAAACACAACAACAAAAACAATTTCAGCTAGTGTTAATGTTCAAACACTCCAAAAATACTTGGGTGGCTAGTTTGGTCAAAAACAAGCAAGCTTGCACACCTTTCCTGAAAGGCTTGCTGCCCCACAGTGTCCTCCTCAGGCTCACCGTTCTTATAAAAGTGGGGACCCAACTTCTGCGGATCCTTCTTATCCGAGGCTGTAAGACACAGCTCCATAACACCCTCATAGAAACGCACTGCAGAGGTAGAGATCATCAAATTCACCCGTTAGCTCATATCTTTTGCATTCTCACAACAGGTAAAGTGTACATCATGTTAATGTTACAAACAGGTGTTCACCTTGGCGATATTGTGAGCACACAAGGGGAAGGTCGGTGTGATTGCCGATCTGCTGGTACAGCCGCAGGGACTCCTTGAGCATCCGCTCCTTCTCAGTCTTGTTCTGGATCTGCCTTGATGCCTGGAGGAGCTCATTCGCCTGTGGCAAGAGCAAAAGAAAGATTCGAGTTTGGAATAGAGGACGCTGCCTTTTCTTACCCGGGGACAAACTGGAGGAAGAGATTACCTTGGAACAGACGCTGTCGTCACTGCTGTACAGAAGAGGGCACATTTCTCTCAAGAGGTAGCTGATGGCGTCGACAGAAGCACTGTCTTTGATGTAAATGTTGATGAGGGCAGTGATGAGTGCGCCCGTCAGCTCACGGCCACGGATTACCAGGTCCTTAAAGCTGATGGTCTTCAGCTGCTCTTGGAAGTCCTGTTGCATAAAAGTTAAGATAGGATAATGAGAAAGGATGGGGATTAGTCCTCATTTGCAACAGCACAGGACCACAAAGGTATTTGCAGACTAGATGCATATACAGTTGTGTTCAAATAATAGTAGAGCATTTAAAAAAGTGAATCAAGCTCAAAATCTTTATAGTAGCTTTTATTCCAAAAACTCTACAGTAATGCATTGGGAACACAACACATTCTATTCCAAATCAAATCATGAACGAAAAAAAAAAAAATCAAATGTGTTTTTCCTCTAAAAAATTGAAGTGAACATTAGACTTTAAAAAAAAAAAAAAAAAAAGTAGTGTCTGCTTTAGTCTTTACAAACTCAAATATTTGCTGTATAAACTGAAAAATGTTTAAGATTTTGCTTTCGTCTGAATCACCGAACTAATATTTAGTTGTTTTTGACACCGTTTCTGAGAACTGCTGCACATCTGTGTATTGGATTAAATATCCTTTGGAAATATCCTTTCTGCCAAAAACAGTGATTGATCCGGTTAATGATGTCTGGCTATTATTTTGAACACAACTGTATGAATACTGTGTCGGTTGCAGACCTTGGGTAGCTCAGAGATAATTAGGCTGAACTGGTGATCACAGAGAAGCTTCCAGAGAGCCAGAGTCTGAAAGGAGCGATGCACCAGCTGCTGGACACCCTGCAGTGACGTCTTCTCATAGGCCTGGGCTTCAGCTATGGGACAGCACAGCATTATGAGAATCTGTGTTCTCCCCCACCCCCACAAATGAAAAACAGCACATACTATGGAATTTCCTCTGGAGTTCTTGCTGGACTTGTTGAGAGCTGGCGGCATCTGGACGCATGAATCCTAGCAGCCTTTGCTGTAGGCTGGCTGGAGAGCTAAAACTGCGAGAGGAGAAAAGACAGAACATATGTAATTCATCCCATTAATCAAGCCGATTGTGAAGAGTCTAATGTATGTATGCTCCTACCTTGATGTGCCCAAAGATGTGGGGCTAAACTGTGAATTTTTGTCAATAAAATCTCTCAGACCCTGAAGTTCCACCTGAATTGCCTCCAGGTCAACAGAACTGGCAGTGCTCTCCATCTGTTAAGAACAAATTGGTTTTGTGTGTTTATCTGCAAGATACGTGCAAAAACGTAGGCCAGAATTTGGATGACATTTTTTCCAGAGTCTAAGTGGAGGTGATACGGGCATTGGATCACACTGGGGAAAAAATTCATATTCTGGAACGTGGTGGGTGGGGGGTGGGGGGGCTCATTCGATGCCCACTCGAGGGAAATATTTTATTATAATGAGCCTAAGTTAGAAAAATGACACACAGCAGATGCAAAATATGCCCATACCATAGCGTTTCTATCATGAAAAGACACCATTTTTCACCAAGAAAGCCACAATTATTTTATATGCACCAAAATAAAACACCCATGGGGACGGACATACACACACACACACACACACACACACACACCATTTCATTATAACTCTGTCAGGTTACAATAATCCATTTGTGTATGGTAGTAATACTTTGCACTCAATGAGTGTCCCTTCAATATTATTTAAAGGTGAACATTTTAATAAACCTTTCCTTCAAACAGAGTGTTACCAGGCAGCATTTAAAAACAGCACAATATAAAATTTACATGGTATCACCCAAAGCTAATAACCCCAGAGTAAATTGTACTTACAACAAATACAACCTGGCTTCCTTTACTGATCGGCTGCTCCACTACCAGGCTCCCATCCCAGATGTTACTGTGGATATTTTAAAAATTACCAAAACATATCAAGCCAAGATTTCATGTCAATAAATACAGTTATTAACTCTTTACCCGAGTATGCGTGAAAAGTAGATGACAATGCCATCATGCTTTCCAGAGAAAAGGACTTCAGGACCAGAAGAGACTGTGGGCATGACGGTGCTGCCGGGGCTCATGGGAGTAGAAGGGATGAAGGGCGTCGACATACTTGGAGGCATTAACCCTGTAATACATATGAGGGACATACAAAGAGTTTACAAGTACAGACATATACACACACACATACATATTTTTTATATATATATATATATATATATATATATACACATATACACACACACACACACACAATATATTATATTGTGTGTATGTATATATATGTATATATATCCCTCGCTACTTGGCACTTCAATTCATGTGGCTTCAGTGCATTGCATTGTTTTTTTTTTTGTTTTTTAATATTCATCAAATTAAAAAGCAAGGAAATTAAGGAAGAATAGAGGAAAAAGTTAAGGACAATGTCACAAAAACAAGGCCAGTTATGCAAAAAAAAAAAAAAAACTCCCATCAAAACTAGTTACATTGTTGTGAGGTGCCCAACCAGTGCGTGTACATGCCCCTGTTTGTGCGTGTATTTATATTATATTTACATCTTATGCATTATTTTTTGAATGTTTGTTATTATAAGCATTTATAGCACTGAATATGTATTTTTTTATATTATATACACATAAGGAAAAGAAGATACATGTACTTGTACGTCAGTTGGGGGGGGGGGGGGGGGTTTGATCCTATTTTGCAGGATTTGGTGGTCGCGGGATCTCTTTCAATTGTGTGTGTGTGTGTGTATGTATATATATATTTTTTTTTTTTTCAGCCTTTTCCATATATATATATATATATATATATATGGAAAAGGCTGAAACACACACAAAATGTATTAATATCACCTAAACAATACTGTTTTTAAAAAAAAAAAAAAAAAGAATTTGATGTACATTGTCTAAAAAGTACAATTTCATTGTCTTAAAAGGATAGGGGAGCTGCAGTGGTGTTTATAGGGGAGAAACGAGTACCTGGAGTAGGTGTAGCTAGAAAACTGGGATTGGGAAGAGGACTAGCAACAGGCATAGGTGTTCCTACAATCATAATAAAGTATTATGGGTTAGAAAAGACTTGGTAATAAACCAATCTAGGTAAATCTATATCAAACAAAAAAATGTCAGTACACTAATTAAAGTGAAGACTGTGTTCTTGAAATAGTTTTTTCAAGTTACCGGGTACAGGGGAGCCGAACAGGGGTCCGACATTACTTGGTGCGCTCAGGGAGGAAGGGAAACGCATTTGAGCCTCTCCTCCATACCTATACCCCGCACAAAAAAAACAGACACAACAGATTTCAATATCATGTCTATGAATTTTTGCAGTCTATGGAAGAATTTAGTAATATTACTGAGGACTGGACCTGAAGAAAGCTCGAGTGGCCCATACTGAAACCTCTCTGTCACTGGCGGCAGTAGAACAGGCCAAGATTAGGGCGGTTGCACAAGCCTGCTCCTCCTACAGAACAGGAATAAACATGTAAATCAACAGAAATCTACATGCACACACATCTCTATAAGAATAAATGTAGTTGGTGTTATCTATACCCTGTGGAGCTTGAAGAATCGCTCGACTTCATCACTTTCACCACCACTACTGCTGCTCACCAGCAGATGGCGCAACTGGTCCACCGGTCTGAGTTTGTGGAATATATGACTTCCCTGCAAAGACCAAGAAAGGGGGGGGGGGGGGGGAAAGAATTATTAATTGTGAAAAATTCATTAAACATGAAGAGAGAGAGAGAGGGAGAGAGAGAGAGAAAGATCTTTACCTGCGCAGACAAGAGGACAAATTTCTGAGGTGGGATGTTGTGCTGCTGAACCACCAGTGGAGAATCTGTCAATGGGACAATGTCCGTGTTCAATGGCGTTATGATTTTTGGCACCTTCATCTCTTCGATGGCACACAGTGCCCAGGTGTGACCGTCTACATTTAAGGTCATCTGTTAAATTTAAAAAAAAAAAACAAAAACAAAAAAAAACCTGATAAATTAAATGAATTCGGTGCACACAAAATCAAGGCATGAGACATGAGGGGGTCTGTAAATGGGGATATTTAAGAAGCACTTACCTGAGCCTCCATGAGAGGCTTCTTAAAGGGGAAGGAGTCGTGGTTTATGCACCACAGAACATCGCTGTCCTCAGTCTCAGATGCTGCCATCAGCAAAACACCTGACAGTGAAAGAGAAGGGAGGAAAAAACCCACCACAATGAGGATGAATGCTATGATAAACATTTTCTCATACCTGATACACACACGTGTATAGATTTATACATATAAGTAGGTTATAATATAGTTGTGTCTGAGTTTCCGGCTTTACCTTTGCTGTACAGAGATTTGTGTACTTTAGCGGGTTTTTGCATGGTGGAGGAAGCGGAGAATCCCGGAGGCAGCCGGACGTGAACCAGAGACAGCAGGCTGGGTCGAGAAACGCCGTGCCGGACATTGGGTGGAGCAAACGGAGTGGTGCTGAAGTACAGCCGTACACCTGTGCAGCACATATAAACATTGGATATTCCAAAAAGTGCTTGTTCAGTATGTTATCCTTGATTGATACTGATTCTTACCAGCATGTGTTACAGCCAGGAGCTGGCAATTAGATGACTCAGAACGATCGATGACGGCAATCTGGACAATGGGTTTGAAGACAGAACGATCGATTGTCCTGCAAATTAATAAGAATTCAAGCATCTGCTTTGTTTTGATGATACATGTATTCAAATCTTAAAAATTTATATAATAATAAAAAAATTAAAAAAAAAGCGCCCCAGCTTGTTCTTAACCTGGCGATATTCCCAGCAGCTGAAACAATAGCGTTCTGTGACATGCCTGCAACTCTGCTCATTCCCTGTCCATCAGCTCCTAAATCATAAACCTAACACACACACACACACAGGTTAATCAAACTGTTTGGTCAAAAAAAAAAAAAACATCACAAACCCAAATCTGATATTAATAAACCCACTGACCTGCAAAACACCTTTCTCTGATCTTGTGTACAGTGTATTGCGTGAATTGTCAATTGCAATCTGAACAACTGGATCTATGAGAGAGACAAACAAACAAAACAGGGAAAACAAGTTATTTCAAGCACCAAATAGACCACAGAGTCTATAAAAGCCCTGTAAACATGTAGAACCAAGCTTGAGCTTCTAACCATCTTCAGAGAAGGAGAACTGCAGCAGCGATGGAATAAGGAAAGACAGGCTGCTCTTGGAGTGGTTGATCTTCCTGCAACGCTGACTGAACCAGCCAGTTTCAGCCTGGTAGGCAATTTCATACAAGCAGCCGTCCTTTCCGGCCAAGAAGATGCGGCCCAGGTCTGTTGAGGTGATGGCCAGCATATACGTGTTGTCCGTTGGGATGGAATAGAGCGGGTCAGGTAGGAGCTGCATGGCTCCTGACATGCTGTCATTTAATCCTGAAGAGGAAACATAAGAACAATAATAATTTACATGTATGGTATTTTACCACATTTTAAGATAATTAAGCAACTGACGTTTCAGGGCCTTGCTCAAGAGCAGCAATTTTGTGGTACTGTGCTTGGAACCTCCAGCTTTCGCAGCAGTGACCCTACGCCTTAACTACTGGACTGGACTGGACTGAGAGAGCGAGAGAGAGAGAGAGACAGACACTCACCTGTCTGAGCCTTCGGGAAGCTCAGGCCCAGTATCACAACATCTACAGGTGTAGCCAGCACCAACAGGAAGTGGATATGAGGCTGAAAAATCCCTGCAGGATAATTATAAGCAATAAATACAAAAAGTGAACAACCTCACAACATTCGTTTTACAAATCTGATATATTTTGTTGCTCTAAACAATAAAAGTCTCTCCACACATCCTCACCTGCTTTTGGTTTGACCAGCCCCACTGAAAGGATCGTTTCACTCAAACCATCAAAATATGCAACATCACCTCTAAAACAACAAACACCCCAAAATCAGATCATGAAAAAAATATAATCATTATTACTCAACATCATCTCCCCTCCCCTCCCCCCACTCACCCATCCTCATAATTCCACATAAATATATCATTATCGATCGTAAGCCACGCTCGACTGATCTCTGGGAAAACTCCCATCATGCAATTGCACTGCATGTCTGTGAGGCATGGGAGTTAAAGTCACAATGTATAAGAATGAGTTCATTTACAATTTAAGCAACTCCCAGACAAAAACAAAAAAACGAGAGCACATTTGTTGACTCCTAATACAGAAGAGACAACAAGGCAATAAGCAAGGATACGACTAAACTGCTCCACCAGCTCTGGGGGTAAAGGGACCCTACGGACCGCACTCAGCTCTGGAAAATTTGGCACACTGATGAGTCCAGGGCCTTGTAATGGGTAATCCATGTCAGACATTCCTGACAAAGAGGACATGTCTACAGAAAAAAAAGAAAAATCAGATATTATAATGATCGACATTATTATAATATCTGTTACCGATGTGCAATACAAAGGTGTCCAGTCCTGCTGAAACACAGCTCAACCCAGGATCCTCAACGCAGTATAGTTAGTGAGTGCAATGTGAGGGACAGCCAGGTAGAGACTTACTGTGTGAGGGGACATTGAGCAACTCTGACAGGTCAGGGAAACAGCGGTCTTCCTGCAAGTGACGGTCAACCAGTCGAGCTGAATTTTCCAGAGCCTCTTGCAGTGCAGCTGTCACACTGCTTGGGCCTAAGCTGTAAGGCATGGCGAGCTTGAAGAGACAGTGTTTAACTGGAACAAGGGGAAAAGAAACACACGCAATTTCTTCACCAGTGTAGAATTATGACAAATTTTGGCAACAAAAAAAACCTTAGCAATACTGTAAAATGTACTGTGAATAATCTATGACTAAATAAATAAATCACCACGGGAATAGACAAACTTTGTTAAGTTAAATCACTTACTTAATAATTCCACTAAATTAACTCTCTCTGTTATACGAATGTTGTTTTGGTATTCAAAACTGTTACAATTAGCCTAATTTAGCTAGCTGCACGGGCAACTTATTCAAAACATGGAATATAGCTACATCGAATTATTAATGGTATAAAAACATCTTACAGAACATTAATCTTTGCAACCCTCATGTCATTCGGTGAAAAAAATATTTCTCCAAACGGCAGTCACAACTTACAATTTTATAAAGCGACAACCGAGTAAGACTTGAAACACTGTCCCGCCAAGCTCGCGTGTACTACTGAACTTCCGGTAACAAAATCTTTCTCACTTCCGGTACCGGGTCAAATATTTAAAGCGAAAATGATCGTTGTAACAACATTATTATTATTATTATTGTTATTATTATTATTATTATTATTAATTAATAATAAATCCAGGTTGTAAGAGATCGTTGTAAAATGTACAGTCGGTGCTCTACCTTTGTCGTCCAAAGCTTGCTTATACAGTGTATACAAACTTTTAATGCATCAAAACAAAACAAAAACACATATCCAATAGTTGTAAATTTGTACCCAAAAGCTGCTACCGTAGTTATAAAGACTTTGGAGGGTTTTTTTTACACTTTTATTTTTTTAACTGATGGAAAGTTCTTTGGAGGACATGAGATAACTCGAGACTCTCTCTCTCTCATTTGCCAACCTGAATAATCTGAAACTGAATAACCTGAATTTGTGGTCACACAATCGACTCTTGGTGAAGCTGGGGTACATCCTCAACAGCTTGTCAGACATACACGCACATGATTATTCATTCTCACATTCATACCTTAAGGTGATTTTGAACAGCCAGTTATATAGGGTGAGATGGAGGCAGGTGATTCGCTGTGGCGACCCCTGAAGGGAAAAGCCGAAAGGAAAAGTAGTTGTTATCCAAATGAATGAGCATGTCTTTAGACTGTCAGAGAGGACCCAGAGGAAACCCATACAAGCATGGAGCCAACATGCCAAATCCACAGAGAAACATCCTCACAGACTCAGAAATTCGGACCCAGGATCTTCTTGCTGAGAGGTGATTGCGCTAACCCTGCACCACCGTGTTGTCCCAGTGTTCAACTCTGAAGGCATAGTTCTGAAATGTATGAATATAACCAGATCCTAAGTCAGTCTCAATACTTATGAGCATTATTTAAAAAAAAATAAAATGTTAGTTCAACAAAGAGTCAATGTATTTATTTTCCAATACATTGATTTGTATTTGTGGTGTTTTTGCATTCCTGGAGGCAGTCTTTGGTTTGTGGTAATCAAAAGGAAACCCAAGTTCACTGTGCATCATTTTCAGAATATACAAAAACAATCTATTGCAAGTTATAACTACAAATTAATTACATTTTAATTGCATCTTTTTTATTGGCATAAAACAGGTGAAAATAGACAACAGGCCTCTGCAGATTTTATTTTTGTCTTTTTTTTTTTTTTTTTAATATTATTTATTTGAACTCCCTGTTTCAGATTCTTTTGCATTTTGTATTGGGCTGACTTTATTCAAAGTCCATTAAAAAAATGTAATTTGTAATATAATCCAAGGATTTAAGTGTTAAAGTTATATCTTCTATTTAATGTGGTCCTTTGGGAGACCAGCAATTGTTATTAAGCCACTTTCTCCACAAAATATTGGGAAAAAACTCTGGATAATAATAATAGATACACATATACAGTAATGCAGTTTCTATGCTGTCAGTGTTCAGAGAATATTACACAACTCAAGCACCTCTTCGTAAAATGCAGGATCCCCTTTCCAACACCACACACACACACACACACACACACACACACACACACACACACCCCTGACCGGATGTACGAGATTTTTGCACCTCAAACTTTAACCATCACACAAAAAGCAGGGACAAAAAAATATGATGCATCTATACTTTCATTAACACCTCTAATAGACAAACAGTCCACCATTAAGAGCTGAGAAATAATCTGAATGAAGATTCATACCGACTTCCGGTCATGTTGTACTCTGCTGCTTGGCTCAAAACAAAACAAAAAAAATCCTTTCCATTAAACAGATGTGACTGTTTTTTAAACCTATTTCTCAGGGATCTATTTAAAAAATAATAAAAGTCAAATGCAAACAAGACAAGTAACAAAGAGAAGTAAAAAAATTTATTGCAGTATTTGTTCCGCCAGAAGTGCTGGGGATCCCTTTTTTCTCTCTCTAGGGTGACCTAATACATCAAAATCTACATTTTCCAAAAAAAAAAAAAAAAAAAAAAAAAAAAAAAAAAAAAAAACTCCCCCTGCAAGTAGGCCACAGATACTGCATGCTCTGCTTCGAACAGAATAAATTATGTCCAGGAGACTCCATTGTACAGCATGAGTAAACAAAAAAAAAAAAAAAATAATAATAAAAAAACAAACAAAAAAACAAACAAACAAAAAAAAGGATTAAAACAGAAAGCAGAGGAAATATTTAAAAGGTTCTTTCCCTGGACACTGAGCTAAGCTAAAGAAATCCATCCGGTGCTAGGTTTAACTCCAAGAACACTTTATTAAGAACATCAACAGACTAATTTCCAACATTCACTTTTAAGTTTATTTTTTTAAACAGATTTTTTCATCAGAGATATAAACATTTTTGTTTTTGTGTTTGTTTTTTTCTGTTAAACTATGATACAGTGGGAGTAAAAATCACACAACTGAGTTGCTGCACAACAGCGAAGGAGCTCCCACGCGTTCTCCAAACATTTCCTTCTAGATGCGTTTTGTCCCGTTTAACTTAAAATGGTGTCCACAGAATGCTTTTCCTGCAGGTCCTCACGACTTTATTTAAAATGCTCCCCCCCACCCCTTTTCCTTCCTTTTACTTTCCTCACTCTTTAGACGGCCAAGCATCCTCGAGCTTCCGCGAGTCCGTGAGTACTCTGCCGCATTGTCCGAGTTAGAAAATGTTGGATCCCGATAAAGTTTGGCTGCTGAGAGTTCCTGGTGGAGTAACTGTAGTCTGATTAGCTGGAAGTCCCCTCCTTGGCTGCGTACAGTGAGCGTAAAGTCTGCACCATTTTATTACTCAGCTTGTGCGCGCTCGTCAAGGCGATTTTCTTGTAAATGATGTCCGATTCCTTGATAGTGTCCACCCAAGGCACCAGTTTACGTCCGTCCCGTTTCTTGGCCTCGGCCCAAGTGCCGGAGTACGAGCCAGCCATCCAGTGCACGCTGTAACCGTTGCTCGTCTTCTGGATAACGCGAGCTATCTGCGGCCGGTCCTTGTACTTGGGGCAACAGATTGCAATGACGTCCATGGCTTCTACCGTTTCGTTCATGTGACCTGATGCATCTGCAGAATCGCCGCCTCTTCTGGATCGCCGTGATGACTGGAGGGAAAAAAAAAATACAACTTGGAGCATAATCTCAGAAAAACATTGGAAATTTGAAATATATTAACATAACTATACTGCACTTACTCCAGGAAGTTTCTCCTCTCCGTCGCTGTCCTCGTCATACGAGTCGGCGGCGTTGTTTTTCGGGCTGGAGCCTCCTAGCAGAGCAGTGATGGCTTTGTTTCTAGCATGGGCGCTCGCTGACGCCTCGCCTTCTTCGTCCTCCTCATCGGGATCCAAGTGCTCCATCAGTACCTTAAACTGAAGAGCACTGAGAAAGTCAGTATGTTTGCATCATCAGCAGTAAATCTACTCAAGATGCAGTACACGGAGACCTGGACTCAAACTACTGTACACTGTAAATGCACACACAACGTAATTTCACCAAATGAAAGTTACGTACGTCCAAGTATTGCCTGACAATTTTTCTCTTGATCTCATAGGTGAGCTCTGCTTTAGATACACTGCTGGTCAGAAAGTCCAGTGTCTGCCGTGGATTAAAATGCACGTTGGCTTTCCTGTTCACCGCTTTGTCGTACACCTTTGCTGACTCAGTGGGTGAATATTTCTGGATTTTACTGAAGAGAAAACACACACACACACAAAAATACAAATTGAAGAAAAACATGCGCACTGCAGCTCTACACAGATGTAATTAGTGTTTAGTTTCCTGGATACCTGTCGGAAAAGCCATAGAGGTTCTTCAAGTGCTGTTTGAGCACTAGGAGGAGCAGAATGCCCTGGGAGGCGTTGGCAAAATCGAGCAGAGGCATGGGGTTTTCCGGTAGACGGTCCATGACCTTATCGATATCTTCGGCGTCAAGGTCGGAGTCCGAGTCAGAATTCACTGCAGCCCGCTTCGCCTTCTTGGACCTTTGGACGACCATGTTGTCTTCATCGCTGCTGCTGCTGCTGCTGCTGCTGCTTCCTCGGCTGCTCACAGGATCCTCTTCTTCATCGTCGTCTTCCTCTGAGCCGTATTTCTTTTCTCTCTCCTTCTTTTTCTTCTTCTTTTCCCTCTGCCGCGAGTCTTTTAGCAAAGACTAGAGAGGAGAAGCGCACGTGTGTTTGTGTGTACATGTATTACACACACATGACAGAGAAATAGTGAAAGAAAGAGGATTACAATTAAATTAGATTGCAGTTAAGAGACAGCCAGAGACACAGACACAGACAGGGACAGGGACACAGACAGACAGACAGAACGACGCCCAAACCTCTTTAAAGGACTGCAGGAGATTGCTGCCAGACACGGACAATGTGATGTCGATATGATGCATGATGAAGAGAGGCTCCTCCTGGGTCTGGTATGGGAAACACGCCAGGTTGTCAGCAATAAACAGCAGCATGTTCACGTCCGTCTTCTGCCAGGGAACAGATGCAATTCGTTGAGTTTAAGTCAAAGCAGCTGAACCTGTTATAATCCTGAACATGTTCCAAAACTTGTGCAAGGTGAATTATAATAAATTCATTTTAATGAATAAATGGATGAATATCAGATTAGAGGTGTAATTTGATTTCAGAAAATAGAATCAAGACTCCTGGATCATCTGATTTTCTTTCTAAACTCATATCAAGAAAAATAAATCGCTGGTGCTTGTGTCAGGGACTCAGAAACAGTTATTTTTCCTTGCTGGACTCACCGCACTATCGTCGAACAGATTAAGCAGAGAGATGAGGAAAGCTCTCCTGTGCTGCCGATTTCCCCGCACCATTGTAAAGAGGTGTGAGCAGAGCGCCAAGCTCGAGTCGTCCTGGCGGAATCCTCGGATGATCGTGTTCTGGGATGCCATTATAGCCTGTTGGACTTGGTAGGACATCTTCATCCCCGCCACAGCCTTCATCTGAGTTCAGATTACGAGTTCTTAGTGCTTTGCTTCGATACGGATATGCACGATTTTACATGCTGTCTAATTATACCCTCGAGATCACTCACGTGAATAAATCCGGTGTACTTCTTATCAATTTCCACCAGCTGCTGATCTGCTTTGTTCCTCATTGTGGACTCAGGATCGGTTCCCATGGCGATCAGATAGGGGACACACTACACAAAAACATCCAGGACTCTAGTTCACAACCAGTAGTATTTCACACAACAGATACTAGTTCAGGTGTGTAAGTTTACCTGTACGGGGTGAATGAGACCTTGGTTCAGAGTAAGAGCGATGACGTTGAGGGCAAAATGACGCACGCTGGACTGCGTGTGGAAGAACGCTTCCAGAACCTGCTTCAGGTACAACTGCATGATGGAGCTGCTCATACCTGATGAGATGTCGCCCATCTCCTTCAGATCCTCCTGCTTGGACAACTTTTTCCCTGCAGAGACAAGACAGTCACAAGGGGTTAAAATGTGGTTGACTGATAAAGCTTACATAAAATCTCAAAATGATGTCAACGTGTATCGCCGCTGAACGATCCCAAAAATTCCGCGTCGTTGGGGGTGGGGGTGTGTGAACGCTAAATATTTCTGCTGCTACAACAGGTCGCTTGTGTACAGCCTCATTGTATAGCACATTTAGGTCTCCCTCGGCTATTTCCACCAGTTTCCACAATTTAAGCAGCACCTTGAGTGCATTCAGACCCATGTTGGCGTACATGGGAGTTCATTATCACAACACGTTCGCTGATGTTCCTCTGTACAAAAGATGTTTTGGCAAAAAGTGTCTAGTACACAACCAAGGTGTGGCCCAAAAAAAGAAAAAGAAAAAAAAAAAAAAGGCACCCCTGCAAACCAAACGCATTTTGAATTTCACATGCTTCGCAAAACAACTCTGAACATCACCGAAGATTGATCAGAACACTGCCGACAAAGGAAGTATTATTTCACATTTGCTTTTTCTCAATTGGAAGCAAGATGATGGGATGTCAATCCACTAACTGGGCATTAAGCCCACAGCAAAAACAATCATGGGCGAAGGAGATGGTGACTGAGGTATGTTTTCAATCGCAGAAATTCAGCGCAGTTGACTACTGGGTTGTTGAAGACAGACATACCATGTGTTTGCATGCATGCCCCTCCTCATGCCTTTGATTGATGAAGCTGTTTTGTCAGTGCACTTTATGCTCGGCTGCCGGCCAACTGCAGGCTGTTTGTCACCAAACGTTTGCAGTAAATAGTGCATGCTCGCATTGACATGCCTTGCTCACTGCAATTATTGCTGGGATCATTATTTATGCCTGCGGTCCATCAAGTAGCCTACGTCATGCATAATTTCATGGGGATCGTGCTGTGATTGGTTGGTTACGATGACATCACTGGATTACTTTGCATTATACTGATAAAAAAATTGGTCGATGAAAAAAATAAATAAATAAATAATAAAAAAAAAATAAAAATAAAAAAAAAAAAGCACCCCTCGGGGGACATGTAAGAGTTGAGGGGTGCTTTTTTTTTGCACCCCAAGATGTTTTACTAGAAAGGGCCTGAAGACATCAAAATTCATTTTCAGGTGTTTATTTAACCTTTAGAAAACAGAAATATACAATCATTCACACAAAATAAATTGTTCAGAGAAAGAACGTCCGACTCGGTCTACTAGCTCTACATTGGCTTAAATAGTGCCAATTCCACTCTGATTGGTCCATCTGGCTCCATTTCCAAGAAATGACATACATGTCATCTCTGAGGGCTCCATCGAGGGGGGTACACCCCCTTAACTATGGCTTTTTTTTCCTGAGAAATGACATCATATGTCAAGTTGACCTTGAAGGATCTAAATTCGACACCCCCATCTTAAGACAGACATTTTGTTTCTTTCTCAAGGTCCTTGTGCAGAGTTACTTGGCCGAAATAAAACGAAATTACACACTTCAGTGAATAAAGTAAAGATACACGTATCACAAAAATCCTTCAGTATTTAAATAGTGCAGTAAATCATACAATTACTCTTCTGTAGGTATGATCATTTACACTTTAAAGGTTTTTTTCTTTGCGATGACTTGATTGGACAGTTCTTCCTTTCAGGATTACAAATGTCTTTAAATGAAGGAAATATGGTCACTTATACCAAATATATTACAATTTCTGTTAACAATAATCTGAGGACATGATCAGGAAGTCCAGTAATTTGCAATTCAGCCCGGCAGGATATGGAAGTTGTTCAGTTTATGGGTTCAAAACACACAGCGCCTCCAGTGGTGCCATTTTCCCCCTCCACAAAGATGTTTGGCTTTAAAGAAAACATTTCAAGACAAAAAAAAGGAATCGTGGTGTCTGAGGTTGCTTAATACTCAGCTAATTTATACACAATAGTGATCCCGAAAAGCAATATGGCAGTAACTCGGGAATCCCTCGGTGATGCTGAAAATCAGAGGAGGGAGCACCGAATGCACCTGCCCAGGTATAAAAGCGCTGGCTTCAGCATGGCACTTTCATCACCCAAAGCATTGCTTTAACAGAAATGGCAGAGGATTTCCCACATGGCCAAGGAGTCTAACGCAACACATTTCTGTAAACTCCAAACAAGCAAATTTATTCTTATGAGCTAATGCTAGAAACATCTCGGTCAAAAGCCATGCAATATGCCGGTGGAATACGTCCAAGTTGTGTGCTTCGTAATTACTTGTACACTCACTTGCATAACACACTGAGGGTGCAGCCAGATAACCGACATTATCAAATATTTGGATGCAGCCAGAGGGTATTTGAGCTTCAAGATAGACACTTACACTCCCTGTCAGCTTCTTGCATCCGTGAGTCCTCTTCCTGTAAATATGTCTGGAGATTCTTGAGCACTTGGATTTTCAGGTTTACAGATTTCTTTCTGTCGGACAGGAGGCCGTTGTACAGGGTCTTCACGTCAGGGACGAACATCAGGCCTGGGTGCTGGATGAACAGGAAACCTGGCGAACAAGGAAAGCAAATTCATTTTAAAGACTAAACAGGCTTCATGCTTGAGGAATTGAGAATGATTAAAAGACCCGACGTTTACCTAAACCAATGATGGCCTTCGTCTGCACCTCCTCGTCCTCATTCTTGGTGAAATACAGAAGCAGTTCCATCACCTTGTCTTTTATGACAATCTGAGAACATTCAAATAAAAACAATTTAGTTTTATTTATAACCAATTATACACCAATTTTAATTTTACAAGTAAAAAAAAAAAAAAACAAATTATGAAAATTCATGTTTCTGGGACAAAATTCAAACACGAGACCTTGTTATTTCCTTTAAACTCCTCTCGGTCAAAGTCAAAGTGCCTGCAAAGTGCTCCTACAGTGAAGAGAGAACGCAGTAACGCCGGCTTGTTGGATACCAGCACTGTGCTATTCGGGTCCTCCTGGTGCTGCGTCTTTAGCTTGTTTAGTGCCCCTGAGAACACGAGGTACATTTTTTAGTTTTTTCATTCTTTTTCATCCAACCATCCAGTAACAGCTATTCATATTCAAGCTTAGCTGGAGAACTGTACTGTATGCCATATTGGGTCTTGACTACAAGGATGTGTTATGTGCTAATTCAAGCAAAACCCCACACAACGGACCCTGGAACAATCTTTAAAAAAAAAAAGTCTTACCATAGTACCGGTTAAAACAAGCCCAGACGAACTTGTAGTTGTGAGTGACCTTGTTCACTATCGCCCCAAGACAGCTTACACAATGCTGCACAACCTGAAACGCACACGTGCAAACAGTAAGGGCTACTGAAACATGAATGCAATGATTTTGAAACACAGCCTGCTTATATTTAGTTGTTCCCAAGCTTTTACTAGTACACTCATTAAAGTATCTATCCGTCTGTCTGTCTGTCGCTCTCTAATGCTCTTAGTCCCATACTCCTGACTCATTACTGACCGTCATCCCATATTTAATGATGAGCTTCATCAGGTCTTCCTCGATGGTGGTGAGAAATGTCTCACTTGGATGGTCCATCAGTGGCACGACCAGTTCTAATATTTTTGCCACATTGCAGATGACCATGAAATCACTCTGGCTCTGTGAAAATAAGAGGACAAAACTTAGTCTGTGCTGTTTTGGTAGCAGGTCACTAGAGGGCGCAAAATTCTGAAAATCTAGTTCAGAACTGTGGAGAGGGAGTCGGATGCTCACATTGCACTTGGTGGTCAGGTAGGGCTGCATGGTCATGGCATGTTTCACCATCAGCTGTGCTCGGATCTTGCTGAACAGGTAGAGGGTGGTGATGCATGACAACAAGCGATTCGAGTTTGCTTCTTTATTCTCACAGTCTGCAGGAAAAAAATACATCATAAAAATGAGAGAGAGAGAGAGAGAGACAGAGAGTGAAAGAGAGAGAGAGAGAGAATAGTACCAGTCAGAGACTCCTCCTCATATTTGAGTATGTGCTCCACTAGATTGTCGACGAGCTGGGCACAGGCTTTCCGGGTTGGCTTATATGAAGCGTCTTCCTCAGTCTTAAGCAGCTACAACGACACCAGTTTCAGGAAAAAATTAAAAAAAAAAAAAAAGAGCAGTGTCCAAACCACTCCCCTGTACATTATATCCAGTATAAATAATGCAAAAAAAAAAGTGCCAAACCAAAAAGCCCCCACAATACTCACGTTCTGAAGCAGCTGCTCGAACCAGTCGAAACCAGAATCCTTGCATGCAGACACCTGTCAAGAGAAATTCCCCTTTACTCTTTACCAGGCATGAACCGAGACACTGTATAATAAATCCCACTGATTTTCAGGACAAGAATAAGTACTCGATTATAACGGTTTGCAATGCACAAATAAATAACGTCAAAAGAGATTAAAACAAGAAGAAAAATTATTCTTCAATCAACTTTAAGTGATTATATACATTCATAGGAATTTAAAAAAGTACATGAACCAATTTCAGAATGAACATCGAACAAGAATGGCACACAGACACAGTGTGTAAAACACATGACACAGAAATGCACTCGGGGTGCAAACCTCCTCCAGAGTAATGCTCTCTCATAACGTCTAAATCCAGGCTTTATTTTTGATCAGTTATATATTTGTGAAGTCATAAGCTAATCTTTGTCACCTTGCCCCATCTCGTCCTGGTCAAGAAAAGAATCTACTTAAAAACCATCTTTGCTCCGAATCACAGCCGACGTTTAACCATTTGCAGCAGTGATAGCTCAGTGGATAATATTCTGGCTGACTTGGCTTAAAGTTGGGGGTTCAAGCTCCAGTACCACAAAGATGCCAGTGCTGTGCTCAGTTTTATAAACATGTTAATGAATATAACGCACTCTGGACAAGGGTGTCTGTCAAATTTCTTTGTTAGTCCATGACCCACATTTGATCAAAATTTCCTAGAAACACGTCCATATGTTTTCAAGTTATTTTGGTTCCACAAGAGCTGATGAACGAGGAAAATGAGAGACGAGAGGGGAAAAAGAAAAAAAGTAGAAGAGGAGACCATTGAGGACCAGGAAGTAGCAAAGATTAGTAAGGGTGACGTGAGGAGGGCATTGAAGAGGATGAAGAATGGAAATGCAGTTGGTCCTGATGACATACCGGTGGAGGTATGGAAGTGTGTAATAGAGGTAGCAGTAGATTTTCAGACAAGAACATTCAACAAGGTCTTAGAGAGTGAGAGGATGCCAGAGGAATGGAGGAGAAGTGTGATGATGCCCATTTTTAAGAAAAAGGGAGATGTGCAGAGTTGTGGCAACTACAGAGTGATAAAGTTGATGAGCCATGCGATGAAGTTATGGGAAAGAATAGTGGAAGCTCGACTAAGGGCAGAGGTCAGCATTTGTGAACAACAGTTTGGTTTCATGCCAAGAAAAATCACCACAGATGCAGTGTTTGCTTTGAGGATGTTAATAGAGAAGTACAGAGAAGGCCAGAGGGAGCTGCATTGTGCCTTTGTGGATCTGGAGAAAGCATATGACAGGGTGCTGAGAGAGGAACTGTGGTATTGCATGAGGAAGTCTGGAGTGGCAGAGAAGTATGTTAGAGTGGTGCAGGGCATGTATGAGAGATGTAAGACAGTGGTGAGGTGTGCTGTCGGTGTGACAGAAGAGTTCAAGGTGGAGGTGGGACTGCATCAAGGGTCAGCTCTGAGCCCCTCTGAGGCTAGATTGAGATGGTTCGGACATGTATCGAGGAAGGATAGTGAGTATATTGGTAGTAGAATGCTGAGGTTGGAACTACCAGGCAGAAGACCCAGAGGAAGATCAAAGAGAAGATTCATGGATGTGGTGAAAGAGGACATGAAGGTAGTTGGTGTAAGAGAAGAAGATGCAGAGGATAGGGTGAGATGGAGGAAAATGATTCGCTGTGGCGACCCCTAAAGGGAACAGCCGAAAAGAAAAGACGACGACGACACTGAGACACACAAGTATTCTTCGAACCTACCCCTTAGCAGAGGTAACTGGCTACATGAAGCAACGCGGCACAAGCTAACGCTGTAAATAATAATAAATACAACCACCACCACCCCCCACTCCCCCAAAAAAGGCAACACAGAAGTGAATGCTGTCAGAAGCTATGTTTTAGCTCACCACATCAGTGATATTGATGATCTTCCTCGTCATGGTTTCCTTATCGTGGTTTGGTGTTGGCGTGAACCACAACTTTTGGAATGTTTCATTCACCAGTTTCTGTATAAAAAAAAATACAAAGACCAAATACCAGAACATACATTATAAACTGAAATATTACAAACGACAATACAGTTAACACACAAAACGCAAAGATTTACAGTTCTACCTTAATGCCTTCTTCGTCATTGACCCTACGAATCATCTTCACGCACATCTCTGTGACCTTGTTGAAGGTGGGCTGCTCCAGACAGATGTCTCGCAAGATCTTAATCACCCTCTTCCTCACACTAATGCCAGTATCCTGTGATGAACAACCCATACATTCAAACTCATACATGCCGTGTTCTGTGCAGCCTGTAGATGGCGACAGAGTGTTTACCTAAAGCAGGGGTACCAAACTCATTCACAGTGGGCCAAAATTAAAAACTGGGATGAAGTCGCAGGCCAAATTCTATAATATTAAAAAAATTCAACAAAACTTATTTTCCGTTCTCTGCAGATATGTATTGTGAAATATTTTCATATGGAAACAAACTTTTAGTTTTGCTTAAACATTTAATCTGGAGCAAGGAAAGCGCAGTATTATCAACACATGAGAAAGTAAATTTGAAATAAAACACATCAGTGGTATTTGCTTCTTATTATACAAATAAATTATGTTTTTCTTCTACATGTGGTCCTTCAAGGTCCTTTTTAATGTAATTTTTTTTTTTCACCGGCCAACAACAAAACCAAAAATAATAATTTTCTTCAATGAACATTCAATCTTTCAATGAGTAACAGTCCAAGCCTTGGAGTAGAAAAAGTGCAGAAAGAAAACATTTATTCCAGCTCAGTTTCTACATGATGATATATTCTGAAGCACATTTGTCCAAGCCAGATTCCTGGCATCTCCTCCTAGATATAAGTGCATCAATGCCTGGGGTCAGGCTCTGAGCTGAGGAAATCCTCAGGATTGCATGAAGATGTTCATCAGTGAGATGACTCCTGTGTGATATTTTGTTCACCTTCATCAACAAGAACAGTAGTTCACATAGATATGTGCTGCCAGACATAGAGAGCATTTAGCAGCTTGAGCAACAGTTAAGTTGGGGCAGTGTGTCTGGAAGGAAACATGGAAACTGTGCAACACCCACGGAGTCATAGTTTATACATACAATACGGTTTTAAAATCCCTCAATGCAGGGTACATGTCTGTGATGATGTGGCCCCATTCCTGAAGCTGCAGGTTGAGAACGTCAAGCTGGCCCAGGATGTCGCACATTCCACGTTTTTCATAATCTGATAGATTTCCCTCACACAGCTCAAAACATCCATTCACAGTGCTTTTCCTCAGCTCACTTCTGTGAGAGTGCACGTCTCTGTATTCTGAACCAAACTCCTCCATAAAGGACTTAAACTGGTGATGCTTCAAACCTTTGGCTTTTAGGAAGTTCACCATTTGTGTTATGGTGCTCATAACATGTTCCATTTTCAGGACCTTTTCACACATCGCTTCCTGGTAAATGATGCAGTAATGAACTGTCAACTCACCTGCATGGTTCTCCCACCACTTCTCTTGAATCCTGCCCACCAGGCCACTCTTTTGACATTGAAGGTCAGAAGTTTATCCCAAGGCAGCTTCATTTCATTTCCACATTTGGATTCCTCTTCAAAGATTTCTTTTCCTGTGGTTGTGCTATGCATTGATTTTAATCCTAAAAGTTCCTCTCTAATGCACAGATCCAAGTCCACCCCACGGTCAGGCAGTGTCAGATATGCTGCTGCTCTCATCTACAGACAGGAAGTGTGCAATAGAATCTTTTCCCTTTTCCATCGGCTGCCCGTGTAGACCGGTGGAAACATGCACACTCAGGCATGGTGTTTCTGGCTCAGGCTCATATTTAAAAATGCTTGCTTTTTATCTAGGCACACGATGTCACAAACTTTGACCATGAACTTTTTAAGAGACTCTCCATCATGGAAAGGCCTGACTGATTTTGCGATCTCTGCTACCACAATGAAACAAACCCTTACAGCAGCCTCACCTTGTGATTTTGTTTTTGTGAACAGTCTGCCATGCAACGAGACTTCTGTTCATCTCTTCTACCTTCTGCTTTACATTCAGATCCTTGTTGTTTCGTTTCATTGTGTCTTCTTATGTTATAATCTTTCGTTGCCAGCATGATGGATCAGGTCTGTCCTTTACATTTGTGAACAGATAATCTGCTTCCCACCTGTTTTCCATCCTTCGTTTGGACATTTTTGGGTTGTGATGCATTAAATTTGGCCAAGATGAATGGTAGCATGGTTTGCTAACGACTGTCAACAGAAAAGCAGGACTGCCAGTCTTGACTTCAGCGCCAAAGTACTAGCAAAGCATTCTGGGATTTGTACTATTAGCAGTGCATGGGCTATATACAGTGGAGGGCCAGCTCAAAAAATGCATTTGATATGATCCCACAGGCCAAATATAATTACACTGTGGGCCATATTTGGCCATGGGCTGAGTTTGACACATGTGCCCTAAAGTGAACTTTCATCCTTTAAATGAACTTTAAATCGCCTGTATTATAATCACAGCTATTTTAAAAAAGATACAGCCCGTATGTATTCCTATTCTTTACCTGACAATTTAGCAGGTATATACTGTATTACACTTCTTTATGACACAGCGTCGACTCAGACTATGACCAGGCTACAGTCAGGGTGAGAGACAAAACAGTGACGTACCAGAATCCTCTCAATCAGCATGTCGTAGTACTGCTCCGTCAGCTGAGGGCGACTCAGGACGAATCGACCGAGCAGCTCGACGGCAGCCTCCCGCACGCTGGTGGAGTTATCCATTAACCGACCATGGACTCCACGCTGCATGTCCGACTGCGAGTCATGAATAATACACAAAAACGTCATTTCAAATTATCCCCAAAATACATCATGTTCCTCTGTGCATGTTTGCTATAAAATATAACAATTTTTGAATAAAAGTCTGCTACAGAGATATGATAATTAAACTTCAAAACAGAAGCTTCATTGAGATTAAAGACTTTTTTTTCAATTCCACGCAGAGTCAAAGTGAAAAGAAAAAAAGCATGTTGCTAGCAAACAGCATGTCTTCTCTGTGCATTAACTGCCTGTACAAAGACGATACTACACTGAGTTGCACGACGCTAATGCAGCAAGCATTCAGTAAATTACTGTTATTTTATTTCCTTCACTCTGCAAATAATCACTGCAGCCCCCCATAAGCATGTCCCAGCCTTCCCTTCCGTGAGAGCATGGCCAAGTAGCTCACGTGAACCATGTGCACTGACAGTTGTGCACCATGTTGATGCACTACTTGGGAGCCTGGTATTCTTTAACTTTTTTTTTTTTTTTTAAAGAAAGGGGGGGGGGGGGTCCCCCCACAAATTGCCAAGTCAGTTGTTTTAGCATTTCATTTGCCTCCCTTTGTTTTGTTTTTTCTTTTTACATGACTTAAGTATCCCCCATGAAAACACACTCACCCGAGCCAGAATGCTGGGATCCACAGCCACCACCTCCGACAGACACTTCATCGCTTTCGTTCTCACAGCAATCGCACTCTCTCCAAGCACTCTCAAGATCTGAGCAACACAAAACAGCGGGAGTCTTTTTGTAGCGAGACATTTCTGGCACACACTGGAAACTTGTAATCCATTTTGGATTTTTTTGTTTTTTGTTTTTTTCATTATTAATTTTAAGCCAATTTATAAGTGGGAATTATCTGAAGATGTTTCACTTAATTTCCATTTCTTACCTGCGTTAAATAAATATCGAAGCTCTGTGCAAACGGCCTCATAGAGGCCAAATACCGCACAACTAAACAGCCGTCGTGGTAGTCCACGGTGTCGGAGTTCATTCTGAAGAGGAAGAAACCGTGTTAGAGTCATATCTGATTCTCGATCGCACCCACATGGACACACAAGAGAAGAGTCACTCGGGCTTACTTCAGCGTTCCGAACTGTGAGGGAGTGGTTTTGATGATTGATCGCAGGAACTGTTTGCGCTTCTCTGCTTTCTGCATGATCTCGCCTGTGGTCTCAATATCCTTGGCGTGATGCGCTCCTTCTGCAGAGTCTTCTTCCTTCTGGTTCTGAGACTTCATGGCCTTCTCTGTCTCTGTCGTGGTATCCCTGAACCACTGAGCGATGTAGAACTTCCTCGCAAACTGGATGGTCAACAAAAGATCAAAGTTTATTAGAACATTTCATTTAAATAAAAAAATAAAGTAGTAATTTACACAAGCCATCCTTTGATGATTACCAGAAGAGAGGGATCTGTCTCAACATTTCCATCCAGGTAATCCAACAGGGCTTTCTGAAGCTGCTGAGTCTCATCATTGCCAGACACCTGAAGGATCAACACCGTAGAAATGATTAATAAGGACTGTGATGAGCGTATTGTGTGAGGATCAGTAGAAAGAAGCAGCATTCACCTCCTGGAGGATGCGGTCTATTGAGCGCTGGTCCATTTTGCTCGTAACTGCGTCTCTGCGCAGACGAGCAGCAACCGTTCCCAGGTAGTCCAAAGAGGCCACCCTAAGAGCCATCTCAGTCTGTTTATTACTAAACTGGTGCACCTGAGGACAAGAGACAAGGTGTGAATTTGTCACAGTCATTTATTCAACACAAGAAACATTCAGGGTCAGCAAATATGGAAAATTAGACCCAGTTAGAGATTTATCCACCGCTGCCAAATCAGCGGTCGCTTACCAATAACCGGCCGAGGAGGCTGAGAAGCAGTTCAGCTGCGGGCCACTCGGGTTTGTTGACTGTTGAGAGGAGATCCTGGACAAAGTTTTCAAACAAAGGCCGATAGTCTTCCTCTCCCTGTTTGCTGCCACATCTGGAAAAATGAAAGCAGGGTTGAATGAAGCAAGTCGGCTGCACTGGGGCATTGCAACAATACCCAGGTGTTTGAGTTCTTACTTTTTGAGAAAAACTGAGAGGAAGTTTTGGGCCGTCCTCATGGCGGTTTCATATGAATTTGTGATCAGGACATCCTGGTCCACCTAGAAATAAACAAATAGCATCAATATTTACATTCAAACTCAAAAAGCCACTGTGACCTTTGATAGTGCATTTAAACCCTATTCATTTTCTCTTACTTTCTTTTCGTACTCGTCATCTGTGTTATCCCTCTCATTGGGAAGATGCACCACGCACTGGATGAGCTGGAGCACCAGAGCCGTCACCATCTGGATGTACATGGGTTCACCATCAACGTCGCTACTGTTCAATCTGTAAAACAAAGCATGGGGATCGAACAGCGCAAAACATGTAAAATACCTTTCTTCATCAAAGGAAATATTAGCCAACCTGAAATTTCTCAAGCTCCTCTTGCTGGTGGGGAGCCTGGCGAGAGAAGTGAAGATCTCCTCCAGGATCAGCTGCCTGTGTTTCTCATAACGGGAGAAGACCTGATGACAAAGAACAACCATCATTCATGTTAAAACAAAAGCCTCCATCCTAGAAGTATTTTTTTTTAACTATGATATAAGAACTTACAGCTGTGACAAGCTTAATAGCACAGAGCTGAAGCTCGCTGACATTCTCCACAAAGAACGGTGTGATCCCCATCGAAGAGACCTGTAACAGACACAACTGTGGTCAGCATAGTTTCTTTTTAAAGGACGCAATGATGACACAGATGAAAGCAACACTTACCTGTAAAATTGTAGTGTCAGTTAGTAGCTGGATCTCCAGCAACTCCGAGATGTTGCTGACAATGTCACAGACCTTGTTGTAGAGCATCACGATAACTCTTTGTTTGTGTGTCGAACACTTGGCCCGTTTGGCTTTTGAGCTCAACATACCACCTGACCACAAAAAACAAAAAAAAAAAAGAAAAAGGTGAGTCAAAACTGTACTGTACAGTGAGATGAGATGAGACTTCTTTATGGCTTTCCCCCTTTTTTTTCAGGGGTCGCCACAGCGAATGAGTCGCATGTTTGATTTGGCAGAGGTTTTTATGTCGGATGTCCTTCCTGACACAACCCTTTAGCAAGGGACAGAAATACGCTGACAGCTATGCAGCTCCTCTTTACGAAAGTCAGCAATGGTTCTTTTACATGAACCTCTCACCATAGACAGTGAGAGACATGGCCGGCCTTTGATAACCCAATTAGCCGCACTGGGGGGACAGTGGCAACCTTGTGGAGACTTGAACCCCCAACCTTAGGAGCAGCGATCCAGCACCCTGTACCACTAGACCACATCTGCCTCTAAACTGTACTGGACAGTGACAAGAGTAATATTCATAATACATTGGCAACTCTTTATGGCTGAGTTGCACCACTAGAGGGCAATGTTGATTTAAATTTACTAGATGAAAAAGTTTCTTGGAAATAAGAAAAAGTTAATAACTCATTTTAACTCCAGCAAGCAACTTTTGTCATTGCACATACATGAACATAAACAAAAGAAAAAAGCTCACTCAAATGAGATTTTTGGTGTGCCTTATATTTTGTAAGCTAAACAGATGCTCGTGAGCGGATACAGAGCTGTGCAATGTTTCTTGAACTCATTTCAAAAGTTTAGGTATGCACACACAAGATAACAAAGAAAAGTAAACTATGATAAATATTTATATTTACATATTTCATCCATGCCAGAGGCAAGTCACATGAGCTCTGTGCTTCAAACCAAGGTAAATGACGTATAGCCAGTAACACTATCTGTTTAGCTTATTCATTCAGTATACACTACACCATGCACTGTAAAGGTGTACTAGTATACAGTGAGTCGTCGACTTACGACCGCGTTTGGTTCTCGCAGACCGGTCGTAACTCGATCTGGTCGTATGTCGAATTTCCATCCAAATACACTCATGCCAAACAAAAACAGATGAATAAATCTTGCGCATTTAAATCTATACATCTATTTTCAATTCCACGTCACTGTGACATGCAGCGGAGAGCCAATCCTTTCTGTACTCCACTGTGTGGGCGGGTCCGTTAGTTTCAAACTACAATTTTATTGGATTATAACAACAGCCACAGACTGCGCGTGTTGTTTGAGTAAAGAGATAAATTTCCCTCGTTTTGATCGGCTCATTTCCATGAAGCCAAGCACAGCTAACAAGCAAACACAAATGGACAGACATGGAAAAACTTCAACCCGCAGACCAGCTGATTTCCAAAACTTTGGACGCGCTTCCTGTCAAACACTGAAGCGTGTGAGTCCAATAAAATTAGAGTTAAGGTATCGGACCCGCCCACACAGAAAGGATTGGCTCTCAGCTTCACGCCACAGTGACGTGGCATTGAAAGGAGATGAACAGATTTGCTCTGAGCAGTTAGAAAGTGAAGCTGCATCATCTCCTGCTTGGCCTTTTAAGACAGTGGCGCTGCCGGCAGCACAAACAACGGTCGCGCGCAACACTCGCACTGCACTGCCATGAATCATGCTTCACCACTTTTACAGTCGTCAAAAGTCGATCAGTCATAACTCGCATAGGTCGTAAGTCGACGACTCACTGTATACAACAAGGAAACACTAGAAGAAAAAAACAAAACAAAACAAAAAAACTCTTAAATGACGTTTTCATGGTATATTTTTAATTTTAAACCATGACGCCGCCTGCTCCAAGCATTATTCCCTCAGGATAATAATTTTTTTATCCAGACACCAATCAGATCATAATGCTCCATTGTGTAAGGTACTGATGGATGTTATCTACCTCACAAACTCTGATTTAATGACCATAAAAAAAAAAAAGAGGAGAAAATTTCAGTTTGTTATGGATACTAATTTTCAAACAACATGCCAGTATATTCCACTTAAAACTTTTACCAGCATTATTCAGCACTCCTCAAATTAAAAAAAAAAAGAAATCAAAAGGATTATTTTCTTCCTCATCGTGCAAGCACTGCAGAAGGTCTCATCACTGACCTCCATGTGGGTCCACCCGATACACAGGGTCATACTGAGGGTATAAGGTGTTCTGCAGATGGAACTTGGTGAACTGCAGCACCCTCTCGATCACGTCCTCGATATAGACGGCCTTAGGCATACGCGGCGAGGTCATGATGTTCAGAGCCATCAGGCAAGAGTCGGCTGATTTGGTGACCCGCTCCATGATCAGGTCGCGCCATAACCGTTCTTCATCCTCTGCCTCGGTGTCCTAAGACATAAATAGATAATGCTATGTGTTAATTGTTCATGGCAGGGCTGCATTTACAAGAGGGAGTGTGAGAAATACACTCACGTGATTCATGAGTGTGGAAAGCTTGGCACCGTCCTGTATGTTCTTCTCCAGTATGCCCAGTACTTTTACTAGCTTCTCGGATGGAATCTGTAAAGTGTAAAAACTTGGGTGATATAACGTGGAAAACAGCTTTTTTTTCATAAAAATATAGTTTGGGGTCACTTCACTCCGACAAACACTGCTATCAGTGTACACCATGAATGATCACATTTAAAAAAGGGAAAATGTGTAAATACTGCCGTTTTGTCCATAATGTCATACTGTGATGGTAGGTCGTAAACCAAACCCTAAAAGCAGCGTACCCGGTATGTGATACCCATCGCTTTGATTTTGGCCGATTCACTGCCCAGCTCCGATAGCTGGTGTTTTCCGAGGAGCAGCTCCGGAGGGAACTCATCATCATCTGCGGCTGAGAAAAGAAAGCAAGATTTCTGGTAAAAACAGGAACGTGCTGTGACGTCACAACACGGGGAGAAAAAAATGACTCGGTTACATACTTAACGACGTCAAGTCCACATCCTCCAAGCTTTCTAAAATGTTATCCACGCTCGCCAAGAATCTCTTGAATGTCGAAGAGTCCATCATTTCTGTTTAGAGGAAGATGACATTTTAAATCATACTAATAGAAGCAGCATCATGTTTGTAACAGCATCCGTATCAACTTTAAATCCTCAAAATACCTTCTGGTGTCAGCTTGGGCTCGTAGGCTTTCCTCTTCTTTTGCTTCTCCTTCATCTTCATCTTTTTGAATACTAATGAGAAAAAGAGATCTGACTGGATGCAATGCAAACTCCGAGAGCGTCACGAGAGAAAATAAATGAAAACTAGATTTTCTGCACGCAGATCTGTTACCATCACTCATGCTAGGAGGAGGAGTTTCGTTCCCGGAGTCTTCCGGACTGTGATCACGGTATCGACTGCCTGAACCACGACGGCCCTCGTAGTAGCCCCCGCTACGTCTGCGCTCTCCAGAAACCCGCTTGTCCTCATACGCCCACGTCCGATCCCGGTCCTTCTTTGATCGCTTTGGGGCGGCTAGGAGTCAAAACAAAATTTCGTCTCAAATCTCACTGCTGAAAGCCGGGAACTTAAATTACATCTACCGTGGACAAATAAATAACTACTAATTACAGTTTTGTCCCTATATCTGGTTGACTTGGGATTTTGTGATGTTTTACTCACACTCCGACTCATTGTCATCATCTGAGCTGACCTCAGCATACTTGGGCTTCTCATTGGCTGTACTGCGCTTGCGTTTGTTCATCTTGACCCTCTCGCATAAGGGCATGGTCGACTCAATTTCCTCAATAATATGAGGAGGAAGTTCCTTGAGCACCGAATCATCCACAACGCCTTGAAAAAGGTCAAGAAAAACTGTTACTCTTTAATTTAACTGTTACCAGTGTTTTCCTATTTTTTTCCCTTGTTCTGAAATAAATTCAGCCATCAGAAACGATTGTCTTACCTTTCGAGGACCTGTTCCTGCCTGATTTGGAGCTGGTCGCATGCCTGTCCTTGATGATTTTCTGCACCTCGTCAATGGAAAGCTTTTGAAGCACCACCACAGGTTTGGACCGTTTGCTGATGTCTTCTACTAGGCCGAGCCTTTCTAGCTTCACCCGTGGCTGGCTCCATAAGTCAGAGGGGTGTCTGGGTTCCGGGTTTCCATCCTTGTCACGTTTCAGCTTGGGAATGATGAAGTTCGTCAGACTGCGAGACCTGCCACCTAGAATGTAGTCAGGATATCCTACAGCCTTATTGTCAGGAGGAGGCAGCTTGGAGCCATCAGTACTTTTCTTACTGCCATCAGCACTCCGCCTCTCCTCTTTGCTGTTGGAAGATTTGAGGTCAGTGCGTGTTCGACCCGAGTCTGCCCCACTTCGACTTTCCTGTTTCACACGAGGACTGTCGGGCCGGGAACGGTACTCAGGAGAGCGTCTGTCTCTGTGTTCTCTGGATTCGGACCGATGTTTACGTTCACGATCTCGGTCTTTGTCACGATCCTTTTCGCGATCCTTGTCTCTGTCCCGGTCTCGACCAAGGCGCTCCTGCTCTGACCGATTGGACGACTTTGGTGTTTCTGGCCTTCGAATTTTGGAGCCGTCACTGCTGCGCTCTCTGTCTCGCTCTCTGTCTCGCTCTCTGTCTCGCTCTCTGTCTTTGTGTTTTTCCTCTCTGTGGCTGTCCCTGGAAAGCTCTGAGCGGCCGTCTTTTCGTGGAGTCTCAGATCGGATTTTTTCAGGCTTGCCATCGTGCCTGTGTTTCGACAGGTCTAGTCGCTTGTCTGAGCCCTGCACCTTTCCTGAGGAGTCACGCCGGCTGTCCTGTTTGTGTTTTGGCGTCTCAGAACGGCTATCCGAAGCCACTTTCTGCTGCTTTATAACCTCAGGCCTACCGTCTGCCACCCTTTGCAACTCCTCATCTGTTTTTGACTTGAGTCGCAATACCCCAGCAGAGTCAGAGCCATCCTCAGCCCAGCGCTGGGCTTCCTGAGCTGGTACAGGGCATTCAAGCTGCCCCTCAGCTCTTCCTGCATGATGCAGTTCTATGCTGACCATAAGTGCTGGACGGTTAGCCCCATTGCTGGCAGCACTAGCCTCCTGGGGTGTTGGTTTGTTCCCTACGCTGCCTCCACCGCCTACTCCAGGGCCTCCGGCAGTACCTGCAGCACCAGGCTCCTGAGGGTACGAGTCCTGTTTCCGTTTCTTTAGAGGTTTATCTAAACAAAACAAAATCATAATAATTAAGACAATTCAAATTTGTGAAAAATCACCTTATAATTAAACCAGCTATTCACACTGAAGATAAGGAAAACCGGTCTACCTTTATCCTGAACCTCCTTAGAGCAGCGCTCTCGTTCAATAGCTGATTCACGCTCTATCCTTTCGATCTCAGCCAGCGCGTCTAATTCAGCCTCATCATAGGGTGTCCCACTGACCGCTCCAGGCTGTTTGGCAGCGAGCGCCCCCGTGTTCTGCAACACTGGAACCTGCTGGTACCCTGATTGTTCCCGAAAGCTGTTGCAGGGCAGATCGTTCTCTGTGTCTGAACCGTGCTCAGCACTGCCGGATAGAAGCTCGCCGGGCTGCTCTGTCTCAGACGACTTGACCCGTGACAGTTTCAGAGTCAGCTTGGTAGAGTCTTTGGAGGGCGAGCTGACGATGTCGTACATGGCACCTTTCTCACCCTCCTCCTTTATCCTTTTCTTTTGCTTTTCCTTCCGCTCTGGCGAGTCCATGAGGCGGTCCGAAGCGGCATCTCGTGGTGAGGTGTACGGAGGTGGTGACTGAAGGATCAGAGGTGGCCGGGATCCAACTGGAAACAAAAAACAATGCGTGGAATAAACAGATGCACTGGCAACCATAAAAATATCTCAGGTCACACTTACAAGTAGTAACACAAGTGATTTGTCTATCACGCTCTGTCTGTTTCTGTGGTGGGGATTCCCCGATTTCTTTTTACCTGCATCTTACCCTACAATACAGGGCATTAAAACTTGGCTGGGTTAGAGAACTCAGATCTAGGCAGTTTTAGGGAGTTAATTCAATATCACAGGCAAAGATTTTGGGGGGTTTCAGTCTGACCAGTCATGATTATTTATTTATTATTATTATTTTTTTATTACCTTCATCACGAATCGGACGCATTTCTTTGCTCCTACTATGGCAAACGGGGTGTACATGCAAGTAAACATAACTTCAGTCCACGTGCCATATTTTTTGGACAAGGCAGACTTAAAATCCTTTAATTTTCTCAAAAAAATGACGGTGCGCCTTATAATCCCGGTGCGCCTTATAATCCCGGTGCGCCTTATGTGTTGACGAAGCTGCACCGCTTGCCAGCTCGTTGAAGCATTATGGCTACCATGGTCAGGTAACTCGCTGAGTAATATGTTAGTGGCTGAGATAAGTTTACGTCAAGAGACCAAAAGGCTTTTCCCGCAAATCTCCGTCCCCATTTATCTGCGACTCCATGCAAGCCCATCTCACTGATACCATCAAAACCCAAGTGAAGGGAACTAATTCAGAGCTTGCCATCATTGCAGACAGATTAAATCAAAGAACGCCAACCGCTAGATATTGGTGTCAACAGGGCGTAAGTTAGAGGGATCCGGGCTTTATGTCAAAATCATGCAACCATTAAACTCAGACACTGAAGATGAAGAATTTGATGGATTTGTGGAAAAGGAATGAACTGAAAAGGTGAGTTTATTGTTTTATATTATTACAGCTGAACAATGGATGAGAGTTAGTGTGAAGTGTATTATTTTATATTACAAATGAACAATGATTGGAGTTATTGTGACTGACTTGAATAAAGTTTGGGTTATCTGAATTTTGTTTCGCTTAATGAGTCTTATAATCCGGTGCGCCTTGTGTGTGGAACCTGCCCCGGTCGTTGTTGTTGCACCCTGTGGTCCGGTGCGCCTTATAGTCCGCAGAATGTGGTGCCCAAGTTGGACATGGGTGCCTTTAATTGCCAATATAGATAAAACCTGATAACAATATCTATGTTCAGGCATGCATGGAACACAACACCATAATTGTATAACAATACTAAAATGCATTTCAAACCAAAGTATCACACTGAGATGGAGCATTTACTGTCTGCAAAACAATTTGACGACAGTGGTCATAACTTGACCACACCAACAAAAAAAAAAATCAGTCAGCAAAATCAACAATTTGTGAATACCAGGGAGTGCTAACAGTCAGTTATAAAATAATACAGAATTTATTTTGAATATGGTTTACATCTACCTTTTGGGGTCCCTTCACTTCCAGCAGGAGAGCACACGGATTGGGGCGATCGGAGGGGGAAGGAGGCGTTTCTCATAGAAGGATCACTTTCCTAGAAATATATTTAAAGCAGAAATCTTATTCAACAAACTGCAAAAAAATTATTCTATATCACGATATATAAAAGATTTTTTTTTTTTTATTTACTGATAATTGAGAATATCTATAATGTGCTTCATACACACACACACACACACACGGCATAAACACTGCTACTAAAGGCACAAACACATGTCACAGCTTAATAAAATTGGGAACAGCCCTTGGGAACTAAACAACTCCAAAATGACAAACACACATTGATGTCTTCTGCCAAAAAGGATATCCTGAGGCAACAGAGATGAAAAGGTTTGACCAAGATGGCATGATGATAAAAACAAACAAACAAACAAACAAAAAAAAAAACAGGCTCTTGTGAACTGAATAAAGTAGAGTTATGGTCAGAAGTTTACATCTAATCGTCTGTTGAATATAAATATGAAACCCAAGTGTACAAGTTCTTCAAGAGAGAGTCAACAAAGCACCTAATATCTGGTTAAAAGCCCCTTTTACCTAGACCAGCCTACAAGAAATTTCTGGCTGAATTTTAGTTGGATATTTGATCTCCACTCTTGGCAGGATCGAAAGAGTTCAAATATATTTTTTTGGTTTCCTCCTGGCACTGATCCAACATTTAAACAAAGTCCACATATTTTCAATAGGACTTTATTTACCAATCTGTTATGAAATGAAAACATAGTAATTATATTGCTGAGTCCAAATGGCTGATGGTTTAAGGCCATGTTAGAGACCAGTAAAGTGGTCCTCCTTCATTATTTCACTCATATTTGACATGATGCACATCAGCTCCACTGCTGGCAAAACATTGCCACAGCATCAAACTCCCACCAACACCGCCACCACACTAAACAGTTGCTAAGATGTGCTAGAGGTTACATGCCTTTCCTTTACTCCTTCAAATGTTCCTTTGGTCACTGCGGCCAAAATTTCAACCAAAATGCTTCATCTTAATCCTCGTTTTCAGTTTAAAATTTTAGTCAGACTTCAGGGACTTGATACTAAAGTAGAATTTCCTTTCTTTCTTGGACAGCAGCTTCTCAGTCACACTGGAACTCCAGCAACACAGTTCATAACAGGCCTGTGCCTTGGTGGTTGCAGAGTTGTTCTTCACAATCTGAATCCCCTTCATTTTAACAGAGCATGACCGTTTGGATCTTCTACCACACAGTGGCTACAGAAGGAATCAGAAGTGGCTCCATCTTCCAATAACATGGACTCGCATTCAATGATCTGAACCGATGATCTTGAAATCTGTGGTTCTATGGGAATATCCTGAGTTGTCTTTTCCCTGATGTGCACTGAGCGCCAAAGACTTTCTCTCTGTACTACAATACTCGAATAAGCACTGTCAAAAAGAAACCCCTTTGTTGAGAGGGAGTAGCTACAAGCTGTAGCCAATTGTGACCACCAACAGGAAACTATGACATTTTGAAATTTTGGTGACCCCTAAATTTATAATATAAGTGATCTAAAGTGGATGTATGCATATTTCTAACCCTGTGCTGATGTCAGGAAACCTCAGACAAATTAAAATTTATGTAACAAATTCCTTTTACCCCATTAGCTCTATGTGGTGCATCAGCTCACCTCATTATTTCCTAGTCTGTGGACGATGCTCATATACTCTTCGTTGGAGCAATGCCGTGCATTGTGATTGGCTGAGTTACTTGACATTTGCCCAGAGACCTTGTTGTCATGGATGCTTCTCATACCAGGCACCATAGGACTGGCCACAGAGACTGAAAGAAAACAGAAAAAAGTGGGATTAAATAAACCTCTAGACAAATCTTGGCACACTGGAGACATTAAGGCAAAGAAGAATTTGAAACAAATAATTTAAAAAATCTAACATATGAGATAATACACTTAAACTGGAGCATGTCACCCCACCTTGAATCTGTTGGTGCTGAGAGTAGGTGGGAGGATGAGGGTACTGCATGTAACCGGCAGGGCTCTGAGGGGCATACGGGCTGGGCACTGGGCTGTTTTGCTGGGGTATGAACCGGGCACCAGAGCCCGTCTGAGGCTGAACAAAGCGACTACAGGCACAGAAAGAACTGTCAGCATACACTAGGTGTCTGTAAATTCTAAGCACATAGTAAGCTCAAAAATGGATTAGAAAGAGGAAAAAAACCTTTCAGAATACCTAGGAGGGCTGGGAGTAACAGGAGTTTGCTGGTAGTTGGTTGATGCCGGGCTGCCATGCATGGAATTTTGAGGCATCTTGTATGGTGGCATCATTGGCTGTTGCATTATACCTTCAGTATAAAACAAATAATCAATTATCTCCAATACAAAACTATAATTACAAGTGCAATTTTACCACCAGGTTAGTTTTACCAGTGAGATTAGTACACAGCCTTTCAACAGATCCAAGAAGTAAAGGGCAAGGGTCATTAGTCAGTCTAATATCAGGATGCAGTGAAACATCATTCTCGTCATTCGATCAATAAAGTAGCGGGGGGAGGGAGAACCCACCACTGGTTACAGCACAGAGTTTTAACAACGCAACAGACAGGAAAGTTTAGGGGGTTTTAGGACAAGGACATGAAATATGTTAGAATGTACGTTAGAGTACAATTCATACATTGCTTATTGATTCATTGTTGAAGACAACAAAAGAACACAAGGAGCACAGCGTTGGGCGGGCTGCAACAGAGCTCTCTCTCTGGATAAGAAACACCAGGCAGCATTGTGCCTTGCGGTAATCAGTATGAATGATGATCAGCATTTCAATTGTTCTAACACTAATATGGACATTTATAGTAGTAGACGGTCTACACTGTGGCCCATGTTGAAATTTACCACCCAGTAGGGGGGGGGGGGGGGGACAGCCAATTGGCAAAGACATGTATAATATCCGAAGTTTGCCTCTCGGGTCAATTGGACCAGATGTGCAAGACGAATGTGAATTGTACAAGCACTATGTTATGAGCACTGTTCAAGCTACATGCATTCACATTCTATAATGATCTCAGACTTCCTTGTGTGGTTTCTGCCTCTGTATGACAGTTATCTATATAAAATTGACACTTGAACTTCTTCAGAGGCTCCACTGGTATCACTCTGTACAAAGAAGCATGGTCTATAGAATAATAACTAAACTCAACCGCTTCTAATATGTACTAAATTACACTGCTCATGTACAAAACTGTGTTATTGATCACTTTTTTGCAGCAAGCCACGCATGCAGCCAACTTAAATTTGGTAAACTGTGACTCTCCATTAATGGCAATCATAACTACACAAAAGCCCATGCTTGAGAGTTCTGATGTGAAAACCCTTCCAGTCAGAGGGAGCTATAAAAGACTTGGCTGCAGCAGGCTGCCGGAGCCACACCAGACCTCGCACTGTGCTCCATTGGGTTCAGAGTCAAGGGCAATGTCTCCATGTCTTCTCCTTACCGCCCTGAACCCCGTATCGGGTGGGCATACTTTTCTCCCTGAAGATGTTGGGGTTCCTGGACAGCACCGTCTGCAGCAGCACCGGCATGTCGCCCTCTGGATCATCGCTGCCCAAGTTGTCTTTGAGCTCTCTGCCAAGAACAGCGACAGAGTGTGAGGAGAACGGTTTAGTGGGTCACACCGCCGAAAAATTATTAGCAGTTTGTTTACATTTATTGGCATTGCTCAATTAAAAAAAACAAAAAACATATTTCAGCTTTTTAGATCATTTAAGTTTGGCATAGGAACTATCTTTTTTTTTTTTTTTGGGTAAAATTTGGCCCACAGAATGCATTTCTAAGACCACTGGTGTTATCACTTGACTCATTTGTAACTTAATGCTGATTGGCCAATTGCAGTACAGACAGTCGTCGACTTACGACCTATGCGAGTTACGTCTGATAAACTTTACGACCGCAACTGTCGTGAAGCATGATTCATGGCAGTGCAGTGCGAGTGTTGCGTACGACAGTTGTTTGCACTGCTGGCAGCGCCAGCATCTTAAAAGGCCAAGCAGGAGATGATGCAGCTTCACTTTCTAACTGCTCAGAGAAAATCTATTCATCTACTTTCAATGCCACGTCACTGTGGCGTGAAGCGGAGAGCCAATCCTTTCTGCGTGCCGAATATCATGAAACTCTAATTTTATTGGACTCACACGCTGCAGTATTTATGTGACAGGAAGCGCATCCCAAGTTTTGGCAATTAGATGCTCTGCGGGTTGAAGTTTTTCTATGTCTGTCCATTTGTGTTTGCTTGCCAGCTGTGCATGGCGTCGTGGAAATGAGCTAATCAAAACGAGGGAAATGTATCTCTTTACTCAAAAACAACATGTACAGTCTGTGGCTGTTGCTATAATCCGATAAAATTAGAGTTTAAAGGTATTGGACCCGCCCACACACTGGCGTACAGAAAGGATTGGCTCTCCGCTGCATGCCACAGTGACGTGGAACTGAAAATAGATGTATAGATGTGATATAAATGCGTGAGATTTATTAATCTATTTTTGTTTGGCATGAGTGTATTTGGATGGAAAGTCGACATATGACCAGATCGCTTTACGACCTGTCTGTCGGGACCAAAAGTGGTCGTAAGTCGACGAATGCCTGTATTCACTAGATTGTTGTTTCTTGTAACAGACTATTATTACGTATATATTAGACGGTTACTATGGAGCACATCATTAGCTGAAAGAATTACATCCAAATTTTATAGAAAAATGAAATAATTTTTGAATCAACAAAATTAATTTTAAAATTGAGGTTAACTTTAAAAATGTTTTTAATCAATAAAATTTATTTTTATATCAATAAAACAAAAAATGTTGAAATAAAGCAATTAATTTTTAAACCAGCATTTTGTAAATAGTAAAAATTATTTGGTAAGAATGACCAGGCACTGGTCATCATCCTGAACAAAATCATCTGTTCACTCACATACTATTAAAAAACTGTCATCTCTGACAGCAATTGTCTTGACAGTGTTTAAACATTTTTTCTAATTACTTAACACTTGATGATCAAATTAAAGTTGCAACTTTATTCTGTCATGCAGTAAATGGAATAAAGAAAACTTAAAAGGATCCTGCGACCAAAAGAACATCGCTGGCTTTTAAAAACCAAGTTCATAAACTATGGGTCTCCAATCAAAAGCGGCAGAGGGTTTGAGATGATTCATGTTTACTCTCTTCCCTCGGGTGAAGCAAAAGCATGGTTATATTTTTATGCCCAATATGAAGGCAGAACCCATAATGATTGAAGTGCGTTGTGGAGGATTGAAAACCGCAGAAATACTCACATGTGCTCGGTGGAGACCTGGTTAAGGCTGTGGACCAGCTGGGAGACAAGGTTGTCATCCCTGCGGGCCAAGAGACAGTTGACCTCCTCGGCAATCCTCCCATTGTACAGCAGGCTCTTAGTGGTGGTGGCAGGAAGAGGGGAAGGCAAGGGCAGCTGGTTTAACACTGTAGAAAAAAATAAAGAGCGAGAGAGAAATTTGATTTGCACAATGATCGATTTGACCAATAAAAAATTAAGATATAGTCAAAATCTAAATTTAGATTTATGTTTTAAGCATATTGGCATTTTGCCTTAGTTAAGAGGCTGTTTAAAAAAATAAATAAAAGGGTGACAGCAAGCTGGAACGTTGGCCAAGCAGGTGGCTGAGCAGCACACTGGCACCAAATAAACAAACTAAAATGCTTTTGTTTCAGTGCCAGCATGAGGTGAAAAACAAGAGTCAGGAAAGATGACTGTTGTGAGGAACAAAGTCTGCAGTTTGGAGTGATATCAGTTCACTTTGGTTCATGAATTAGGATAAAAAAGTCAGATATTATATTGCATTTAAAAATAAAATATAAAAAATAGAAACAAACAATAACTTCAGAAAATAATGGTCCCCAGACCTCATTACTTTTATTCCAATGTCACTTATTTTCACGTGTGTGTTTGTGTGTATATGTTTAAGTCTGACAAAATGCACTCCAAAAGTCCGATACTTGCAATTCTTAATTACCTTTAATTTTGTGCTGTTGTTAAACCTCAAGAAATATCAGACGACATTTTCTTCCATTTTGGGCCAAAAACAAAGTTGCAAGAGCAAAAGTTTCGAACACTGGGTCTCCATCAAAGATTTCATTTATTAAAATGTCTGTCTGTCTTCCTTTCGGCTTTTTCCCTTTTACTCAGGAGTCGCCACAGCGAATCATCTGATTCACACATTTGATTTGGCAGAGGTTTTTACGTCGGATGCCCTTCCTGTCACAACCCTTTTTAGCAAGGGACAGAAACACGCTGACGGCTTTGTAGCTACTCTTTACAAAAGTCAGCAATGGTTCTTTTACATGCCTCTCACCATAGACAGTGAGAGACATGGCCCGCCTTTGATAACCCAGTTAGCTGCACTGGGGGATTTCATTTATTAAAATAAATAAATAAATAAATAAAAATTAATTGAAAAAACCCAACAACACCAACACCCAAGTGCACTAGTCGGTGCTTCTCCCAGTTTTTGTAGCAAGAAGCGACTGGGAGTTAGACGACTCTTCGATGGGCGCTAGTTCATGGCAGATTAACTTCCCAATATTTTTTACTGCTACCCATTTATACCGCTGGGTGAACAGAGGGACACTTGTGGTGAAAACCTTGCTAGGGGTTCCAGGGGGTCTTAGCATGTTGTGGGTCTAACGGGAATCAAACCCACATCCTCTCGATCATTAGCCCAGCCACCTAACCACTATGCCACTGGCACCATCACATAGTAATAAATAACAACGCCATAATAATGACAATGATAATTCATTCCTTCATCTTCAGTAATCATTTTATCAGAGTTGTTGTTGATCCAGAGACTATTCTGTGAAAACACACTGGACGAGACATCAATATATTGCAGGACTCTGTATAAAACACACATAGATGTAGGAATTTAGTCTAGGCAATCTACATATGTTTCTGGAGGTGGGAGGAGACCCAGAGGGCACCCACACAGAAATGGAAAGAACACGTGGAACTCCATGAGGACAGAAACCTAAGCTCAAGATACAACCAGGAAGTCAAGACCAGTGTTCCCATTTAGCTAAACTGGCACAACAGTGGTGCAAATTATTTTAGATTTGCGCAAGGAATTATTGGAGCTGCGGCAGTAATTTTTGGGCTTAGCTTTGTTTTAAGTTCCACAATCTACAACTTGTTCACAAATAATATTAAAAAGTTGTCAAAATGTTCGGCAACTTTCGAAAAGAAAACCAATTCACGAATGGGACATTTCGGAGCAGACTGGTTCTCATCCCACCAAGGTCCCACTATGTTATATGCACAATGAATGCATTCTATGAATGTATACAACCGCACACGAGGACGCCAGTGTAAGTAACAACCTTGACCGTATCTGGGTGATTCTGATTCGGGAGACTATTTTTATTACTGATTTCAAGTTGATATTAGAACTTGTTTTCACAAGTTAAATAATAAATTGTAAATATCCTCCCCGCACTTCTTGCCATCAAGCAAGCTCCGCCAATGCCTCCAGCATCTGAGTAATCTGAACACAGTATTGGTGCAAGCTCAATTCTCCTGAATGGGAACACTGGTCGAGACCTAATAACAGTACCCAGACTTATACAAACTAAAGGGGGAGCTATACTAGGTGACTCACACACACACACACACACTACATACAGAGATCCCTCACTTTCCGCGGTTAATTGAGACCAAGATCCCCTCGCGACCATCCCCACTGACTGACGTATACGTACTTGTATATGTGTATATAATATCAGATGTGCGCGCACACACTCAGATGCACACCTCACATAAAAATGCAAGTAGTTTTGATGGGGGGGGGTTTGGGCTGGTTTTTGTTTTGTGGTTGTTTAGGGTTTTTTTTTTTTTTTTTTGCATAATTGGCCTTGTTTTGCTGCATTTTCCTTAACCTTTCCCCCTATTTTTCCTTAATTTCCTTATTTTTAGATTACACATATATACACAGACACAGGGATCCCTCACTTTCCACGGTTAATTGGGACCGAGATCCCCCCAGCGACCACCGAATTCCACAAAGTAGGATCACCCCAACGCATATGTACATGTATATGCCTATATAATAGCAATAAATACACATTCAATGCTATAAATGCTTATAATAACAATTAAACAGTAAAAATAATGCATAAAATGTAAATAAAACAAATCCACACACATACAGATGTGGGCATGTACACACTCAAATGCGCACCTCACAAAAATGTAACTAGTTTTGATGGGAGAGTTTTGGGTTGTTTTTTTGTTTGTTTAAGGTTTGGGTTTTTTTTTTGCATAATTGGCCTTGTTTTTGCAGCATTTTCCTTAACTTTTTCCCCTATTCTTCCTTAATTTTCTAATTCGATTAATTTTTTTTTTTTAAAAAAACACGATGCACTGAAGCCGCACGAATTGAAGCGCGAAGTAGCAAGGGATCTTTGTATACACACAAACACACAGGGATCCCTCACATGGTTAATCGGGACCGAAATGCTCTCGCGCCGCCGATTTCAACAAAGTAGGATCGACCCTCCCGACTGACGTATACACACGTATATATGTATATAATATCAATAAATACATATTCAATGCAATAAATTCTTATAACAACAATTAAACATTAAAAAATAATGCATAAGATGTAAAAATAAAATATAAATACACACATCTCACATAAAAATGTAAGTTTTGCTGGGGGGGGGGGGGTTGTTTGGGTTTTCTTAATTTTTTTGCAAAATTGGCCTCATTTTGCGGCATTTTTCCTTAATTTCCGATACTTTTGAAAAACCCGCGATGCACTGAAGCCGCAGAAACGGAAGCACAAAGTAGCGAGGGATCACTATACATATATTTTTTTCAGTATAACGGATTAATGAAATCCTCAGCTTTCTGTTCCACGTTGTCCTATTCATCAGAATATGATGCTCAGTACATGATGTCTTCTGTAGTGCTACACATCCAGCAGGACTTAAACTGTCACTCTTAATGAGGTCTTCACTTTAGTACGAAAGCCCTCTTTTTTGTGACTTAGACAAGTAGTTAAATGTGTGTGTCCTAAAAAGCCCACAAATTTCCTGAAATGAGAGTGATATTTACCACTTCCAGAAGTTCAATGTTCAAATTATCATAAAAAGTGCAAGATTAATCAAGTTTGATGTTGTCAATATCAGACATGTGTTTATGTAAAGGTCTCCTGTATTTTCATTGGATGTTCAAGTCTACTTTTTCCCAAGGAGATTAAAATGAAAACCTATCAGTCTAAAAGCACAGGAGGCGAGGAGGAGTGGTGGTTATTTTAAGAATCTTGAGAAAATGTGATGTTGCTATTTGTGAATATTTAGTCCCTGAACCACACCTCCAGAATTTCCTGAACCAATGTGCCAGCTTAATGATGCTTTGTAAATCTGTACCATTACGGAATGCTGTGTTAAAGATGGGCTTTGTTTCTCAGCTGTAAAATCTGGCGTTGCTTTGGGACACTGTGGTGTTAATAAAATAAACAGTCTGTTTATTCACCACAAAATAATCAGTTCTTATTAATTTAAATGAGCAGGTCATGCCATACTCATTTACATTCACGAGATGCCAGGGAGGATTGTATGCAGGACGTTTATCCTATTTTCCAAAACATCAGCCGAAGTCTGAAACTGAAGCTCAAACATTAATCTGACTTTTCATGCGTAAGTGGAGTGATATATTTCATAACATTTTAATTGCATGCTAAATTTTCAAATAACTTTTTGAGTTTAAGCCCCGGGCGATACACATGGCTATCCATTGCTGGGAGCCCAGAAGACTGACTTTCTTTCCTGCCAATCACAGCGAATCTGGCCAATTACAAGGAGTCTTTGAGCTCATGCATATGAGGATGCCAATGTCATTTTCCTCTTAGAGTGTTACTTCGTTTTTGACTATGTATGAACAGCAATTTAAAAAAAAAAAAAAAAAAAAAAAGTCAGGTGACATCACAAGACTGAGAGGAAGCCAGTGGTGACTTGAGCCCTTTCTGTGGGACAGGGAGGAAGGGTCTGATAGGAGGGAGTGGATATGACTATATTCGGGAGAAGATCATGGAAAGCCCCCCCTCCCCCAAAAAATTAAAATAATAAAATAAATAAATAATTGATAATACAAATCAACAAAAAAGGGCATTTTTATTTACTAAAATATATATAATCTAATTTTCTTTATTTTATTTTAATGTATTTACTGTATTTAAGAAACATACCATGTGATATCAGAGAGAAAAATATAATTAATGGATAGATGAGTGGAACAGGATGCTACTTTCCAGCTATTTCATCTTTACATCACAGTTTAGACCACCCTTTGAGCCTCCTCTAATTACTCTAATATTCACACCTCAAGATACACAAGGGTATTTTTTTTCTTTTTTTGGACACAGTCTGTCCAAAATGCTTCCTGTGATAGTACTGTGCTGTGTTGCTAAATCTGAACAGCTCAGCATCTTTTTCATGAGAAAGAAAGAGAATGAAGCAATCAGAGGGTTTGTGCCAGGAAGTCGGCACTGTGTGTGCAACACTGAAGCCAATCACATTCCCTCAGGAATCCCCTGGCATGGATGGCAGGAGGGCACACCTCCATATTACAGACTGTGTGTATTCTATAAGTATGAGTGCATGAGACGAAATTAAAACTAAAACAGCTTTAGACATTACTCATGACCGGCACGGTCTTCTGGTCACAACTCTCTCTGTATAAAACGGTAGAAAGACTCAGACCAACCAATGGCAAGAAATTCATATAATAAAAGAAGTGTGTGTGGATAACTTACAGTCAGTGAGGCTAGCAATCCCAGCAAGAGTGGTAATGGGAACATGAGGCATATCCCCATTCATGCTGAAGATGGGGGTGGGGGGTCGTGTCGATGTGCAGGATGCTCAGTGTCGCTGCTCTCCGACCAGCCTTCACATCTCCCTTCTGTTAAAGGAAAAAGAAAAGTCCTGCTTTAACAGTGTCACAACCGCAAACGAGCAAGACATCAATGTCTTCCACTGGGAGTCATCCAAACTAAATTCCAATGTTTCACATCCAAAGACCACTTACAGAGCAAAATAACTTCACAGCCTGTATTTTATTTTAGAATATACAGAAAATATAACATCATCCTGTACATTTATTTGAGCCATTACCATGGGATAGCACTTTACCTACACATAAAACACAGCATATTTGCACATTAACAAGGTTAAATATTACAGTACAGAGATTCCTCGCTACTTCGCGCTTCAATTCATGTGGCTTCAGTGCATCGTGTTTTTTTTTACTATTCATCGAATTAACAAAATAAGGAAATTAAGGAAGAATAGAGGGAAAAAGTTAAGAAAAATGCCACAAAACAAGGTCAATTATGCAAAAATAAATAAATAAGTAAATAAATAAAAAGCCCAAAGACAAAAAACAACCCAAAACCCCTCATCAAAACCACTTCCATTTTTATGTGAAGTGCGCGTCTGAGTGTGTGCACGTGCACGCACACATCTGTATGTGTGTGTATTTATATTTTATTTCCATCATCTTATGCATTATTTTTGAATGTTTAATTGTTATTATAAGCATTTATAGTGTTAATTATGTATTTATTGATATTACATGCACATACATGTACGTATACGTCAGTTGGGGGGTGATCCTACCTCGCGGAATTCGGTGGTCGCGGGGGATCTTGGTCCCAATTAACCCCGGAAACTGAGGGATCCCTGTATTCCACGTCTAATCACCATTAGATAATTTACCAATCCAGGACTTTGTGGACACGTCATGCTCCGTATGGGCCCATGGATCTTTTTTGGGTTTAGTTTATAATCTGAATAAAGGTGAGCCATTCCGCATTTTGACCACATCAAAGTTGTGTTCAAATGTACCATTCATAGTGTCCACAACTGTGAATATATCAGTATGAAAAATAGTGTGAACCATCAAACAGGTGGAAATTAACACTTTAGCTGCCTTGGGCCAGCGGACAAAACTCTAAGACAAGTGAAATTAGCCAGACGGTCATCCTTCTGGCAGCCTGATAAATCCAAGGGACAAACAAGATAGTGTTGTTCACCAGCAAGTATGAAGGAGAACCAGTGGATTCATAATTTCACTCGTCCTGCTGGTCAGTATCTTATTTTTGCTAAAATTCCACCCTGATAAAACCAACAACAAAAGAGGTGGAGGTGGTGGAAGGAAACACAAATCTATTGACCTGGCTAAAGTGCTTCAGGCCATCTATCACTCAACCTTAAAGCAATCAAGGGCTAGACGTGATTCAACTGTCTTAATGACATCATGGTGGATTCTCACAGCAAAAAGGTATCAAGGGCAAGTGATATATAAATATATATTTAAATACTCACACAGTGTTGAGAATCAGCAGTCATTTAGCTGACTCAAGTAATTTATTTGTAAAGTAAGTACTGTTTTATCTGTGCAGACAGAAACACGAACACTCCCTTGAATGCTACACATGATCAACACAAAGTAAACACGAAATCATGGAACGTAGAGGTTCAGAACCACAAGTCGCTTAAAGCATGGTTTTTTTTTGCTATACTATATTAATCCCACAAGGAAATTTTTCCTCTGCATTTAACCTATCCGGAGTAAACACACACACACACAAACAGTGAGCATACACTCAGCACATCGGCACTCGACAATGGGCTGCCACACACATTGCCGCACCTGAGAACAGTTGGAGGATAGGTGTCTTACTCAAGGGTACTTCAGCCATGAAGGCCGACAACGTGAAGGTGCATCTCACTCACCACTACCACACATTTTTACTGCTGGTTCAGGAATCAAGCCAGTGACCTTTAGACCCAAAACCTTCTTCACTAACCTGAGCAGCCTTTTTTAATAACATAACACAAAAATTTATAAAGGCTTTGAAAAATGGCAACTAAATTTGGTACGATGAGAAGTATGAGAGTTTTGCTGAACTAGTAATGTGCTTTGGGTCATCACTCAAAACAGTATTCAGAGCTGTTCTGATGCATCAAACAAAAAAGCTCAGGTCACTGATGCATCACAAAAATAAAATTAGCATACAAGTACCAACATGCTAAAATCCATTTGATAGTTTGCATTAGTCAGTTTTAAATGACTGGTCTTTCACAGTGCGCGAAATCCTGTGAATATGACATAAACCCATCAGCTCATATAAGACAAGATAATGACACAAAGAATAATGTACAAATATTAAAATAATAATCACAAACAAGCCAACTCAAAATAAAACTACGCAGAATACAAGCATCAGGTTACATACATTAGACAAACATCGGCTCATTTATGTGGACAAACTGAATAAACTGTAGTTATTTTTTCCGGAAATTAATTCCGTATATACAGTCATATCCATATGAATCAAGTGAGACTTTTAGCAGTACAATGGCACCCCTTGTGTTCAGATTTTTTTTATTCTTCACAAACAAGATGTTACATATACTATGCATGCTTTTACTAAGTTTGTGTTTCTTTTCCTTCAACTCATGCCAGCGCAAAACTTAGCTACAACACATCACAAGGTGTTATCTCTAAAGCAAACTGAGTCAGTATGCATTTAAAATACAATCAAAGCAAAGGTATAATAACTATAAAGCCACATATAACATGACAGCAACCACCAATAAAATTACTCAAGCTTGCTACAGGAATGAAAGCAGGACACAAATGTTAAGCATGCAGTGTGTCAAGTACAGGCTTCCTCTGCATCCCTGTCACAGCGGGTTGAGCAGAGGGCAAAGGGGAAAACTGTCAGCAAAGAGGACTCCAGCATCACCTCACTGGCATCAATTATACAGGGATCCCTCACTTTTCACGGTTAATGGGGACCGAAACCCCCGCGTCAATTTCCGCGAAGTAGGATCGACCCCTGACTGACGTATACGTACATGCATATGTGTATGTAATATCAACAAATACATATTCGATGCTATAAATACTTATAATAACAATTAAACATTCAAAAATAATGCATAAGATGTAAATAAAATATAAATACACCGATACAGACATGTGCACACCTCACATAAAAATGTAAGTAGTTTTTTTGTTTTGTTTATTTGGTTTTTTTTGCATAATTGGCCTTGTTTTGTGTCATTTTCCTTAACTTTTTCCATGAATATTTTTGAAAAAACCTTGATGCACTGAAGCCACAGACACAAGCACGAAGTAGCGAGAGATCACTGTTCTGTGATTCTATGTCACAGCGAATCACATTATTTAAGAGAACTGATGATGCTTCTAATGAGCAAAAGAGTTTTGAGTTATAACAAATATATTTCAAGATGATCAACCTCAAACCAAACCATAAATCGTGTCATATGTCTTAATTATTTGTATATGTTTCATTTCTGATGTATTATACACACTATTTATGGACACACACACACCTCACACAAACTGATTTATCTATCCAGGCATAAAACACCACGAGATATAACTGCAAAAATACATTGCCTTGACAAAAGAATCCTCCACCTACTATAGAAAATAGCATTCCTGGAAATACAGAGTGTTACAATAACCTTCAAGCAACAGGTCAGGAAAACAAAACTTACACTGGTGTGGTGCAGTTTTCATGTACATGTAAATTTCTGCTCGTATCTACATATTTTAAACAAAACCACTTCAGCATTCAGGAGCAATCGGAAAACTTTGTATACTTCTGTACTAAACAAAATAAATTTTCAATATCTGACACACATGGACAGCAGATGATTTTTCTAATAATATTCTTAATTATCGTTTTAAAGGCATGCGGGTTTACTCAAAAGATGTTTATTTTAACCTACAGTATTTTGGTGGCATTTCTGAGCACTGATGCTACACTAGTCCAATTTTAAAAGCTCTCGTAGAAGGGGCAGGGCTTCCAGAGCATATTAACATCATATTTAAAACACCTAGACAACTTTCCAGATTGCTGATTGGTCTGCTTGCTGTTTCTGATGGAAATGAGGGTGGAGTCAGGGGAGGAACACAGCCCCTTTTCACATATTTCTGACTGACTGCATGTAGCCAGGCAAAGAACAAAGAACCCCTAAAGGCTGTCTGCTCTGTATAAATGATTTCTACCTGCCTGCCTATCTGTTGCCTTGACATATAAAACTGCCTTCAACATCTCTTGGTATCCTCAGAGGAGCATTTGAATGCTCTGGGTTGTAAAATCTGCCACTTGCTCACTGACACATCTGTTCTAACTCTCCACCAGACTGCTGGCACAAGCTTTCTGACACATCTTTTAAAACTCAACCAAATGCCATGGATTTAATCTAATCCAAAATGATGGGATGTTCATGGAAAACCGTATTCTCTGCTGGCATTCCCACACTTTTTGTCACTGTTGTCCTCTTGCATTGGCTCTCTACTGATCACCCTGGAAATCAGATAAGACCTCTAGTCCCATCCTTCCTAAAGTGAGGTATGGAAGGCATCACCAGGGAATCTGTGATTCACTGGTTTGATTACAATAGTGAAAATCTACATGAAATACTACATACAGTATTTAAAATGTTGTACATTGTTTTTTAGTTATTTATGGACACCCCTGCTGGACACAATTTTTTTTTCATATACACATGTCAAGGGAAAGCTACTTTTCGTACTAAACTTTAATTTTAAGCTGCCTTATATACATCTTAACGTTGTAGTTTTAGAGAACTGATTTTTAAAAAGCAATTTTTTTATCAGTGTGAAGTTTACAGGTTCAGAGTCGTCTCTGAACTAATGAAGTCACTCCATTCAAGCTCCGACAGAAACTGACGGCCAAATCGCTCTCAGTCATGAATCTGTTGCTTTAAGGGGTGGGGATCAAATAAATAAACAAGAGATCTCGGATTACAGATAACGCCCCCCACAGCGACCTCCATCAGAACCACACTGCTCCGACAAGGGAGGGAGAAGCACAACTTTGCACAATGGATTAGCAAAGAATGAAATGCAGGAGGGAGAGCGAGTGTGTGCGGGGGAAGAGAGAGAAGAAAGAGGAAGATGGAATGTCAGCTGGAAAGAGAGAAAGGAAGAGCAGTACATGCAGGCAGACTGAGGGAGATGGAAAAAGAGAACGCAAGACAGAAAGCAAGATAGTAGACAAAGAGAGACAGACAGGAAAGGAGAGATCGGGCAAAGGAAGTGAGACAGATAGAGACAGACAGAATAATGGAGCCTGGCAGAAAGATAGAGTGAGGCAGACAGACAGGAAAACAGACGGATAAAGATTAACAACAAAAAAAGACAGAGGGAAGAAGGGAGAAGAGTGGTCGGTCCACTGGGAGACTTATGTTTTTATCACCACATTTACATACCCAGATGTCACATCTCGCCGCGCGCGTGTGTGGCGGAGGGGTTGAATCAGAGCAACAAAAACAAAAACACTACGAACACCTTTTCAATCACTGAAATGCTTCAAACTCAAAACACGACCCGGATCGGAAACGTCTTCCCTCTTGCTAGTTTCCAGTGTTAGCATCACAATACGACGAAACAGCGCCTCGGCTACGTTCACCACCATCACTACACTCAATGAAATGTTGTCTCGGAGGGAAATACAGCTCATCTTCATTCTTCAGAAATAATAAATACAGAAAGCAAACTGTTTGAACTTGTGTTGCACGATTGCTATTGCCATCCATTCTCAATTAAACTGAATAGAGCTTTTAGTGAAGGTGAAAGGTCAGCCCGCGGCGACTCCGAGTCCGGAAAAATATGTAAATATATCCTATTTAATTTACACAGTCCTGAAAAGTACACGAAAGCCCTACTGCCACTACTTTGTTTCCCTAACAGTTATCCAGACGAATATATCATCCCTAATCACTATAAATATATGACATACTTTTACAAATTGCCGCTAATCATCGAGTTAGCAAAGCGAAAATACCACAAAAAAATACTTCTTCAAATATCTCGTTTAATCGTTTAGTGTTCTGTTAATAATGTTAGTTTTAAATATTATTAACAAATAGCTAAATAACCAGTTCTGTGATAAGCAACACCATGCTAACTACCCAAACTATTTGACTAGCTGCTTTACTTCTGGAACACAAACACAGCGTCAGCTAACATACTACAGTACCGACACGGTTAGCGGTACAAGTTCGACATTAATCACAAGAATTTCATTGTACTTAAATCTGAGCAGGTATGAAACAACACAAAAAAGCATAAAAACCGTAAATGTTAATTATTTTTAAAAAATCTGGAGGTTAATTACATTAAAGAAAGTTCCTGAGCTCGACAGTTACCTCAGTCGGCGGGTGAAATGCTAATAACACGAGTTTATGTTTGCCAGTTAAACCTCTCTATTTTTAATTACTGCATATATCTAGGATATATTACATTATAATTTCATTAAGTTTATATTTCGATTCCATTAAACGCCAAATTTTACCTTGAGGGGTCATCTTATCTTCAATATATTTTCAAATTATAATATGCTAATGCTAGCAAGTTTAACCGAAACTAAGCCTCGCGATAGCATCCGTAAACCGCAGAATTTACACAGAACATCTCCTACTTTAATAATAACACAGGAGGTTTTTAATGCTTAAAACTAGGTCCTGTATATACGTCTGGGTCTGAAGGTGCCAAGTGAAACGTTATTAACGCTAGTGTGTTGTTATTATAATGATGAGACATTGGTGATGTCAGACATCAAGGTTCAAATTAACGCCTGGTGATTTGTGTGAGTTTAGAAAGTGGAGCCTGTTTACAGACACTCTCTGAAGTGGCAAATTTGACATCAAGGATTAAATGAGGTTCCTTATCAGGGTCGTTTTTATTTTGTGCCGACTTTCTTGTGTATTTCACATTCAGGTCTATAATAAACTGACCAAAGAAGTGATTATACATACACACACACACACACACACACACACACATATATATATATATATATATATATATATATATATATATATATATAATTATTAATATTAATAATAAATATATACAAATATTCCACCTTGACGACCGGAAATGCATGAAAAGACCGTGTTTGCTCTCCAAGACTTCTGCAGATACGAAGCCAAACACTGACTGCAGGTTACGTCTTGTATGTATTTCAGTCGAGAAACTGAAGTCTCCTTTATGTTTTCCGACCTCTTCCCTGATCCAAAATTATATTTCATTATCTGTTCAAGTGATATACCACGTTTAAGTGTTAAAGGAGAGGGAGAGTGTCAAAATGTGCTACGCGTTGCTAGTCTAAAACATTACAGGACTAGATAGGAACAGACGGGTGTTATGTGAGGTAGAAAGCAAATCTGAAACCAAAATAACTTTACTCGGATTAGGCAAACTAGCTAAATGTGCAGACTGCAAACTTAGATGGTGGTTAAAAAGTAAAGTATTTACAGCCACTTGCCAGCTAGCTCAGTAGGCGAGTCAGTGTAAACAATGCTAACTGGCTATGCTCACTACCAGCTAGCCAGGCCTTTTCTTGTTCTCGTTTATAAGCAGCGTTTTAGTGAGCTAAGATAATGAGCTAAAGTTGTTTTACTGCTACATTATTTAAAACATGTCGACGTTTAAAATAATACTAAGCAGAAGGTCGAATTCGGTTTTTTTAGTTAATTTGACCAGTGTGGCCTTGCAACTAGCTAACAAAACCACGAACCACGGACTCGCCTAAGGTCACTTGCCCGTGGCCCCGTCGCCGCGAATCGGCCAAAGAAGCCAACGCGCGGCGGAGAGAACGAAAAGAAGCCAGCGTAGCTAGTAAAGCTGAAGCTAGCCCAATCCTAGCGAGCGATGGATAACGTTGAAGTTTCGCACGGCTAGAGATGTGTTATCGGGTATTTTAGGCTATTCTCTTTGATCGACCGCGGATAAATTAAGTGATCGGTGCGGTGGTTATTTACCTCAGGACTTGGAGGTTTAGTAAAAAAGAAATTGTAGTAAACGTTTGGGATCAGCCTCTTGAGCTCCCTCACCGTTCCTGTGTCGCTCTTTGCAGCTACTCCGAGTAATATAACAACAATAATCCGGGTCGGGAGGGTTCGTTCTTCTTCCTTCTCACTGCAAACATGAAGCCTTGAGGGAGGTAAACAACATTCCTTTCAACCGGTGGATTTTCGCTTGGTTTTACACTCCAGCAACGATTGAAGATGGTTGTAAATTTCCAAGCGATTTCAGGGAAATATTTAGCGGCCGGAAAAAAAAAAACCCCGAAAGACTATTGACGCGGTGATAAAAGAGATCCACTCAGACTCTCCCCCCTCTCTCGCTCTCTCTCTCTCTGGCAGAACAAAATGCCGACCGGAAGCACCGCTGCGGGAATGACTCCCTCCACCGGCGCCAAACCGACCAGCAGCGACTCGGGCCGAATCCCAATCCACTCCGTTCTGTAGCAGCGAGTGCTCCGTGTAATCCTTCCCTTTCTGTTGAACATAGTATGTGTATTTATGGAATAGGGAGATATTTGGGAATGAACCACATCTACTTCCGCTGTTTTCTGCATGCTTTATTTCTTACTACTAATAGTGTGGAGAGGGAGAGAGATTCGTTTTTGGTAGCAAACCAATGAACAATTTCCTTTCGCACTGTCAAAGTTGTCACGGCAGTTTAACTTTACACACATTTATATTACTTCTCCAAGTTGTATTTTTAACCTTTATATATATTTAAGTTTATTATAACGGATGTGTTATAACTAATCGAGCTGATAAAATTATTCCATTCTCTTCCTTATAAATATTGTTTTTCTTTTCTTTTTTAATCACCAAGTATATCAACATGGAGCTTAAACACTCTGCACCCAGTATGAATTTCTTTTAAATACCACAGCCGTCTGTAATTTTTGTTTTGGTGAAAATGTATTTGCAATAAAAAGCAAATAAATAAGTAAAAAAATCAAGCCTCGAAAAACACAAATCCTATAGAAAATCATATTACGCTTACAAAGGGGCTGGTATTACAGACAATCCAAAATTACAACATAATATACAACATTTCTGATGTGATTAAAAGTTGAACAAGGCAGGTGTTTCTATTTATAGATTTGTAAAAAGTAAAAAAATTTTCACGAAAAAAAAAAATCAAACACTTCCTACATCACTCAAAACTAACATTTATTTCTCCTTAAAATCATTTTTTAAAAACACTAAACCTGTACTGTATTGGAAAATATTTTTTGTCAAGAGAATGTGGTCACAGTGCTGCCATTTATTTATTTATTTACTTACTTGCTTGCTGCACGGTTGAAGCTAAAATCACTGTGCTCATAACTTTTCAAGGCTTTTGTGAGTTTAGACTAGAATTTATTAGATCAAGCTTAACTGCTGCCAAAACAAATACATAAATCTTCCAGGTCTTCGAAATTTTTCACATTCATTTAATCTGTAGATGATTTTTGTCCAAATCAAATCTGTGTGATTATTTTTGTTTGTTTGTTTGTTTGTCTGTTTGTTTGTTTAGATTTGAAAATCCAAGATGGTAAAATTAAACAGCTGAATTCTTCACATTCTTTGTATTTTTTACAAGCTGAACATCCAGATGTGTTTTTTATGGTTAATGATTAAAAAAACCCAATCTTTATAGCAAAAATACTTTTATGCATGTGATACTATTTTGAATGTTATAATTATCAGAAACGTTTTAAACGTTTGCACGTTTGCGACTTGTTTTTTTCCATTTAGTTTAAACACACAAATCGAACAGTGTTCTGCTTTGAAATACTGAATTGGAGCCATATTGGATTTAGTTTATTTTACTGGAATAGAAATTGGTACCCAGTCTTAAGCTATAAATCACTTTATGTTTTGCAGGAAGTTTATAAAGATGCAATATTACTATCATTGCTACAATAAAAAAAAGTTTTCTGAGTTCTTTATGAATAATACAAAGATAAAAGCAGTGTGCATACCAGTTTTCTAATGTATGATGTACATTTTTATGAGAATTCTCTAAACACATCCTCTCTGATGCTTTTCTTAAACATTTTATATGTTTTCTGTGTTAATATTATATCCATTAAGTATGTATGTAAGAAGGATGTGTCATAGTCAATGTGTATTAACTTTGTGATTTTTACAATATTGTTTTAACAACATTGCTAAGTTGGTGTGATATGAATGTAAAAAAGACTTGTTGAATATATAACAGGTGTCACTTCATCCTCCTGTAACGCTTTTAATTTTTTCAATAATTTGGAGGTTCTACTGATATACTGTATTTCACTGTAATATTAATAATAAAAAAGAATATAATGTCCTTATTTTAAGTGATTACACAAATAAATATGTTCTGTAATATTTATTAAAACGAACATTTTAACATTAATGTATTTATTATATTTAATAAAACCATTATATAAAAGGTTACAAAAATTATTTATGAATAATGATGCATAGCAAAAGCAATTTTTCTAACATATAGTGGTGATTTTTTTTTTCAGCAAATTATATTGTAATAACATGCAATTGCTGTTAAAACATCTTCAGATTGTAGAATTGTCTACAGCTTTAAACTTTTAAACTTTTGCTTCTAAGTTGAAAATGCTGTAATTTATACAGTTTGGGGATTTAGATTTTTGTAAACAGCTCGCAGCTGCCCTCTTGCGGTTAAAGCATGAAAGTGCAACAATATCAACACATCAGGAAGTGATGGGAAAACGTCCACGTCTGAATCGCCAAGTAATACGTACACAATGACAAAACCAGTCAAATTGCGTAGTTACTATTCTTCTCGTATATTGGTTCATCAAGTGCTCCTGAGAATCCACAATGTAATCAAAGTGATATTTAATTAAAGAAAACGAACCTCCCCAAACTTCCTGGTCAGAAAAAAAAAATTAACATACTTGGTGCTGTTAATGAGGTCACAGACATCATTCATCTCTTAAACTGCTTCATCTATTAGGGAGGCCTGGCGCCCACCAACCAACTCCGGGCAAAGGCGGGGTCCACCCTGAATAGATTGCAAGACCGGTGCAGAGCAACATTCTCTCTCTCTCTCTCTCTCTCTCTCTCTCTCACACACACACACACACACACACACACACACACACACACACGGGCAATTTGGAACAGCCAATTAGGCCATTGTGCATGTTTTTGTACTGTTTTGCACACGTGTTTGTACTGGTTACTGAAAAAAAAACACGCAAGCATGGGAAGAACATGCAAACTCCACCCATAAACTTCTCAAGCCCGGAAGTCAAACCCAGGACCTTTTTGCTGTGAGGCAGATGTGCTGACCACTGCCCTATATGTCACAGTATTTAAAACAATTGCTTTATTTATCGTCATCAGAACATGAAAGTTCAACACAAAAATGACGTCACGAATCCCTTGGACATGAACCCAGGCATTTCTTCCTGTGTGGCAGACATGCTGAGCTCTACAATACTGCCAAAGGAATGCATCAATTCACATATTACAGACAAAGAGGATATTAATAAATCAGGAATAAACACCTGAAGTGTGTGTGTGTGTGTGTGTGTGTGTGTTTCCCTGTGAAGGTGTAATGCTTGTGTCTTCAAAAACCCTGCCTTCGCCCACTGTTGGCTGAGATACGCAGAAGCCTCCCCGCGACCCAAATGAGAATTAAGTGGTTCCGAAAGTGAATGATGATTAACTGATTGAGTGAGAGGGAATGAGAATGAGAATGAGGAGACACCTGCAGGTCCTGACTGCACTTTGAGAACTTTACAGGTAGCTTTTTCTATGGTGATATTGGTAGGAGTAGATGCAAACCTGTCAGCGTGTTTCAGCCCTGTGATGGTATGGTGAGCTGTCCTGGGTGCACTCTGTCCTCGCCCGGAGTCGGCTGGGATGGGCGCCAGCCTCCCCACGACCCTAATTGGGATTAAGCGGTTACAGAAAATGAACTGAAGCGTGTGTGTCATCATCATCATAATTATTATTAATTCATTCATACATTTTCTGAACCGCTTAATCTTAATTAAGGTCTCGGAGCCCATCTCAGCCGTCTTCGGGTGTGGGCGAGGTGCATCCTGGACAGCTCGACAGGCCATCGCAGGGCCAACATTCACACATCCGTTCACACCGAGGGGAAATTTGGAACAGCCAATTAACTTACTGTACATGTTTTTGGACTGTGGGAAGAAACCAGAGTGCCTGGAGGAAACCCACTCAATTATGGGTATTATTATTATTATTAGTAGTAGTAGTAGTATTATTATAATGTTTTTTGTAATAAATAAGGAAGATCATATTCAAATCAGATGATAAAATACAGAATGAATGTAGGTTTAAACACTCACACTCTGGTTAGGTGGTGAACGTAAAGTTGGGCATCAAGGTAGCATAGTGCTTATACATTCACCTCACTGGCTTTGAGTCCTGAGCTCAACATTTTAGTATTGATTTTGCATGTTGCTCCTGTGCTCCTGTGGGTTTTCATTTTATATATGTATATATATATTCTCACGACATCCAAATAACACATATTGCACCAGCAATTCCTGATCTGCTTCCCATCATCTGATTTAAAGTAAACCTATTATGTGATGCTCCCAACATCATGCTTCACTTTGGGGTGTTGGATTTCTGGCAAATTGAACAACAAAATACGATCTGGTCATTAGATATTCATTTAAAAAGGTTTTTGAAAGAATGAAATAAGATGATTATTGCCAATTACAAAATAATTACTTCTTATATTATTTATGATACGGGGCAGTGCAGCTAACTGGGCTATTAAAGGCCAGCCTTGTCTCCCACAGTCTGTGGTGAGAGGCTGTAAAAGAACCATTACTGACATCAAGGCTGGGCTGCCCAGCTGTCAGCGTGTTTCTACCTTACGATGGCTCGGCGAGCTGTCTAGTGTCTCGTGGCTTGCTTGAGTCAGCTGAAATGGACGCCAGCCTCCCTGTGACCCTAATTAGGATTAAGCGGTTCGGAAAATTAATGAAAACTGACAAGGCATTCTTACAGAAGATTTGTGATTGATTTGTCAGAATCCTTCATGAATCGACACTGTCATTACTTAGATTGTCCAGAAAGTGGCAGTAAATGTCCATATTTTGTGAAGAACAACAAGTCCAAAGGTCTCAGATTGCCCCAGTTAAATACATTTTCTATTGTATAAATAAATCAACCACTTGTTTATGACCGGTCATGTTTATTAATACAGTTTTTTGACCATCATCACCATCATTCTGTCTCACTCTTGCTTCCCACATGGGTGCTGAAGTCTCCCAGGACAACGAGGGAGTCCCCAGGGGGACTGTTCTCCAACACACCCCCTAAAGACCCCAAGTGGGTACTCGGAACTGTTATTTGGCACATAAGCACAAACAACAGTCAGGACCCGACCTCTCACCCGAAGGCGGAAGGAAACTACCTTGTCGTCAACCGGGGAGAACCTGCCAGAGAGGTGACATTCCATTTCCCAAGAGCCAGAGTCAAGTATCCGAGGATCGGTCCGACAGCCTTCGGTTGCCACTCAACTCATGATGCACCCGACCCTTATAGCCCCTCCTACAGATGATGGGTCCACGGGAGAGCGGCGCAATGTCTCCTTTTCAGGCTGGGCCCAGCCAGGCGCCATAGGCAGAAGCCCGACCATCAATCATTTGACTTTGCACCCCTCCCCCAGGCCTTGCTCCGGGTGACCCACCTTCAAGCAAGGGAAACCTTGTCCTTTATTTTCATCCATAGGGGGGGGTCCTTTGAAAAGCAGGTTCAACAAGTGCTTGTGTTCCATGTGTGGCCCTGCTAGGGGCATATTGAGCCCGAAAACACAAGTCCTAGGATCTCTAGGACACACAAACCTTATGTAAATGAAAAGTAAATACTGTATACACTTTTTGAAGTGTTTTCTGGAGTGATTACTGTGAATTTCCTATCTAGGATTCATAAAGTATGTGTGTATGTATGTATGTATGTATGTGTGTATCTATGTATCTATCTATGTATCTATCTATCTATCTATCTATCTATCTATCTATCTATCTATCTATCTATCTATCTATCTATCTATCTGTCTGTCTGTCTGTCTGTCTGTCTGTCTGTCTATCTGTCTGATTCCACCCACATAAGCCTGAAATCACATGGAGTGGGGTGGGGGGGATCACGTGCATTAATAATAATAATAATAATAATAATAATAATAATAATAATAAAGTAAGGAAGAGGCTGATTTCTTTGTAGCGCAAACTGTAGATGAACACAGCCAAACACTGAAGTCAGGAGATGTCAGGTGATAACAGGGTGAAAAATTCAATCAAGTTTAGGGTTTTTTCTTTTTAAATGAAAGGGGTGTCTGCCTACTTTATTATTATTTGTTTGTTTATTTGTTTTTTTG